>CP114484.1:13820000-14160000 GCA_027186245.1 Coriaria nepalensis
ACCGCTTGAATAAAGCAAACTAATGAGATACTAATACTTCAAAATGATACAAACTGGGGGGAATAAGGAAATTTTCTACATATACTACAAACATCAAGCAATCACACTGATATACTGGAGCTGCAGCGCCTGTTTAGTCGAAGGTTTTAACTACTGAAGAGGTGGTGACCAGACCTGATAAGAGACCAACGATGAGAGCACCATTATAAGTACTTGGTTCTCCTTGCTTAAAGTTGTTCCGGGAATCTACGTACGACTCGTTTAGGAAGGGTCCACCTACAAGTGCTCCAATAGCTACATTGGGATTTGGATCGGTGGAGTTAAGCCATTGAAAGCCATCACTGCACCCAGTTGTTGCATCGGCTGGGATTGAAGCGCCTCTATGGTGGACAAATTGAGGGTAGTTGTCTCCATATCCCACAAGATAGCTCATTTTCTCAGGATTGTTACCCAAAACATAATCAACCTACAAAATAGAAATCAAGAGGACATAATTTAGCTTATTACATTAAAAGATACCAGCACTTCCGGTGTAGGTTGTTGGTTCCACTTTTTCGGAAAAATGCATTAGTTTACCTGCATTTTGGCGAATTTCCGAAGATCTGCTGGTGTGTAGGATTTTCCACTACATGAAAATACAGCAGTCTGGGAGGTAAGCATGTAATCACTGTAAAGAGTAGCTAGGAAGGCAGAAGCCACAGGATGCTGTAGCGAGTTCCATTCACTGACCCATATCAGCCCATCTGCATAAATAAGATCGTAACAGTAGATAAAGGAGAACCGTAGGTCAAGTCAGGCAGATCAGCTTGAAACATGATAAGAGTAGAGCAATGGAACAGTGTTCTGAATGTAGAGATAGTTTCATCATTGAGTTGAGAAGAAGATTACTCTCTGTTCTGTTTTCTGTGGTTGTTGGAGAGCTTGGAAGGAGGCCACACATAACAGCCTCAGCTGTTTTCCTATATGGTTGAATTGATTCTGAGTTGGCTTTGGAATCAAAGAAGCTTAGCCTCGACAACAAGACCTGCACGGCAGATTGCCATGTTAATAGCAAGTTCCAAAGCTAAAATCAATGACCAGAGTCTCTTGATTCGAGAATCTTGAATTGAACCAAAGCCAAATGTGAAGGAAAACAAAAGGAATGTTGATAATGGACAAGGAGAGATAGGTTCTCGAGTTTTGAAAATTTTTCAACTTAGGTTGTATTAGAATTTGATACAGTATGACTTAATTTAGAAAGAAAGAGATGCCCTTTCTTTAAATGAGACAATATTTGAGATCACAGATTCGGCAAGCATTGTAATGAAAAACTTCCCACAGAAAACTGTAATTCAAAATCCATCCTATTTGTCTATTGAGTTTATTTCAAGATACAGATTATATAAACTCATACTAGTTTAGCTAATGTGTCTGCGAACTCATTAAACTAATATTGAACAATATTAACATGGTCTAGTTCTATTAGCAATGAGCTAAGCTTTTGGAAAGAGAAACAAACCTGAGTTGCCGCAAGCTTGTTGTCCCAGCTAAACCAGGTAGGACTTCCCCATTTGGCCCAGTTTTTCCCATTCTGTCCACCCACATATTGAATATATGTGTCTTCCCCAGTTGCATGATACAGCCAAGTAGCAGCCCATAATAGCTCATCTCCATATGCTGTGGAATTGTAGTAGGTCTGGACTTGAGGAACGGAAACACTGTAAAATTCTCTATATTTGTCAGCAAAAGTAAACAATTGCTTGGCATGCTCAAGAAGCGTGCTTGAATAACTGGAATTGGATTTTCTGAAAACAATAGATGCTGCCGCCATTGCCGCTGCGAATTCAGCAGCTACATCCGATCCAGGAGAGGATGTGTTGATCTGTGTCAGTGGCCTCTTTCCCTTCATGGTTTCTGGCCTATCCCAACACTTATGATCCAACTCAGGATCACCCACCTGGACAGAATGAACAAACATTGTCCCATTTCAAGTTCATATTATACAAGAATGAAATTTTCTACTTTTCGTCCTCCATTTCTAAGAGTTACCTGAATGTAGAGCACATTTTCGGAAGGATGAGCATTGACAAGAAAGTCAGTGATCCAACGGAGAGAATCTGTAGCGGGATTCAACTGACCCACCCTATCCATCTGATCTCCATACTCTAGGATGGTCCAAGATAACACGGTAGCAGTAAAAGCCATAGGAAAACCAAACTTCATGTGATCTCCAGCATCATACATTCCTTTTGACAGATCCAGTTTGGCCTCCTTCCCATCATCCAGAGCAGAATCACCTCTCCACGATATCTTGTTATCTACCAGCTTACCAGCTGCAGCAAGAAAAGCAACATTCAGATTTTCAATAAAAAAATCATTACAACCTAAGTTGGTAAGTGAATAAACCGATAATAATAACTCGTCTAAAGACAAGAAAGCTAAATATCTAAACTTCAAGTCACTTCCCAATCCAATTCCTATTCCTATTCCATAGGTTTTATACCATGCCGAAACGATATTAGTACCAAATAGTATATTGACATTGCTAAATGGCGAACATATTTAAAAAAAATTTGATATGCGCGAACATTAGCATTAGCAGAGAAGAATAGAAGAGAGAGAAACGTAAATGATTTAAACGCGAGAATGAGAAAATTACATTTCTGCACGTCGAAGAACTGCATAGCTATTTGGAGGGCGTCTGCGTATTTCTTCTCAGGGGCTCCAGGTGGGCCCGGAATCGGAGCCGCCTTATCGGAATGGTTGGATTTATTTTTTATTGTGAGTGCTATTGCAGCAGAAATTGCAACCAGAACTATCAATACCAGAAGCCAGGCCCACCAACCTTTGCACCTTGATGTTTCTTCCTCCATGTTTTGCAATAAACTGGGCTTGATACGATCTGATTACTCAAAAAGACGAATTGCAACGCAAATCTTCTGGATCAGATCTAACTCAACCCAGACACATTGCGACAATGGAATAAAGGCTGTGAATGTGCCGGAAATGCGTGTTTGGGCGGAATGGAATTTTGAGAAAGAAAGAAAGATTGGAGGCAGAGGAGAAACGGCTCTGTTAATTTTGGATGCTTGATAAGATTTTTGCTATTTCAGGAAAATGTGGGTTAAGAACACGGTTGGTTAAGCTTGTGAGTGAATGACGGAAACCTTTTAGGGCATGCGGCAGTTAGATTCCGGTCGGAGCGGCGAGGACTGATCTCACCGGAAAACAGATTTTGGAAAAGAGCTTGACAACCGTAGACTGTGTTTCCCTTCCCGACGCGGGATAATATATCGTTTTTTCTTAAGTTCGGGTGCTCGTCTAGAATATGGACCTTTGTGGTCAAATAATCGGACGGTCTACAATGAAGGATCTAAAATTTTTGGGTGAAATCCTGTGTTGAGGCTAGTCTTACTTTCTCGACGGCTTAGGTGTCCACCGACAGGAAGATAAACGAAGGGGACCGTTGATCTTTTGCATTATAATATTTCTTAAAAATCACTCAACAACATCGTTTTTTGTTGCGGGTTCAACATTCATGATTTAGCAATCTCTTTCGTTCAATAATATATATAAGTTCATTGATATAACTTATTTTTAAAAGGAGCGGGTTTTGAAAGCCCAGCCCGGAATGAAGCCCGCGAACCGTAGTTCTATGAAGCAAAACTGTTTCTACATTTTCGATTCGGTTTGGTTTTGAAGCGAAACTATGAGAGCACTGGTCTAAGAGACTGAGAAAAGCAGATCCTTAACTCCGCCCCGTTTCCCGCTTCCCGGTGCCATCTCTACATTCCCGCGCCTTATATTTCCTTCTGTATCGATTGCTTGATTCAATTTTCTT
Organism: Coriaria nepalensis; assembly: GCA_027186245.1. Classification (NCBI taxonomy): domain Eukaryota; kingdom Viridiplantae; phylum Streptophyta; class Magnoliopsida; order Cucurbitales; family Coriariaceae; genus Coriaria; species Coriaria nepalensis. The sequence goes on from CP114484.1 coordinate 13,823,821, forward strand.
TGAAAATCAACAAAATCAAAATCCTTACCAGTGAATTGTTTACTCCCCCCCCCCCCCCCTCCCCTCTGAAAGTGTAAATTTTTTCCTTATCAAGCAGTGCTATGAATCCCATTCACCAAGCAACGCTTGATAAGGGATTTTGGTTTTTCCTTTTTCCCACACATTTTTCCAGAGAACCAAGCAAGAGCCACAGCCAACTTCATTGGCCTCTGAATTTTGTCTAATCCTTTTTAGCATGTTATTAATTTTGATGCATCTTCTTGCAATGTAGATGGATAATGAATCAAGTCATCAATCTAAGCAAGAACGCTCGAGAACAAGGTGGACAGCTTCTCTTGATAAGATTTTTGCTGATTTGGTTGTCAAGCAGATTCTGGGAACCGACCTAACAATGTTTTTGACAAGAAGACATGGAAGGTAATTCGTGAAGAATTTAATAACCAAACTGATCTCAACTTCAACAACAATCAGTTGAGGAAGCATCTGGATGTTCTGCGGAATCGCTATTACAACTTAAACTTATCTTTTGATCATAACGACTTCACAATTGATGACTCCTGCAACATTGGGTTTGATTTGTGGGAGGACATAGCGGTAATGATTTTATTTGTAATTTTTCTTTCTAATAGTTTCTTCTGTTTTCATGATAAATTTAAATTCAGGGTTCTGATTGATTGTTGTTATAGGCTCCAGTCCAGCCTAGGCCTGAAAAAGTCAAAGTCTAAAGATTGTCCCATATACGAGCTGCTATGTGCCATATTCACCAAGCCAGAAGCGGATGGGAAGTATGCACAGTCTAGTCACTACGAAGAGTTGGATAAATCTGCAGGAATGGATTCAACAGCTGTAAATTCATGCCCAGCTGCTGGGACCCCATGTCCCGAAAATCCATCATTGTCAGCAGCAGCAAGACCTATACTGGTTAATCGGATATCATCGGAGATGATGATGAAAATCATGCTGGACAGGAAGAAGAAGCGCTCAACAGAGACACGCTCTTCCTCAGATCAAAGTGGGGGGAAGGTATGTGGCTATGGCCGAAGCCCTGTTAGAGATGATCGCTACTTCTAAGTCCTGGGCAGCGGTTGCAAAAGCTCCAACGGAAGACAGATTTAGTCTAAGTAATTGCATCAAAGCCTAAATGAGGTAGAAGGTGTAGATGAGCTGCTTTATTTTGCTGCGTTGGATCTGTTTGAGGACCCTAGTTTAAGGGAGACATTCATGTCTTTAAAAGGTGACAGGATACGGTTGACATGGTTGCAAGGCAAGTGTGGCAAGACTGCCTGCAGATGAAATTAGAGATCCCCCCTTTTTTTACTAGTTTAGGAAGCATGAACTCGTTTTGATTGCTATACACCTCTGCGTTTTTTGACTAGTTTGTCAATAATATGGTTTCCTTTTCAAGTTAAACTAGTTTTTAGCTCACTGAATGTTACGTCTTTACTGCTAGACACGTCTATAAAGGGTTTTCACGATGGGGGAGGAACTGGCTCAGAGTGGCAAATAAAATTGTGTGCATGATATACAGTAGTGTTTTCTTTTTGTCGTTAAGAGATTAAAACAACATTAAAAGGGACGATTGCATGGACTTCTCTTGAAGAGTAGTAGGTATATATTACTAAATGCAAGATATACATCAGATGAAGGGATGTAAAAAAAGGTTGAGAGATTATAGAAGAGTTGAAAGACAAAGATGTAGATGAGACTTGAGAGAAACAAAAATGCTGATTTTTCCTTTCATCATCGCAACAAAGGAGTTAATCTCCATGGAAAATAATGCACCCAAAAGACATCGGGCCGGTTCTTGACGGGACTTTCAATCATCATCCTTGAATTCTCTGTTCAACAAGACAATACATAGTTACAAACTTTGTCAAACCATTCTAGATGGAAATGCTCATCCGATGATCCAATTATGATGCTGGAAAAGAAGAATGCAAAAGAATGCGAGACCTGCGATCAAGGTAACGAGGTTGAATCCCAGAGCCTTGACATGTGGTACATGTCAACGTACCGGCACCATCACAGTTTATACACCGAGACACTTCTTTCTCGTCTCCGCCAAAATCAACTGTAACCGACCCAGTTCCGGTGCAAAATCTGCATTGCTCTGTGTACATTTATGAGAGAGCCCATTAAAATCACAAGCAATCACATCCTAGAAACCAAAATATCAACTTCGGCCGTTACATTTATTCTGTATCATCATCATCCATTAGTTGACAATAACATCCAAAGATTGAACCAAAAGAAAAACTCACGTGCGCCCGACCCACTGCAGGGGAAGCAGGGCTGAGTGTTATCACGCTTCGCCTACACATAATGTATATATAGTGATACACTGCGTAGGATGAACAGTGACCAGACATTGAAGAAGATTAGAAGAAGAAGAGGAGATGAAGAAGAAAAAAAAAACCGCTTACAGCATTATCGATTTGGGATTCATAGAAAACGGGAATGCCTATCCCAACTGCAACGCTCACTACCCCAACTGTTAGTGCCACTACCTGAAAACCGAATCATAATTAACCTTACTCTCCTCACTCCAAAATGCAGAGTATTAATCACAAAATCATCTAAATCCCATCTAATAGAAGACAATAAGAAGCAGATGAATAGCATAGGGAGAGAACTGTGTTTTCGTCAAGATCAAGAGATCTGACGCGTGGATATGTCGCCAGCGAGCGTTGATTTCTCACGGATTTGCAGGACGGAGAAGTAATTGAAGTTGGTTTGAGAGGGCAGTAAAGAAACGGTGAGTGGAGACGAGGAAGTGAGGATGATACTGTCATTTTATCTTCTTCTGCTTTCAGAATTTGGTCAGAAAGGAACTCTAACTCTCAGGCAATGGCTATGGTTTGCTGGAAGGAGAAATTGTTCCGGAATGGATATATGGGTCCCATTCTCCAAACGTCAACCGCCAGACAGTTGGAGGAGATTTCATTTCGCCTGGCTCTATAAATTATATATACTGGACAGGACTATTGGGCCTGCTTTCTTCAATTATCCTAACAATCCGGTTTTGAGAAAGCCCAGTATTCGGTCCATTTAGAAGTTTCGCGCCAATTCGTTTTCACGGTCCGGGATGGCGGGCTACAGTCCGGTTTATAGTTGGGCTAAGAATTACGAGACTGTTTTGCAGTTTGAAAGAGAGAGGAATGGAATTGACTACCAGAAGGCACAGCTTACACAGGAATAATAATAATATATATATTTTTTACTTTAAAAGAGAATTAACAAATTTTATCATTCTGCAAGGCTGCAGAAAGGAGTATTTGAAATTTACAAACGGCACAACCGATTGCTCTCTCTCTCGCTCTTCCTCCCCTTGAGTACATATCCCTCCCGCCGATTCTTCGGCGGCCACGATTGATTCCTGCGCCACCGATCTCCTCGAAACGCCGGCAATTTTGTTCATCTGACTTTGAATCTTCTCGGACTAGAACTTTCATTTTGTTGCTCTGCATCTGTTCTGGTGTTTCCTTGCTTTGTCTTCTTTGGAATACTAATCAACAGGTGCTTCCTCACTCTCGATCGTGATACAATCTTCCATTTCATCGGACTCAAGTTAAACCGGTTATTTAGCTATTTATGCTCTCTTTCTAGAGATGTTTTGTGTTTTAGTAATTACTTAATTTTCTTTATCCTTTGGTAATCTTGGACTTCGACTTCTTTGTATTGGCTGACTAACTGTGTTTCCCGTTCTCTTTCTCTGTTTTACTCTGTAATGATTCTTGATTTTACTTTTTGGTTATTGGATTTTGTTTTCGCTTGATTGTTATCAGTCGTTGCTTGTGATTCTCTACGGCCATTCTTTTGCCCTAACTTCGATGTATCTAACTTCTATTTTTTCTGGAGTTGCAATTTCATAGGTGTTTGTTTTTGCACAAAGCTGAACACCATTTACAATCTTATTACAATTTTAGGTATTTCACATCCTAGTAGTAATCACTGAGGAAAAAAAAAATGCATTTCAGTATATGCAGGTAATGAATTCAGAGTTTGTGGCCATCAGTATTTACTAACGAGATTCCCTTCTTTTCTGACCAGGATATTATTGTTTATATTTCCTTTATTTTTGTATGTTTGTATTTCGCTTTTGTGGTGGTCCTATGAATATGATTTCACATAGGAATTAGATTTATGTTCTCATGTTTGAATTTAATCTGTTTTCATTTTGGATATAGGTATACAAAATGATCGGATCCTTTCTGACCAGAGGACTTGTGTAAGTTACTCCAGAACCATGCTCTTTCAATTAAAAGGTTTAGAGAAACTTGTCAGTTTGAAATTAAAAAGGGTTTAATATGTTGGCAGGATGGTTTTTGGCTATGCTTATCCAGCTTATGAGTGCTACAAACATGTTGAAATGAATAAACCAGATATAGAGCAACTACGCTTTTGGTGCCAGTACTGGTACATTATAGATTGCCTTTCACATTAACTACCTTATGAATAACTCTTATTGTCAGAAGAAATTGAGTTTGACGAACTTTGTTTCACCATTTCAGGATACTGGTGGCTATTTTGACAGTTTGTGAGAGAATTGGCGATCCTTTCGTTTCATGGTGAGGACTCCATTTTGAATATGATACGCGGTTTTCTATTTTGCTTCTCTACTTTTCTTCTTTATTTGGTATTGGACATGTCATTTTGTTCTGATGTGTTATTAATTTTTTCTTATAAGGGTCCCAATGTATAGTGAAGCTAAGCTGGCATTCTTCATATATCTATGGTACCCCAAAACCAAGGTAATCAAAAATTGGTTTGCAGAATGCTATCATCTGGATATCCTTGCCTTTGTATAAACTATAGTTATCCTTTTCCTCTTATAAGGTGTGTATGTATCAGGGAACAACCTATGTGTATGATTCATTCTTTAGACCATATGTTGCAAAGCATGAGACAGAGATCGACAGGAACTTGTTGGAACTAAGGACCAGGGCTGGTAATATTGCCGTGTTGTATTGGCAAAGAGCTTGGAGTTATGGTCAGACCAGGATTTTTGATATTTTGCAATATGTTGCTGCACAATCCACACCACAACCTCGCCCAGTTCAGCCTCCTCAGGTAGTTACTGTCGCTTTTGCATCCTTAAGTACTTTGTATCTGATGTCTAAGTGGCAACTCTTTTTACAAAAAAATGTTATTAGAGGACCATATATAGGTTGGTTTCATCAACAACTTAATAGCAGATGATTCCTTCCAGCTAGTCAAGGATTTGAGAATGGCTGTCTTCCAAAACATGGGATTGTAGCTAAATATCTTATAGAACTTTTCTGTTCCTGCATTTGGACTGTACCTTCAATTAATATTTGAACTAATTTATTTTTTCCCACCACACCTGTAATATCAAAATTTAGGCAAGACAGCAAGTTGCAAGTGCTCGCCAACCCCAACCAACAACCACAACACCTATGGAAACTGAAGATCTTCCATCTTCCTCTACAAGCACGTCTTCAGTCCAGCCACAAAAAGAGGTAGCAGAAGAATCAGGCCCTCCTCAAGTGACTAGACCTGCACCCAGACGTTCAAATTCCGAAAAGGTTGTTGCTGCATCAGAAATATTGAGTCAGTCTACAGTAACTGAAGTAGTGTCAAAAGGGACAGAATCGTTGCCTCATTCAGTGGATGGAAGCATGAGTCATCCAGAGAAAGAGACAGTCATGGAAGAAGAACCCAAGGAACCCGTTAGGACAACTCGTGCAAGATCAAGGAAGAGCCATTCTGCAGAAACCACCAAAGAATAATTGTATCTTTGCCAGCGTATAGGTGCGCGCATTGACAAGGCTAACATTCATGTAAATTTGTTGCCTTCTTATCTCTACCTTCTCTACTCTAGTATCTTTTTACCTTCATCTTTTTTTACCTTCAAGAAAAATGGGTTTGCTGACGTTTTGAAGTTGGTAGTTATGCAATTCTTCCCCTCACAATGCTGAGTTTGGGAATTAAATATTTTTGGTAGGACGTTAGCCATTTTCAATTCAAGTGACTGCTGGTTTTGCTTTAGTTTGTTTGTTAAATTTGGTGGGGATGGTGTCCGAACAAAAACAAAAAAAAAAAAACAAGAGGAATTATCAATAGTGAAGGCTTACCATGGAGTTATTACATACTTGCTCAAAGTGAAGGCTTATACAATAGTGAAAAAAATAATCAAACAATTTGAAGGCAAGATTAGTTGCTGTTGCTACATATTTTAGTACCACTGATGAGTTCTCTGCATACACGGATGAGTTCTCAATGGAAGGACCTGCAAATCATTAAAAGACCGGTTAAAGGGATAAAATGTTTAGACAAGAATGCAGACAACGATCATTGAGTTTACATATCCACAGATAGATAAAATATGACCTGATATTCACGTAGCCAAGGTTCTGAAATTTGCAAGCCGATCGCCATTTTCCCAAGTTGTACATTGTGCATACAAATTGTAAGAAGCTACATTCAAGCAAAAAAAAAAAAAAAAAAAAGCCGAATGATCAGACAGACCATCAGCCAAGAAAAATGTCTTGAAGGAAACATGACAATTGATAAACATGCATAACGAGAATCCCGTCTATCAAGAATTTAAATGGAATCACCTGGAGATACTGGTGGTAAATTGCAAAAGGAACTGAATTAGCTAAAAGAGGCAAAAGATCTTTAATAAGGCTCCAAGCACTGGAGCAGCAATTATTAAGCTAGGCGAGGGATGAAAAGAATGATCAGCTCAATGAAACATAGACATGTGTTTAGACTAGGCTTACTTGGTAAAACCGTTTTCTTTCCATAAATTAATGGTTTCTTGTGGTGCCTTATTCCCGGCCTATGGAGATTTTATTACTTTGGCTACCGGAGAAACGATGGTATTTGAATTTAGGTCTGTTATCCCATTTTCAGATGGAGGAGTTTCTTCATCCATGCTGACTGGTTCTGTTATTTGATCCTGCAAGATTCAGTCTTCTGAGTAATCTAGTGACCTTGAGTACAAATATCAGAGCAGAGAGATGTGCAAGCTTACATCTAGTTGACTTGATGTTTTATTGATTTCATCTTGGCTGATATGTTCAGAGGATTTGACTTGGCATGAAGCCAGGTCGGCTACAGGGGAGCGTACAACCCTGGGCGGTTAAATAGGAAATCACTAAAGTATTAGGATGCGAATATAGCAAAATACACGGACTTTTTAAACTATATGAAACTATGGCTGTACTTGCCAAGAATGAATAACTCAAAGCCAAATATGCCTGTCGCAAATTTCATCACTGAAGTTGAATATCCTCACTATATCCATGGGATATGGAGTATTTCCAAGATACGTATTGCATACAAATCCTGTACCTGTCAATGGTAAGCATACAGGATGTGTTAGACAGATTCATTTACCAATTTGAATGAGACATGAAATTTTTTATCCCACACTTCCAAGATGGCATATAATGTTTTCACTGAAAGATGCATACTTGTGTATATAATAAAGTCAAAAATAAGCATATAAAGCATCGAATCTTATACACAATGTTCGTGAAAGAATGTAACAAACCTTCTAAACGCTCTGCCACGGCACCAGTAAGAAGACCACCGGCAATATCCACCACAAGGACATCAGAATTTGAAGACACATTCGCCATAGAAAGTAAAAGAGATAATGCATCCACTGGCAGAAATCTGATAAACAAGGACAAGCAATGACATATTACGTGCATATATCAATGAAACTAACCAGGAGTTATAAACAGTCAAGTGACTGGTTTCTCCAAAAATGGTGCCATATCAAATATGAACTGTCAACCAGAATTGTACTACAAAAAAATGGAAAAAGCAAAATGAAAAGAAGGAAGTTTTAGGCATTAATTAATTACCCAATTTTTGCTGGATATTTCTTGAAGTATGCCTCACATATACCGAAAGGAATAACAATGAGTGTGAACAGAGATTTTTAAGAAAGGATTTACAAATACAGCTGGCCTAAGTTAGCTAATTAATGAACAAATCCTAATATGTAGAAAATTGAGCCAATTCTGATGTCGGGAATTTACCATCGAGCATAAGGGCGCCGCATGAGTATTTTGGGAGCATACTTCTTTTGTTTCTTGAGCCTATACTTCTCCTGCAAATGACCCCAGGAGAACTGTGTTTTCTTTTCAAATGTAGCACTGTTGGAAATAAGAGCTTCCACAATCTCCTCACCTGTTGCACCCTGCCTACGCGAAGTGGAAAACAAAATCCATAGCAATAAGATTTCTCCTAGTTAATCACATAGCCACAGCATTTTTTTATTAGATGCGATATGCATAACCTCCTACTGAAGTGAAACCGGAAAGTAAAAACTTAGACCACCTCACCTCCGCAGTGTGTCGATGGCTTCACCGGTTAAGCTTTGGGCCTCGTTATCATCAACTATTGACCGATTCTCTCTTAACTCGTCTTTTGATTGACATTCTACCTATTCCTCAACGCTATTACCTGCCCATAACAAAAAATATATATAAGAAAGGAAATCACTGTATTGAATGAAATTTAAATATAGAATAAGTGACACGAACTAAGGCTTTAGCATGAGAAGCAAACACTGTCCACTGGAGGGAACAAAACGCGCCAAGTATGGCTCATTGGCTACATCTTCAACTTGAACAACGAACCGAAGAGGCAACCAATCAGTGACTGCAAAGAACAGTTCTTATTCCCAATTTTCAGTTTTCTACAAGTGAAAATCAAGCAATTTCCTTAGAGCACAATTTTCAGAAGCAGAAATACAGCTAATAAACTAAAATCATCTGGAGCCAAACTTACGAGCCGGCCGAAAGTCGAGCAAAAACCAGACGATCGCCAGCCTTGATATCCAGCAATACACTGCAACCTTCCCAAGCCACCCTAGGGTTTGCACTTGCATTGGCTGTTGAATTATTCTCGGACATCGTCTATCCTTATTGAAGAAACACAATGCGAAGACGATGAAAAATAAGTTGATTAGAAGAAAACAGGAAAATAAATACTGTAGGACTGAAAAATATGATCTCTGTATCAGGTTAACGAAGGGAAGCCATTGAAGAAATAAAACCCTAGGGTTTAAAAAAGGTTGAAACGACAGAGAATCTTCATGGCAACAGATTGCAGAGTCGCCCGCCATCGAAACTTCCTTTCATCAAGTTAACTCTCTCACTTCAGCCCATACATGGATAGTGGGCCTAGGCATGGTTTATTCGGGCCATGCCCACGCAGCAGTACAAATAGAAAATGGACCCTTACGCGTCAGAAATAGCCTAACTCTTCATTCTTTGGGCCGTCAATAAAAAAAGACACCTAATTCAGCTATGCTCAAACGCGATTATTTTTTATTTTTTCCCAAAATCCTCTCGGAACTCCCATAAATTTCCTCAAAGTAAACCCATCATAAAATTAATTAGTAATAAGAGAAATTAATCAATTTTTTTTATATATTAATTTTTTAAATATTTATTTATAAATATAATATATAATATTCTTAATATGATTCATTATGATGTTATTTTGAATTTATATATAAATTTTTTTATATGAGTAATAAGAAATACATGTGTAGGGTGGTAAAATAGGTTGAGCCGTACTGTGCTCAATTATGCGGGTACGTAAATCGGCACTGCATGACCTTTTTGAGCTCATGCGAGGTACAGATCCAAAAATATCTCATAATCTTAAAAATTTTTTATTGAGAAATGATTTTATATGTTGAAATATTTTGATTAATATAATATCTTATTTGATTAAATAATATTTTTTACATTAATGGTACTAACTTCTAATGCATTAATAATCATATTTTTTGAATCAGACTTAATCATAACTGCTACTATGCTAGCCTATGTGGTTATGAAGTGAGTAATTATTTCTAAATGTCTAATTCAAAAAAATAAGATTATTAATGAAACAGGCTCATAAGTCGGGCACGACACGACACGTTTATGATCCGTTATTATATTTGTATCGTGTCATGCCCTTATTTTTAGATATAGGCACATATACAGTACAAGTCAATCCGTGTCATACCCAAATCGGAACGTATCATACCGACACGAATTGCTACCTCAACACGCATATCAGTTAGTCTAATATGTTATATTTTATATAAAAATCTGAGCTCACAACATATAATATAGGTAATAAATATTGTACCTTAAGGCAAAATTTTCAAATTAAATGATTCGGCGGGAACTGTAGTACAGTATATCGGTTTAAATAAGTCATGGCATGGGTACGTAGTCTAAGTCTTTAAGAGAAATAAAGATTGATACTGATATTTTTGTCCCCTTAGTTGGGGACGATAGTGCTAGAAACGCCAGCTTTCACTCTTTAATTTAAAACGAAGAAAACTATAATAGTAATAGTTGGCCAAATCCATGTCTGAAATCCAACTACTACTCCCAAAATATACCCTAAACCCATCTCTATCAAATAACTTATATATTTAGTTGACCTGCAGAAACAGATGGGTTAGCTAGGGACACGTCACACATCCTTATCATTCTCATTAATTATTGCAATAATGATATATATACACATCTTTTTTTATTTAATTTTCTGAAGCTTGAATGGTAGCTCTGCATTACGAGTTTACGTACGTACATAATACATAATTAAAGAACCAGGAACATGGAAATTAGAGCCAAGGATTTGATGCATATGAGGAGAAGGTGAAGTCTTCGCTGGCTGTAGGCAGGTATTAGTTGATAGTGAGATCTCAGTGGGAAGTTGATGAATGCATATATAAAGGTATATGTATATCTTATTAGCTAAATGTGCATCAGCCAGCTCTTTGTTTGTCTTCGTTGTTTATGAATTGGATTACTGACAAAACAAATTTGGGACTCTACTTCTTATTCTTTCTCTTTGTTTTACACGTTGATGCAGTCTACTCTTGACTCATGCAATTGGCTCTTACTCCATTTTTGAATCTGCATTCTATCTATACTATTATTATACTACTCATTATGCATTAATAATGGGATTCTGATATTCATGCCCATACCTCTTAAAGGTAACGAGAAAAGCTGTTATGAAAAGGTAACCACAAAAAAAGCACATCTTGATCTCTTCAAAAAAGTAAAAACGAACATTTTGATTTTGTATATATATATATATATATATATATGTATGTATGTATACATATGAACTGAAGGAAACGCTAATAAGATAAGCAAACGTAGTACTAATCCTAAAAAGGGGGTCCTACCATGGAGTTTATGCTTTCATGCACGTAATTTATAGGTAAATATGGCATAAAAAGACTCCTCCGGCAGGCGGCATGTCGGCACATATACTCATGACGCACCTAATGATCTGGGTGGCTATCCAAATTAGCACCAAAACAGACAGATTGTACTAACTTAATTGTGGGCCTAGAATCTTGCACAGCCACAACCCGTAAGGTTATCTTCATTTTTGGTTGACCCGATCAGCTAGTTACTGAATGGTCAACTCTATACTCCTTTTTTTTTTTTCTTTTTTTTTCAGAATTTCTCCGGACTAGTTATAAATTTAAAATATTATCTAAAATATTATATAAAAATTTAAATCTAAATTTGAGCTATCATACCCAACAGTTAGGACAATATAGAGTCATGAGCTATATCATCATAGGCCAATAGCATGCACAATATATACATCAGTCATGATGCTACGTACTCTAATCAAATGTGCACTTGCAAACAGAAAAAAGGGTATCCAAAAAGTAGAGAGATTTAATGCAGTAATAAACAAAAGAATCCCCCACATGCACCCACCACCTTCGACGTTCCACCTCTCTCCTTATTACTCTTTCTCGGATCCCACTCCCCATTTAACTCTCAAACTTTCAAAAACTCTCTCCTCTGATGATTTATATAGCTCATTATAATCTTCAGCCATTATTGTGTTGCTTTCTTAACTCTGTAATTTTCTATGGCTAAATCATTAACTTCATCAGCTGGTCAACCGGCCGCCGCAAGCTCAGATCGAAAGGAGAAGGAAAAACGTCATTCCAAACGGAAATCCAACAAGCATGAGCACCAGGTCAAACCAGCTTCCTCATGGGACCAAATCAAAAACCTGCTAACCTGCAAGCAGGTTGAAGCAGGGACACATGTCCACGACCCATCAAAAAACAAACCTGCCGGTTATTCAAAGCTCGGGTCATCTTGTAGCTCTATATGCAGCTTCAAAGACGCGGCTCATGGCAACACTAGTAGGGTGGTCCATAGAGCCGACAACTCTCCTGAGGGCAGCTTATTGGCCGGCCAAGAAGCCAGGTTACTCAGTAGCAGGACTCGTCGGAAAGGTGCAAATGGATCCTCCTCCGGGTCTGTATCCGGTTCGACAAGATCCAATAACTTCGCCGCGAGTACAGCTAATTCCTACTCGTCATCTTCTAGGGGAATCCAATTCAGGAAGCTCTATGGCTGTTACGAATGTCAGACAGTCGTCGACCTTAGCAGGTAACCAATCTACTATTACATGATATCATGATAATTTCTAGCAGCTTGGTTCTTTATTTCATAATCTCTGTATTAAAGATGTAATAAACAAAATATGAATAATTAACTGAGAATCAGGTACCAAATTCCGAGGTCTACCATTTTTTCATGTCCTCAATGTGGAGAGATCTTCCCCAAGATCGAAAGTTTGGAACTTCACCAAGCACTACGCCATGCCGGTACGTTGCTTAAATTCACTACTTGTTTTCATCAACTTCTGTTTATGGTCTAATAACTAATATTGATAAAACCAACAAGATAAGTAAACTTTCCCTGACTCGAGCATTAAAGACCATACAACTTGTCTGGTCTAACCCATTAAATGCCTATGTTAATAAGGTGGCAAGCTCTTCTTGATAATTTCATTTCAGTATTAATTACTGTCAGTATTATATGTCCTTGATATTTGTCAGTATCGGAGCTGGGCCCAGAAGATTCCGGCCGCAACATCGTGGAGATTATCTTCAAATCTAGTTGGCTTAAGAAAGATAATCCGATCTGTAGCATCGAACGGATATTAAAAGTCCACAACACCCAGCGCACCATCCAACGGTTCGAGGACTGCAGGGATGCGGTCAAAACCCGGGCGCTCAACAGCACCAGAAAAAATCCCAGATGTGCGGCGGATGGTAACGAACTCCTGCGATTTCACTGCACCACCGTAACGTGCGCGCTCGGCTCAAGTGGCTCGTCCAGCTTATGCGGCTCAGTTCCCGGCTGCGGCGTCTGCACTATTATCCGGCACGGGTTCCAGGGCAAGAGTGCTGCTGACGGTGCCGGGGAGAGCGGGAAAGCTGGTGTTCTGACAACCACGAGTAGTGGTAGGGCCCACGACTCGCTAATATGTACGGACGGGCGTAGGGCCATGCTGGTCTGCCGTGTGATAGCAGGGAGGTTGAAACGCATTGCGGAAGACGCGCAGCCAGAGGAAGAGAGATGCATGGGCGGCGCATATGATTCAGTGTCCGGCTACGCGGGGATCTACTCCAATCTGGAGGAGTTGGTAGTTTTCAATCCAAGGGCTATTCTACCTTGTTTTGTAGTCATTTACAAGGCTTTAGAATCATAACTAAACAATGTCTTTTTGGAGCTTGTAATTATATTCATGTCCCCATTTGATCTACTTTGCTGAATCATATTGAAATATTGTAATATGTAACGAATCCTGACTAGCGTGCTATACTCTAGCCTCCAGTTACCTAATCCATGTACAAAGATCCGACAATAAGTTAAATTCTCGAGCTCAAGAACTAAAAGTTGTCTTTTTTTATATTATGAGGTTGTTTATTTAGACACAGAAAACATTGATGAGTGCCCATGCGATAGGGACAAGACCATATCTAAAACGAAGGGGGCAAGCTTCGAAAAAATGAAGAAGATGGCAGTTATTAATGTTGGAATTGAATTGCAGAAATACACGCACCTGCCTTAATCTTCTCACTTAACTAAAATTCTGCAAAGTTTAATTAAAAATCCATACGTGGAGTAGGAGATAGACCGGGTTCAGGGGCACCATGTGAACGTGCGCCTAGTGTTAAATACGAACCGTCTGATTTCATTTAATGAAATCGGACAGTTAATATTTAAGGGATGTATAAAATTGTTAGGATACTTTTTGTAATGACTCAACTATTAGGACATTTTTTATAACTAAACCATTCTTTATGTATTATTTTCTTCCTTCTCACAGACGTTTCTGGCAGAGTGGCAAGGGAAGCAGATCAAGAGTCAGCTATTGGTCCCTGCTTCTAAGTGTTGGGTATTCCTCTTCTATTTTCTTTTCATTTTCCTTTGACAAAGTTTCAATCTCAACATTTTGATGGCGACCGAACCAGAGACGATGATTGTAGACATGAAGATTGATTTTTTTGAAGATGATAATGAGTTTGAAGATTTTAAGATCAACGAAAGTATTATTATAAATATGCAGTTTTTCTCTCAATGAATTAGTAGTATGATTATTAGGGACCGTGATCCTTTTTCTAGTGTAGATTATAATACATGTTAGATGTACTTTTCTTTAGGACCAAGCCTTGAAAATCAATAGTATCCTGGACAACCTTCAAAAGAGGATGCTATGGACCTGTTAGTATTTAAATTTTGCAACTCTTTCATTCATGACAGGATAGTAATTTTTTGCTTTTAGTGACATAATCTGCATGTACATTTTGGTCAGGTTTTCATGACCGGAGGGGAAAAAAGAAAAGAAAAAGGGAAGTATGGAGTAAGACATTGATTAATCACAGTTAACATGCCGCTCATTAAGGTTTTTCAGACCGTGGTTGCAGTCATTTTTTTGGTCTTGATTTTGGAAAGAAAATGAACAAAACTAGCAGTTTATTCCTGATACAAAAGATGTTATTTTTTGTTGACGCACCAGCTAATCAATGTTGAATTTTACAAAGTGATGCTGCCACTAGTTAGTTCTTATGGTTGAAAAATTGATAATACATAAATGCAAGTCAGAGTTGAGTCATTTTAGATCTTACATGCTTGATCTGATTTCAAGTACTACAACTCAGAAGCACTTGCTTGATGAATACAAGTCAGAGGTACTTGTTTGCACTCACTTAGTGAGAAGCCTTACGTGCTCTCTACATACTTGGAGAGAAGCTTTACATGGCTCTCACACATTGAAATGAAGCAGGCTGCTATTTAAAAATAAAAAAAGGTAAAATTACAAATACAATAACTCATACATGATTGCTTGTTCAATACAAAATAAGGACATTTAACCTTTACTTTTATAGTCTTATCACTTTCTTTTGGACGGTCTTTGCATGTACCGTTGATGATGTTCATATGAAGTGCTGATAAACTTCAAAGTTCCAACACTTACGAGTTCATAAAATTGTACTTATGATGAATACACATTTCATTAGTGCTGTAAACTTGTATAGACAAAAGACGGTTCAAGTTTTATAAATTTCAAAATGTTGTGTAATGAATTTATTTCATCAACCATTAATTTTGAATAAAATTTGTTATCATTGAGAGATTCATATCACTGTTTCTTGGTGTGAGTTATATCAAACCAGTTGCCCTAATGAGATGTTGTACTACGTTATTTCAATGATTCAATGTCAAGAAAGTTGTTTTGAAATTTAAACAAGATTCTGTTCAGTCTTATGCAACTCCAGTATTTAAACTCATTTCTTTATATTTTATAGTATACAAACCTTATTTTTTATATTAAATAACAGCATGAATGGCTCTATTGGGAGTGAAGAAGCCTACTCCCATCCCATGGAAGTTGATGTGGACTGCAAACATATTGTTGGCATGAGATTCGATTTACTAGAGGATGTTTTTTGTTTTTGGAACCGATACTCAAGACGTGTGGGATTTAGTGTAGAGAAATACATCCGATGTAGATAACAAAGGGACTAGTACAATTTTTACTTGTTTGAAATATAGAGTTCGGAGGTTTGATAAATGTCGAGTAAATATCAAGCATCGATAAGAGACAAAGACGAATTACCGAGCACATGTCAACGAAAAATTGGAAAGTATGAGATTGATAGATTTGTAGAAGATTATAGTCATGATTTTGAACCACCAAAGAAGAAGGCTTCATATGTTGTGTGCTCATATATCAATTTCTATTGTTGATGGTGAATCAATTGTTATGAGATGCAAAACAGGTCTCACTCATTCACAATCATATAGGTTGAGGTCCGTAGAGGTAGGAGGGATAATCTCACATTGGTTTATACCTTGGAAGATCACAAAACATATCTTCAACACTAGAGACAAAAGGACATGGAATATAGTGCTTTAGGTATTTTGATAGTAAATATATTAAGGATCCATTATTTTATCATTCAGAACACTATGACAAATATGAATCAGTGACAAATATATTATAGTATGACGGTAGGATGCAATTAGACTACATAGTTTTTGGTCATGTAGTAACTGGGTATAACATATGGTACCAATAAGGAGCTAAGGCCGGTAGTTGCTTTCACCGGCTTTAAACATCATAGACAAATGGTGTTATTTGATACAGCCTTAATGTATGATGAGACTTTTGAATCGTTTGTTTAGTTATTTGAGACTTTCCTAGAAGTACATTAGAATAAAAACCCTCAAATATTTTTTTCTGGTCAAGCCGGAGCTATATTGAATACAATTGATTAAGTGATGCCCGAAACATATCACGGTTTTTGTTCTTGGCATATTTATCAAAATGGTAAGAAGCATATGTCCAATTACAATAAGAGGGATAAGAATTTTTCGGGAGCATTTTATAATTTCATATTCAACGTTATGGATTGGGCCTGAGTTTGAGAGAACTTGGATTCAAATATTGAGGAGTTTGGTCTGTATAATAATGTCATTATTGGCTAATGAGCACTCTCCTATAATTCAGCAAGCATAAAGAATATACACTGTAATTGCCTTTGAACGGTTTCTAAAAAGTTACGGTTTGGCAGTGAGGGCGTTAATATGTCAAGAAGGAAAAATAGATAATCAGTTTAATGTAATTGTCTGAACGAAGCTATGGAAAGGCAAGGGATAGATATGCAGGTGTCTGCCTTGGTATGTTCTTAAATTTACCCTGGTAGAGTTCTGAGCTAAACCTTTTATATACAGAACCCCAGATCTCTCCGCCATGCAGCAAGACACTTCCGATGATCTTCAAACTGTTGGGTCAATCTTATACAATGTAGCCGGGGTAAAAAAACATTACTATAATCTTCTCACTTTGAAGTTTGATCCATTATTTTCCAAGTGTGTTTGACAGTAGTAAATTCTTGTGACTAGGTGGAGTCGAATTTAAGTGAAAGGAAGTTAGTGACAGATGTTTGTGACGCAATAGCAAAGAGAGGTGGGCGATTAGCAGGGGCCGGGATTGTGGCATTTCTGCAGAAGATGGAGGAGGACTATAAAGGTTCTGTGTTCGGGAAAAGGTCGGTTGTGGCAATGGATGAAGGATTATATGAGAACTACCCACAGTAAAGAAGATATCTAAAAGATGCCATCGTTGATCTTCTAGGAATGGAATTAGCAAAGGATGTGGTTAGTGAGCATACTAAGGATAGCTCTGGCATTGGTGCTGCTAATTCTATGTATCCACATGATTAACTTAAGTACTATACCATGATTATTTGCTTGTAATTTCTCTATCATAATTATGTTTTTTTTTTTTTTTTTTAAAGCTATTTTTGGTGTTGATTTGAGAATAAAGAAGAGGGCCAAATTGTAATTCACCACATTTTCTTTGTCAGTTGGTAACACAACTGATAATGAATTCGCTTCTGGTGTTATTTTCAAATGGCGTACGCTATTTCGGTGTGCCTTAACCGCACTGGATTCTACTAGTCCCTTCGTCTCCAGAAGAAATTTGACAAATCGAAGGGAAGGGAAAGAAAGACCTGATTAAAACAAACGACCTCTTTTGAAGCATCTTGCTTCGCTCCCTATAGATTTACGCTCTCTACGGATCAATTGCAGTCATCAATTCCTCTTTATATAGTTTGAAGAATGGTAACCTGAAATTTCTCTCTCTTTTCCATTGCTTCTGTCGATTCGTTTCTAATTCCAAACTCTGAGGTGTTCTTGTCCATTTTTTATTTGGCAGATCCGGTTCATACTTCTACAGAACAGGCAGGGTAAGACTCGTCTAGCTAAGTACTACGTTCCTCTTGAGGATTCCGAAAAGCACAAGGTTGAATACGAGGTAGGCATTCCGAATGAATTTCATTTCCACTTTCATTTCTTCGTTTTTCTGCTGGAAATTCTGTTTCGGTTCTAAATTTTAGGGTTTTGGTTTCGATGAATTCTCATAGGTTCACCGTTTGGTTGTTAACAGAGATCCCAAGTTCACGAATTTCGTTGAGGTACCAAATTCCTTTCTTTCGATCCAACTGCTCTACTTTATCTGTTTTTATTTCCTCTTTCTGCTTGTTACAGATAACAAAAGTTGTAGTATTTGGAATTTGCTGGTTCTCATTTTGAAATGCTAGAAATGTGAGATAGAGCTGCTTTCACATTGTCAATGTATTTCTTCAGAATTACATTTCTGTTACGGGAGGATTAGCTGAATAATATAGCGTATCTTGCAGTTCCGTACGCACAAGGTTATCTACAGGCGATATGCTGGACTGTTTTTCTCACTGTGTGTGGACATAACTGACAATGAGTTGGCATATCTCGAGTGCATTCATCTGTTCGTCGAGATTCTGGATCACTTCTTCAGCAATGTGTGCGAGCTCGATTTGGTGTTCAACTTTCACAAGGTTTGTCACATTCTTCGGCTTTGCTTTTGGCCCCAGCTTATACAATAAATTTATGGAAATTCAATGTAGCTATACTTGAAATAGTCTAAGCTTTTTAAGCCTTTGAGCTTGTGCATTATAGTGATTAAGTCAGTCCAAACTCTGTGATTTCAACCTTCCTGAGCTTGTTTGGGAAAATGATTTGCACACTGTCTAGTTTAACATGTTTTTTTGTTGGAAATGGAAGGTGGCATTGCCATTTAAGCTGTGTCACTGTCATATGTCTTACTGGTTCTTCATTCTGTCCCTGGTGATGAAGGTATATCTGATTCTCGATGAATTCATTCTTGCTGGAGAGCTTCAAGAGACAAGCAAGAAGGTATGTGCATAATCATTGTGCCTTCATCATTGATTTCTTTTTACACTTCATCTTGCATTAGTTTATGTGCTAGTCACATTAAATGGTCGGCTACTAACGCTTGAAGCTTTTTTCTTTTCAAAATTTACAGGCGATCATAGAGAGAATGGGGGAACTGGAAAAGCTGGAGTGAGACTTCCTTCAAGATACAGTCGAGCTGTGTATTTCTATTCATTTTTGTAGTTTGTATTACTTCAATTGATTACCCTTTTATCGATTGGTCATTACATTATTGAATACAATCACGTTCCCGATTCCGTGTCTCCCGTTTTACTGCTTGTTTATCGTAGTTTGGATTCTGTAACAACCCATTTCAAGATAGAACGTGTATTTTAATACAAAATTCTCCTGTGCACACATTGATTATATTTCGGTATCATGGTCATCGTCACCTTCAAGTAACCTGTATTCCTAATTTATAAAAAATTCCAAGTACACAATTTTCCTTGCCAGATAAGAAACAGCTTCAATTAAAGAAAAGTGGGACGCATAACTTAATGGTAGATCCAAAAACTGCAAATCATGTCCATAAAGTAAAAGACACTTCCCACCTTTTGTATTTTCTCGAGGACTTTCCTACGACATGCTTTACTTAAACTTACCCCAATTTACAAGGTGATCAATTCGCGTCGATGTCTTGTTTTGTAATCCTAATATCAACAGGGCTCGATAGATTGACAGAATAAAGAAAATATATGTATTAATAACGCTCGTGGCAGAGCAGTTGCAATGGCGGTTGACTGTTGGCATTGAAGACAGCTCCAGCTTCTTCATAGACAGAAGGAACAACACGGTCCTGCCTCTTTAGTCTGGAAGGGGGCAGGGATGAATTAACGGCCAAGAACTGTTGGTGCTGTTGATGAGAGATTGATGCGTACTTGATAATGCTGGGTATTTCCATAGACGGAGGTACAGAAGGGATAAGAGTAGATTGACCTTGGGGGGTACAAGGTATTGGAGAAGACGAGTCATGCCTTACATTTTGCAAGCTTGGAAATCGTGCAGTGGAGGCTGATGCAGAAGGCCGACACTGAGCTGCTAGATGAGCTGCCCAGAGCCGCTGCTGTTGCTGTATCTGTAGTTGCTGGGGTTCCTTAAATGTGTTGCTGAAATATGAGGGCATCTGCATTAATGGACCCTGCAACATAGATGTATTGACAACCTTGATTATTACTAGATAAATTTCCCAATTACTCGTGGATATTTCTTATTGACAAACCAACAGGCAAATTATACCGGCTTTGTTGCAGAAGCTGATGGTTTCTGGTCGGGGTACGGCATGGTACTATAGCGAGAATGAGGCAGAGAGAATGCAAGATTGTGCTGTTGCGATATATTTGCATGTTGGTAAGGAATTTGGAATTGGGTCATTGGTTCCAATGTAATCTCAGACTTACTAGAACTTCTAGCACCTTCCACCCGACCAACTCTAGCTGACAAGGTTAAGAAATCGAAATTCTGCAAGGGTCCCACAAAAACTGAAGATCAGAACAATGAGTAACAAAAACTATTGCCAACAGTAAAGAAAAAGTATGGCTCGGTCCCATACTTGATGTTCATTTGCTGATACATCTGGAATTTTAACAGCACCAGAATCATAGATGCTGCTTGTGGAAGGATATTCCTTAAAACTACCTCTTCCCCCATTTAAGTTTTCAACTGCAATAAAACTTCCTTGTTTTGATTCATCAAGTAGCCTCGATTGATTAGGTTGTAGTGGCAGAGAAGGATCCCGGTTCTTCTCATCGACTGTGAATTTCTGAATGAGGTGACTTATGCAAACATGAGCTGCACACCTTTTCCATGATCTCCTATCAGTCTTGCATTTAAAAACCTGCGTGTTTGAAATGCATTGGATAATAATCAAATGCAGAAAAGGTGTAAAGAGATTTATGGTCGGCAGTGGTTATTTCTTCACAAGTCTCTTCACCTTTCCATCAGAACTATTTTCCACCGAACACAGAGATGTATTGAGCCTATAAGGATCAGCAGCAGGGGAAGATAATCCTGGCCACAATGTTGTACCTATAATATCTCGATGAAGATAACAATTTTACTTCAGGAACAGAGGAAAATACAAATGTTTTTACTACAGAAAAATTCCATTTTTTCTTGTCAAAACCTGACCATTTTTCTTTAAATGAATGCTCCTATGCGTTTCTTCTAGCTGATTGTCGACATCCATGACCTATACGCGAACCCACAACATGCCAATTAACCAAGAGATAGTTCATAAGGAAGACGTTGTTTGGACAAGAAGAATAGTCTCACCTGCACCAGTGGAGTCTCTGCTTTTCTCTTGAAATGCGAGGTGTCTGATTGCATGGGAAGTTTAATTCCGCTGTATAATCAAAACAATTTTGTCAGATTCAAGCATGTTTATAAAAGATATGAGAAGAAATGTTCCCCACCTAGTATCAGAAGTATGCAGTTCTTCATTATTTTCCAATGGAGCCATAATCTGGAAATTCACTCGAGATGGAGAGTCATTAAAAGATAAGCATTTTGCTGTCTCTTTAGTTGATAATTTGACATCAGAATTTTGAATTGCAACCTTAGGATTTCTCGAGAGTGGCAATAAGCTCACGCCGTTCGTTTCATCAGAATCTGATCAACTAGAATACTTATGAATAAATCCAAATCTAAGAAAATAAGCATCCGATAACTCAGGATGCAAAAGGGATTATAATATAATAAATAACCTTGTAATGCAATCCGAGGAACATCCATTGGCTCCAAAAATGTGGATACCTTGGCTTCTAAGTTTTCATGGGCCAGTTTTATCTTATCATTTTCATCATTGTCCGGAAACATTCCCGCCAAGGCAGACAGAGTCTCCACAACTTCTTCCTCATCCTTTGTGATTGACCCACAAACTTCTTGCTTCTACGAAAAAACAATCATAGTATGGTACATAAAAAATTCACCGTTCAATAAAAAAGCAAATGGAAAGAATATTTTATAAATGAGGGGTATAAAGATAGACAACCATGTTCAGTTTGGAGGACTTCTTTAATATATTCTTTTTGGGTAGCTCGAAGGCAGTGATTGTATGGTTCCTCTTCTTTGAATCTGGTAAAGGGGGAGAAAGAGATTCTCGATTGCGCTTCTTCATGGCTGAAAAAGTTCAAAAAGAGAAAAATTCCAAACATTGCTTCCAACCCAGCATCACTTTTTTGATAAACTCTAAGCAATTAAAGCTCATTAAAAAGTGAAAATGCATAGAATCATTTGTTCCAAAAAGAAGCATAAAGCAGAGTTCGCTTTTTCTTCAGAAACAACGAACCGAATTTAACATGGGATGATGAAGATGATGAAGAAACTTCCCACAGGACGTTAACTCCAAGTTATCAAAATCTAAAAAAGGCCCAAATATTCCAACAATTTCTTAAATGAGGAAATGAATAACCTGATCTTAGCTTCCGCGGAACAGAGACATGATCAACGCCATTGCTGTTATTAGAAAGCTGAACAAAGTCCAAACAAAACGCTGGAAAATAAGTAAATCAACGACCATGAAAATTAAAAACCAAAACTAAAGAAATGAAACTAACTCTGTTCGGAATTTTGAATTGATGATAACTAGTACCATCTGCGCTCTGTTTGTCTCTGTTAGATACATCACAGCCCATTTCGCAATCTTCGTAACTCGAGTTCACTTTACCAACAACAGCACTCAACCTTCTAAGTTTCTCTCTCTTCGACTTTTCCTTCACTCTACTAACCGGACCTTCAAAAACCCAGAACAAACAACCAGTAGTGAGAAGAAGAAAGTAACAAGAGGAGAGGGGGTTTATTACATCTGCCGATTATTACCATTATCACTATACACAAAGTAAGAATACCCAGATAACGATAAGAACAGATTTTTGTTTTGTATCTTTGTTGGGTCAAAAAAAAAAAAAAGGTCAGGGAAGGGACAAGTTAGTTGCTATGGTACCAGTCACAAGGTTGGGTCCAGATTGCTTAGAGAACCTAGTTGCTCCACGCCTCACGTCTCGGTCTTTGTCCATTTCTGGGCTGATAAAACTAATGAAAATAAAAATGCTGACATCTGAGTAATGAAATATGCTTCGACGAACAGCTCAGAAATTGATCTAACCCACCGCTTAAAAATTCCTCCAAAACCTGTATACGAATAAGTTTCTGTAATGATGATATGATCATTTATGATGTTTAAATTAAAATAAACAGGAAGGCAGGAGATAAACTAGAAAAGGAAATCAAAGGTTAGAAGAAAGGAAGTTTTCCATAGCAGGCTGGCAGCAGTAAACTTAAAATGGGAAATGTATATAAGAAAGTGAACGACAGAGAGAGAGAGAGAGAGAGAGAGCAATGATCAAAGTTCTCTGGTTCGTTCTCTTCACTTCTGTATTATAATTTTTCTTTCTTCTTTTTCCGATCAGCTCGCAGGAAAGAAGAAGACTGAACGAAGAAAAGAGAAATCGGTTTAGATGGCAAAAATCTCTCCGATTCTATCCTAGTTTCAGAGTACTGCTCGGAGATCCTTTTCCGCACTGAAAATCTTCCCAGCCGTTTGGACACAAGGAAAGAAAACCTCACGAGTATATCATAAAGAGAAATGAAAGAAAGCAAAAGCAAAAGCTTCCCAGCTCTGAAATATTCCTTAATCGATCCACCATTGCTGATTCAGACATTGAAGAAGAAGGTATTTTGGCCAATGAAGACGAAGGTTCACTCACTGTGTTCTAAATTAGCTGACAGAATGAAAAACCACGAAACGTTCAAAGAGATTTTCCCACAGCTCGTTAATAAGATTTCGAAATCATCAGGCAGTTCATCTCTGATCTACTGCTGAATGATAAAACAAAGAGCCAGGGAATAAAATATTTATGGAAGAAAAAGATGAGACCTTTAAAATATTATAGAATGTTCATATAAAAACACCAAAATAGAATTCTCAGCTCAGGAGCTCCATGGCTGCTGATATAACACTGCAACACCGAAACTCATTCTCTGGAAAATCTCTGCTTTTTTATCATGCACAGCAGACGCTCTCTTTCTGTTTATGTCCCTTGTCTCTCTCGCTCTCTCTCCCCTCAGGAGAATGCCACTTTTATAGGGATGCTCCGTTATGACATCGCGCAATCATTAACGGCGTGACAGTGGGCCTCTCCACATCCGTTAGCTCACAGAGGGATTTATTCTTTAAAAAATCCCACGTGTCCTCCACATCAGATACGAACACTCTCAAATACATGCCACCGTGTAACCTGTCCACGTTGCATCCCATGCAAGGGCCTCACCATCGATCTGGCCATCGATCGTTAGTTAAAGTTGGCACAGAGTTCGTTGAGTTGGAAGCATGAAACCGCCACCGACGGCTAATTCTGAACGCTCGGCCGAAACTCGCTGCGTGTGGTTTCCTTTCTCCTCCACAAGCCATAGAGCTATCCACACAAACGGCGTGGGGCCCTCAGTCCTCTGGCCTTATCTCCGATCAGTCGCTGCGGCAATAGAAAAATATATTCTGTACGTTTTTCCACGGATTTCTCTCTGTTTTTTCGTTTCAGTGAATACTGAATTCAATTTCTATGGAAACCGTAACACGCGCCTTAGCTATGTCCCATTAAGTCACGTAGCTGTAAAAGAATCAACGTTAGTTACGTAATGAACCACGCGCTAGAAAGAAGAGTGAAGATGAGTGAGTGGTGTCAGGAAAAAGATAAAAAAAATTCTAGAACAAAGAAGATTGGAGGGTCACGAGAGAGAGAGGGCGGGTAGGTGTTGTTGGGCGCGAGTAATTTCAGTTAGTTGATGGCGCGATTATTTGATGGGACCTTGGCTGAGCGTGGTCATGTTTTGTGCGTGATTTGTACTTGATTTTCCACGTAACTTCATTACAATTATGCCCTTAAATTGGCGGAAATCAATGTTTTACTACTGATAGTAATAGGTGGGTGCACGTTACAAGTGTACATCCGCATAGTTGTTAACACTTATTACCATGCCAATAAATGGGCAGATGGTCGGTCCTACTATAACATAAATCATAAATGCAGTGTGTACTCTTTATGTAGATCATTTCTACGTTCTCGAGCTAAGGCATGATACTCAATCTCCGTAAAAGATTGGGCAACTGCGTATTATTTGCTAAGTGCTCCAAGCAATTGAATTGGAGCCAAGAAACACGATGAATGTTGAGGCGGATGGCCGGTCGATCATTAGGGTCACCAACCCAATCAATATCAGACTAGGATATGAGGGTGAAAGACGAACTTGGGGGAATAATCAGACCATGAGAAATGGAACCCTTCAAGTAGCAAATAAGTCGATCAACAGTTGACCAATGATCCGAAGTTGGAGATTGCATGAACTGCCCCAAGCAATTGATAGAGAATGCAATATCCAGACGAGTGAGTGTCAGATATTAAAGAGCGCCAATGAGTTGGCGATATGAGATAGCATCGGGTAAGGGGGAGCCAGAGTCCTTTCATAAGGAGGATTTGGCTTACATAGGAGTATGAAGAGGGCTAGCACCATCCATGTTATGCTGATGTAGGACCTCGGAAATATACTGATGTTGACTCAATAGGATGCCTTCAGAACAATGTATAACCTCAATATCGAGAACGTTAGTCAAAGGATCGAGATTTTTGATAGAGAACTTAGTTGGGTCACCACATTGGTAATCATGGTAAATCATTCTTAGTGATTAAAATGTCGTCAACATAAACCGGGAAGTAAACAATTAACCGATCCGCTCGAAGGATGAAAAGGGACATATCAGATTTTGCTTGGACGAAACCTAGTAGAGAGAGTGACGGCGGATTTACCATCATGCGTAATTTTTAAACTTAGAACCATGACAATTTCGTCCATTGTACTCGGAATCGGAATCGGAATGAATGAATGAATAAATTGAAAGGATCCGCAGTGATGTGGCGTCAAGAAGCCACTGAATTTCTAATGATTGAGCGGGTGAATTGCATTGGGTCGAGTTTGCTGTCGGATGGATCTTGCGACATACTTTAGCTATATGTCCAGGAATGTCACAATATTGGCAAATGGGCCTTTAGTCTGATCCATTCGGTTGATAGGAGGGTTGCGCCCTTTTGTGTTGATCTGGGCTGATTGATAAAAGAGGACCGATTATTAGTGGAAGCCCACTGGTTTGAATTAGAGGAGTCCCACTGATTTAAAGACTCCATATTCTGATGTCAACCAGACCTGGAGAACGAAAATGGAGGCCTGCCTCTATTGCCGCCATTGTTGTTGCGGGAAGAAGACTGACACTTGGCAATATTGGCAGTGGCGACAAGAGTTCCGACAATGGCGGCGAAGCATTTCAGATATGCTTCATGGGAGACTAAAAGATCGTGAAGTTCTTCGAATTGAAGAGCTGTCTCACGGGTGCGGATAAGGGCATCAATTTCACGGTACTCAGCACCGAGACCGTTGAGGTTGTAGAGCGTTAAATAGTCAAGAGGCACCGGTTTTTCAATGACGGCGATTTCATCTGCCTTGGCCTTGATAACCTGCAAAAACTGAGAAACAGATTAAGAGCCACGTTGAGCAAGGGAGATATCTTCTTTTAGCTGCATGACTCGGGTTCTGGAGCGGTTCGCATAGAGGCGCAACACAATGCTCCAAGTTTCATGGCTGGTTGTAGCAGAAGCGACCATAGGAATCACCAAAGCGGAGATTGAACCAAAGAGGCCCAATGGAGAAGCTTGTCTTATCTGAACCAATGGACATAGTAGGGTGTTCCTTTGGACGGGCATGTGATGGATCCATCGAGATAGCCGAGGAGATCGTATCCCATAAGGAGGGATTCGACTTGAGCTCCCCACGAGGGGTAGTTGCTCAGGTCCAGTTGCAACGGGAGTTGGTGGTGCGCATTGATAGCGACGAGTGGAATCCTGGTTGGACCAACAAGGGGGGTCTGAATGGGTGGTTGAGACGGGACTGGAGGTGGCGCTGGAGGAGGATGACTTGTCGGCGGTGGCCATGATAAAAAGGGATTTGAAAAACAGAGAACTCGTTAGAGTGATTTGGCTTTGATACCATACGACACAAATTCCTCGATTTGCATTAACATATTGAATAGTGTTACATATAGGGTGTCAACCCTTGCTGTACAATACAACGAATGCTATATAAGGTAAAAACTATAAGGAAAGAAATATACATGGCATAGGAGAGAAATATGGAAAGGAATAAATATGAGAGAGTGATAGTAGCTTCAATGATATGAGCAGGCAATCACGTCTCCGTATTTTAAGGGTTTCATACTTAAAGTTAACGAAATATGATCAACACATCCAATAATTAAGAGGGTGGAAAGTTAAACATGTATATACAATGACGGGACATATATATATGTATGTATATGCATCACTCTTCTGTATCATATCATGTGGATAGTATTCTCACCCGTTTGGCGGACGGAAGAGACCTTGACATTAAAAAACATGACATTAGCCAAATGAATATGATCTCTAGACGAAACGAAACTCCTCCATCTTCACTAATTTTCTCTCCTTTATTGTTTGTTTTATTACTTAGGGTACGTCGACTCTCACCAGCCAAACAATTTGGACTACGTACCAGACTGGCAAGATTTTGATGGCTTGATTAAGATTGTTAGGAACACACCGACTGATTAATTATGGATCATATGCATGCATGCATGCAATGGACAAAAAGAAGAAGGCTTCTTATATTGACTGTTTCCGTTCATCATTTGGTGAGCCTGTTCTCATCTCATGAATCAGATTAACTATTCTAGTGCCCTTTAATTAGTTGGGCAACTTTTTTGGGTAGGGATTCTTAATTTGTTTAACTAAGGTCGACAGCTGGTAAATCAGAAAAAATTAACTTAAATATCAAACAAAAAGGAAAAAGTGGTATTTGGATAAAGCGACAAAAGGAAGGTTCCCATAAAGAGAGACGTACGTGGGAGAAATTAGGGAAAGGGTCTATCTCAATCTCATCTCACTGTAATGTAGAGCCAGCTGCACAAAGTTGCTGCCCAGCTGTATATCACCGCGTGTACATAGCAAGATGGTTGATGAAGATGAACCCTATAATCGTAGCTAGATCACTCCTAAATCAACTATCTTCTACATCAACAAATGATCATACGTACCCATCAACCAATAATGACCATCACGATTGAATTGTGGGAATGGTTTAGTACGCGAAGCAGTATGTACGTCGTAGTTAGTACTACTTCACACACAAGAAACACAGGTACCCTGCTTTACTTTCCTTAAATATGATCTACTTAATTTGCTTTTCCTTTCGATAAGAAATGAATGAAAAGAAAAGGGGATGAAAATTACAAAGAACAAAAGAATAAATTGAGTGGCGTGGATGTGTTGGACCAACGCAAAAGGTTTTGACAACCCACTAGTCCCACTCTCTATTCTTCATGCATGAATCCTGGGTCTCTTAATTTCATTTGATATTTTTTTTATTCACAAAGCCGACAAGGTAAAAACTAAGCGATATAACTCCTTCACTTGCTCAAATTCGTCGACACGCAAACGTAAGAGACTCCAGTTGGCTGGCATGCATACATTTCTGCCACTAGTTCAATGGGAAGTTGGTAACTCATCGTATGTATGCTTACTGTTTTAGCTACTAAATCATTGATCAGATTCCTTTTTATACGTTCGCTTCCAAGATATTAAAAAGATTAAAAAAAACAAAACAAAACAAAAACACAAACTTCATCTTTATTTATCGTCATGTTGCTAACAAAACAAAACAAATATAATTTACGGAAGCAGTTTTAACTAAAAAACTTACTAATGGAAGCATCGAACAGACAAACTTTAGTAATTACATGCATATATATCCAAGCTGCTCTAACTTATTGCTGATCGTATCGCTATTACAAACACATACTGGTCATCGATGAGATGACGACGGATTATTAATTACATGGTTTAGTGTTCAAGGGCACTTGGATCGGCCGCCATGTGTAGTCAAAGAGGCGTAGCAGGGGCAGACATCTTGGTTGCCGGATGTGCCTGGAGGAACACAGTTGCACCGGCTACAGCAAGTTCCACATGCCCTCTTGCACAGACGTGGGCGTGATGATAGCTGACACCTGGCTGCGCATGCTCCCCCACAATCTGCACACGTACACATATATGGCCAAGGTGATCAAAATATTTATACCTAACATGTATATAAACCACGATCAAATATTTATAAAAAAACGAATGGATACCCATTTTTTTAGGCTCGGAACCATAATCTGAGCCCTTTTTACTGCTCAGCTGCTCATCAGCTCCAACAAGTTGAAGGACAAGGAGGGAAATGAGAAGTAAGGCAATGAAAGCCTTAGGAATTGCCATGTCTAATTTTGTTACGTGTATAATTAAGTAAGAGAGCAAGAGGCGCGAGATCTTCTTTCTAAGCAGAGCTACCCTTTTTATACTGGAAGTTTATGAATAGCAAAGCAAGTAATAGTTGTAGACAGCAGGGATGTGACACCTCTTAAAATATAGTAAGTAATTAATATCAAACATATTATAAAAACAATTAGTGGGGTAGAGAGACATTTAATTTAATTATATATGCATACGTCGGAAATGGGAAGAGTCGGCAGCAGGGAAAGTAGTAGTTATTAGTACACAGATTATATGTTGTCGGTCTCTCTTATTTGACCCAAATGCATTGGTTGTAACTTTTAGTATGAAGTTTGGAAGAAGGTGAAGAGATAAAAAAGAGAAGATTTTTCAACCAATCACAACGCTGATTTGAGTTGACCAATGAGTGAAGATTGTCCAGTTTGGACACTACTTGGTCCAAGCTGATCTGCTAGTCAATGAAGAGTATTTATGATTAATTAAACTTAAAAAGGTACAAAAAATACGTCTTACTAAACAAGCCATCTTACTAAGACAGGTCAGTAAGAGTATAATACACTGTTAACGCTTTATTGGAGTTGGTGGGGGTTGACGTAAAAGTATAAATATGCATATTTAATTGCAAGTGTTTTGCCTTAAGCAAAACCCAATTATATGAGACTGGAAAACCCGGTTGCACGACTTCTCCCGCTTCCCCTGTGAGCGGCAATATCTACTAATTATACGCATCCAACCCTCGTCTGAAAACACAGATGTTGAACGCTGATTACGAAAAAATGTCTTCAAAAAGTATACACAAGGAAGCATATTACAGAATTCGAATCCGTTTTGATTACAACATTGTACACAATCGAGCAACATAATTTAAGTGCAGCTGTTTGATCAACAGTCACGAAACTGTATAAAAAGTACCCTACGTGTAACTGTCAATCTGTAGAGACTAAGACAAGCTAGTAACCGGCTCTTCCCCCACCCCCAGCTCCGGTGATATGCGAAAGATGAAGTTAATATGTATGTTTCTGTGTAATTTACACAACTCCAGAAGGGAGACGTAGAACAAGCTGCCCTCCAAAAACACTGCAAAATTAAATAAAAAATAAAAAAACATCAAAGTTTTCCACCATGCTCGTCAGGAAATTCAATCTTATTAGATATTATAAAAGAAAGTAATGCTCTCATCATTTACAGACCTCTTGATATAGTAGTAACAAAAATCCGCAAGAATGAAGGTCTGGACAATCTCTGAAATAAGGACCATGGATGGCCATAATCCATAACCCAATGCTGTTAGTAATTGCCCCCGAGTATCCAACATCTGTATATTATTAAGAAACGTAAGCATGGGGTTGAATATGTACAAATAAATGAAGCTCAGACTGGTGACTTCATAATCTTAGCAGATGCGAAGTAAAGAGGATTATTTAGCATTGGATGCATAATGTGGACAATGTATATCAATGTAATTAGAATAAACTAGCATTCCAATACATATTGAATACAAGAACCATACAAAACTAATCATCACAAACTAATCAACAAACCTGGATGACCCAATGAGCACAGCTCAGGAACCTTGCTACTCCGAGTGCAAATACGTAGTGTGCAGTGAACGGCTCAACAATCTGGAATACAAAAGGGGAAAGGATGTCTAAGACTGAAAATACTACCACCATAAGTCCAGAACAACTTTTGTCTCTGGGTTTCATGTAGCAAGAAGAATAGACATCGACTAGGCTAATAATGCCCTTTTCTTATATAGTCCTTCCTACCTTTGTGTTCTGCATGACCCGTAGCTGAGGTAGCACAGAAACAGCTTCTAGATAAACGCAAAAAGCCCAGGCTATTCTGTTAACGATATTATGCTGAGTTGTGGGATGAATAACAAGGGCCAGTACAGCGCAAGGTATCACCTATAGTCCAAAAGAAGAAAGGAATGAGCAGAGTAGGAAAATACAACCAGAAGTATGATCAGAAACAGAAGCAGAATCCGGGATCAAATCATTTGATAATTCAGATGTATGTGTCTATAACATGATCTAGTATATTCTTCAAGCTCCAAACTGCCAATTCAGTTGTGCAGAAATGAATGAATGAATAATTAGATTAGACAGGAATGAAAACTCGCCAAGTAGTAAATGGCAAAGTTGTCTTTGTCCTCCATGTAACTGGACTTTAGCTTGAAACGAATCATATAAATAACCCAAATCGTTGTCGCAAAAGTAGCTGAATCAAGAAAGGTGTGTATATCATATTCCATCACAAAACTGCAGTAGAGTCTAACAGCTAGGAATATTGCTGTTAGTTCCTGCGATTTGAGCGATAACCCTGCACGATAATCAGGCTAAATGTCAAATCTGAGGCAGAACTCATGTCAATCAATTGAAATGAAAAGACAGAAGTTTTTTGGAACGAGAATGCTCACAAAGTTGACCATCAGAATTCAAATATTCAATTTCCAAATTCCAAATTATATTTCTCATCCTAATCAAGAGGAAATAAAAGTTTTACGAGATAATCCAAAAGCAGCATTTTAAATTATAAACTTGAAGACAGCGAATTCCATAATGCATCAACAGCATCATTAACGTATAATACTTAATAGAAAGCTCTCAAAATCGAAAAATCCATAAAATAAAGCTCAAAATTTCAGCTGCAATTAACAGAAACAATGGATGATTGATATGAAAGGAAAAGAGTAAGCAAAATCCAACAACAGTAACTCAAAGAGGCACTAGAAATTTCCAAAGATCTTTACCAGCACACGTCTTCTCTTTCATGAGTTTATAGATGAGAACACAAATCCCGAGAGCGTGAATAGCCTCAGCAGCTACAAACAGATTGTCGTGATCGTGAACCACCATGCGGATGAATGCAAGAGCAGCCATACCGGAAACAACAGCCAGGAAAGCCTTGATCTTCGGTGGCTGCCTCCGAAGCCACGCCGAGATGGCCTGGATCGGCCTCTTTGGTGCCTTCATCTTCATTCTCTCCGATCTCTCTGTTCTGAACTTCCGACTGTGAGAAAGTTTCGTAGACCTGGAGCGTTCTGTGCAGTTTGAAGAACACGTGTAACGGACTAGGTGACCGGTGCTAACTTGTTCTAGTTGGAAATTCGGTCATCCAATTTAGTGCCTTTCCCACTTTCTGGCGGGTCCGGGGGGCCGAAGGGTAACAGTTTTGGGCCCACATCGTCCATTAAACTCTCTTTATTGGGCCTGTATAAACAAGTTTACATAGTATCAGCTCAATGTTTGTCTGGATGATTAATTTGATATGGCTGGCCCAAATTTTCTTCCATTGACTATGTGGGCTATAAGTCTGCTTCCTTTAGGGAGGCTTACTGGTTCAATTGGGCAAGGTCTTAATTTACTAATTACCGACATACAGTTTGAGGAAGAAGAACTGGCTGTAGCTATATATATATATATGTATACATATCATCTTCGCTAATATTTATCTTCGACTTGACTAATTAGAGTTTGCTGAGTAAGTGGGGCAAATTGATCAAGTCTATTAACAACATCAATGGAGTGCGTACCCAGAAAATCTGGTGATGATTATGTTAATCTTGAGAGTATTTTGTTGAAAGAGTTTGAAGACAGAGAGAGAGAGAGAGAGAGGGAGCTAAAATACTCTGCTAGATTTTGCAGCTCAAGCAAGCTTACATCCCGAAAAACTTAATACTAGGCCAAAAGGAAAAGAAAAGCTTAATACAGGCCGGTCTGGGGTCACAGAAGCAGAAGATCATTATCTGATGATTGTCATGATAATTAATGGTTGCAAGCAGCAAACCCACGATGATGATGATGACGACGACAACAATACTAAACCCGAACCTCATAAGATGATGAATCACGTGCGTGCAATTAGTGGTACTCATGAAGCGGGACCTTCATCTCCTGAAAAGATGGTAGATGCCACCAGATTGCTGGTCCCATCGGAACGACTGGTATTGAAGATTCATGATAACGGCTGCAAGTAGCAAACTGATGATGGTGGAATTAGCTAGAGGGCTACCGGGAGGCTCTTCTGATGATGATGATGACGACGACAACAATACTAAACCCGAACCTCATAAGATGATGAATCACGTGCGTGCAATTAGTGGTACTCATGAAGCGGGACCTTCATCTCCTGAAAAGATGGTAGATGCCACCAGATTGCTGGTCCCATCGGAACGACTGGTATTGAAGATTCATGATAACGGCTGCAAGTAGCAAACTGATGATGGTGGAATTAGCTAGAGGGCTACCGGGAGGCTCTTCTGATGATGAACGCTACCATTGCTACACCTTCACTTGCAGCAGAAAATGATGACCATAATGATATTACGATTTTAAAGTATAAGGAAGAGTATATCCCAGAAACTAGTCCAATTGGTCGGAAAACCCCTAAAATTTAAGAACCCACACTGGAATATGCAAATCACTGCACACCTCGAATCTGGCTCAGTTAAAGGATCTCAGTAATTTAAGCTCGTATCAGCTACTAACTCGTATATAATACAATCCATAAAGAAAACATCTGTGTATAGTAATTAGGCGGATTTCAGTAGTTCGTGTGACTTTGTTTCATGTTAACTATTGATTCACGAAATAACAGGTTAATGGCTATACATGAAATTATTTGTTAGTTTCTTCGTTTCCGAACCAGACTGGAAGAAGTTTGGTTTTAGTAAAATTCAATGCTTTTGCATGCGACTTGTAAGCCCAATTTAAGAATGGAAATTGGCCATAAAGCAGTGAGTCGAATTACAGTAATTTCAAGGACGCATCGTCAAAAGCAGTATTGCATAACATCCAAAATAAAGAAAAGGACATCCAGCACTAGAGAGCCTCATTCCAAAATCAAGACGTTTACAATTTTTTTTTTTATATAAGTATATAGACGCTTTGACGTATAGTTTCAAGATGTACTTACACACATTGTAGCTGTAGACGGCTTTGACAATACAACAATTAAGGTTGAGTGGCATGAGTCTCATTGCAATACCTCTTGAAGTTTGAAGCCTCATCAACCAAGAACTCGCTGAAATTATTTACTCAAATTAGTAAGGCTAAGCACTGAAAAACATGTCATAACTAACTGCACATAGTTGAAGATAACTTACAAGATCCGGTCAGCCATTTGTGATGCCTCCCATCTTGGACTCCAGGGATACTCGTTTACACGAGATGTGATTGGGGTACCTTGGGGGCTTAAATGCTATATAACAGCATGAATAAAACCTCATTAGTGATAGTATTCTAGGTCTTAGATAACAATTGTGAGATATGATATACCTGAAAACTTTGAAGAATCAGAACTGGCTGCAGCTTTGGAAATTGAATTGGAATGGAAATATGGACCTATGGGACATAATGCTATGAATTTTAGCAACATATTAAGTTTGATGACAAAGGATGAGTGTAGATGCAATGATACATATATATTGCAAATGGACCTTGAAAACCTTGAACAGTTACCATACTAAGATTGTTGTAACTAATGTTATATTCACTTACATGATTCCTCATATGACCTTCGCATACTCAATCCTCAGCCAATTTTCTTAAAGGATGGCAAACTAACAGCTATGTAAAGAGAGCATACTTTAGAGAAATTGATCTCTATGTTACTGCCCATGATTTGGCCCTAATTGCATATCAGACATATGAACTAAAAGCATATGATATTCATACCAGGAAAACAAATGTTCCAGAAGAAGCCAGAAATGTTGCCTTTCGACAAAAGACCTAACACGGAAAGTAATATGAACAGTAAGTTAATTTTGCCCAGCCCAAATAAATGTGTAGCTATATATTAATGCATAGGAAGCATACCGGGTCAGCTTCTAAAGGCATTCCAATCAGAGGAACCAAAGCCTCGATAAGGTGTCTTCTGACATCAATTGATGAAACTGCCTCCATGACCTTCACCAGTGAAAACCTTAGGTCATGAAACTTCTAGAATAGAGCAAAGGATATTGACACAGAAAGCACCACCAGATGAGTGAAAATCAACTGAAATACAATTAACCTGTTTCATAAGATTCTCTTCTAGATGGGGCAGATATTCAGCCATGCACCTAAAATGTATTGAAAAGAGACAAAGATAATGTCCATACATGTCTACTGTCCAACTTTTTAACTAAAAAGAATATAATTATATGAAGCTAATGATGTCAGTACCCTACATTCCATCCAACCATGAAGGAAGTTTGACATCTTCAACATTGAATAGAGATTTCAACTCAGACGTGGATACCAATTTTAGACGAGGAGCTGAAGGAGCAGATGCATACTTTCTCCCAACAGGATATACAACCTGTCACCAACCATATGTAACAAGTCAAAATGTGATAGTTATCACTTAGAGAAAAAGGAAAGAAAGAAAGTGAACCTGTAAATATATCTTCTGTTGATGCTTCCACGGACATCCAGGTATCATCTTATTTATGTTCATATCCATTAAAGGCACAGCAAACTTTACCTCCTCTGGCTACGCTAAAGATCAAAGGCAAAGAAACCCAATCATAACAATAAAGCTATGGAAAAAGATTATCACCACTCACAATTTTCTTAAAAATTGCCCGAAACATGTTTTTAAAAGGAATACCTTTTCAAAACCTGAACTCAAATGCATTTCAATACCCTGCAGCATGAGAATGGGACCAATTTAGAAAGCATTTAATGATATGTTATATCATTATTTGATACTCCAAGTTAGAAAAGTGAGACTAACTACTACAACCAAAAAATATTTACCTCCCTAGAAAACATAGTGCTGATTTCAAACTTCAACCTTTCATCGTTGACTTCATCTACACGCTTCCATTGGTAGGACTTGTACTGATCCCTATAGATTAGTGCATTTAATTCACAATTGCATCCGATATGTGCACTATAAAAGTCCAAATACAAAACAAAAAGGTTACATCAAGGAAATGCCCTAACCTCAGTTCTTGAATGAGAGTCATAAGGCTTTTAGGATCTTTAATGTTCCAAACATGCAGACTGTTCATCTGGGACTTAGAATCCTCTGGTCCCTCACCGCCCAACACTGAAAATGGATGGAAATTTTCATCTTCAGGTCCAAATACAACATCTGGTGCACAAAGAGGAGCTTCTGCATTGTATATGATGTCCCCTATGAAAGATTAATAATAATAAAAAGCTTAATACACAAGTCACAAGAAATGAAACACATAATTAAACATAGACTAATTTTTTCTTACATTTTATGAAATCAAGACAGTACGGTATGGCTAAAGTGAACCTATCAACAACTTTAGGGTAGTATTTGCTACTTGACCACAGATGTTCCACCTGAGAAACAAATTCAAGAGAAAAAGTCCTGAGTTTAGATTTAAACCCTAAATCACAAGGTAACGAGAAAATAAGAAGAGATTAGATCACAGGGTTGGAGAGAAAACGTCGAAAAAGAAAGGGAAGCTTCTAAAATAAGCCATTTCCAGTG
Source organism: Coriaria nepalensis (assembly GCA_027186245.1). Classification (NCBI taxonomy): domain Eukaryota; kingdom Viridiplantae; phylum Streptophyta; class Magnoliopsida; order Cucurbitales; family Coriariaceae; genus Coriaria; species Coriaria nepalensis. The sequence goes on from CP114484.1 coordinate 13,860,734, forward strand.
CTTCTGAGTATGACTTACCTATCCCAAATAGTTAGCCCTAGCTTGAAACAGTGAAAATGCTACTGTAAATCGAAGTAATTGATTCATTTACTTTTCCTGCATTTTCTAGAAAATGCAAGCAGAAAGATAGGGATTTCGGGACATACCTTAACGGTGAGAGGAAAGTGAGCAAGAAGGTAATGAATCTGAGCAGCGATAAGAGGAGGTAGAGCTTCGGAAGACATGACCGCTTCACAGAAAGAGGCTTCTCGGTTCAACGTCGGCGATCGATATTTCCTATCTAGTGCAGGTAAGAAACGGGAAATGGTGGACTCAAAACAAGAACCAGAATTTAAAGCGGTAAAATAAAAAGGGCCGCGGGCCATCAACTGAAATGTTTGGGCCAGGCTGTAAATGTTAATTATGGGCCGGTAGAGGACTAAAGCAGTTCAATGCTTCTTACCGGGCCATGGGGGATGGGCAAAAGAAAAGAGTATAGAAGAAACCCTAGCGTAGCGCGCACCTCAGGAGGCTATGTCCTTTATATTGCGACTGCTTCGTTTCAGTGTTCCTCGCCGCCTTCGTCTTCCAAAGCTTCCTCTCATCATTTGCATTCTGCCTTCCCTTTCTATAGAGTGTTTTTTTTTTTTTTTTAATTCCTGACTCCTGTACGTAATCTATCGATACAGATGATGAATTTGGATTCAAACACTCACGACGGTCGTCTGAGAGGCACTATACGTGTCGCTATTGATGCATTGATCCAGTCATTCTGATGTTTTCCTTTTAATCTGATCTTTGATTCTTCGTTCTGTTTTTGTTATGATAAACCCGGTTTCCAGTTATTTATTTGACCTATCATTCTTTCTCCTCCTCGATTCTCAAGATTTCCTTTTGTTAACATCCATTTCTCTCAAAGGTTGGCAACGTGAGGATTAATCAAATGAATGTTGCATGAGATGGAACGATCTATGAAGTTCTAAGCACAAAGTCCTTATCATTCTGAGTGCCCAACTTTATGCAAAGTTAACCAAGCATTATTATATTCAGCTCAATTTTATAAAACGGTACATATTGTGTAAGAATTTAGGTTGTTTTGAGTGAATAATGATAAGTCCGAGTCGGCATGTTTCTCTGAACATTCGCAGCGACCGCCTAAGAGCTTTCGCCTTCGCCGGGCTGGAGAGCTTGTGCTGCTTTTATCCTTCCTTGGGTGTGTGGGGCTAAATTGTAAATGCTTTTTTATCCTTATTTTTGTTAGTCAAATCATATGACTAATAGTCTTACAGCAAGTAAATTGGACACTGCAGATGCGGATTCAAAGAAAGAATCCCTTCTATATATAAACATTACACACATACTACAAAAACTCCTCCAGAAAACATGAATGAGCTAGAGAAAGAGATGGAACTAAAAGCATTCTCGACTTTGTCGTCTGTTTTTTAACAGTTTTATTGGCCTTATTTTAAACAACGGTACGAAAGGGAAAGTAGAGCACTCAATTTACAACTTGCACTTGATATTTGATTAAAAGCACACTTCTAATCCAGAGCCCAAACCTGCAATGGAAATACATACCCTTATCATATGAAATATAATGATAAAAAACCCAGATAACTCTCTGCCTTTTGTTATGAGTCCACGAATTCTAACCTGAATTTTCGAATCAGATGTACCAGCAAAAAGCATCCCTCCATCTACGTCCGTTGCCAAAGACGTAATCTTTGCATTTCCTCCACTACCCGTTTTGATTGAAGCTATCTTGGTGTATTTTTCTTTCAACCAAACTTCTATGACACCACATTTGGTTGCTGTAAATATAAAATCACTATTCACTGCTATTCGATGGATGTCTAGCCCGATTGAGAACGATCCTACTACTGCCTTGGTTGAGATCGAGAATATCTTCCATAAGATCCCACCATTTTTTCCAGAAAATAATTTATCAGCTTAGTTCCTTAATGTATATGTAATTGAATTGAAAACATAACGATTTCGTAGCATACCCTTCCAGCTGTTGCATCAACGGAAGAGCCGCCGGAAAATAGAAGGCCATCGTGAATATGCAGTGAGTAGATAGTTTGTTTCCACAACAATTTTCTAATACCAGCATAGAATGTGTTTGATGTGTGTTTAGACAAATCCACCTCCTGCCAATATAATTACTGCTATAAATGAAGGCGACTCTTCAACGTTTAGTCAGTTTTATCAAAATATATTCATTGATTCATGAAGCAAGAAAGAAGAGTTACCTGAATACTATCACCAGAGCAACCGCAGTATAGTTTATCATCTGACAGGGCTAAGCACTTAACATACTTGTTGAAATTTATATGCTTGGGGGCCCCAGACCAGCTATACACCTATCAGACAAAGTAAAAAGTCTTACAATTTGCTCGAGTTTAAGGGTTATTAGTTTGACCCATTTTGGATCTGATAGAGCAGAGTGCACTTACGTTGACACCGGTTCCATGAGAAACAAAGCATGCCACATTAACATTGGCTGTCAACTCGTATACTGCCTCTTTTACATCATGTACTTGAATGCACTGAATTTCATCGGGTTTGACAGTCCATACCTGGTGGATATTTATGATAGAAGATTCATTAGGCTAGCCTTGATCAGGCTGAGTTTGGAGCATATCAATCTTAGAAGCAAAAGTGCATTGCAAAATGGAAATAGGACTCGCCCGAATTGTTCTGTCTAAGGAACCACTGTATAATATGTCACCAGAAGATGAAAGACGGAGGCACGTCACAGCTTTTGTGTGTTTATTTACATCTTGAATCAACCTCAATACTTTCTTCCCAGCATCCCAAAGCTACAAGAAAGGTATTGAGCATAAATACGTAAAATAGTAAGCAATGGAGCATGAAATGGGTTTCTAGTGAAATGGGTTTTTGATAGGTCTTTACCTTTATTGTTCCGTCAGAATGACTGCTTAAAAGACGACTGTTAAGATGGATCAAGGACAAAACTTCTCCATTTATGCCTGAATCTAATTCCGCTACTTCAGTATAATTCCAGAGCTCTGTCTATATAATAAGAACATTTAGAGTTAGTTACGTCTATAATTTTCTATATTGAGGAGACAAAAAGTTCCCCTGCTACACTTACTGCATTGACAGATGACAAGTTCATCAAGGCTTTCGTGATTTCGCCAGCCACCACTGAGTTTCTCTTAAGCTTTCTCAAGGTCTTACAAATGCATTTTGCGTGTTTTCCCATTTCTTCAAGTGCAGCTGTAATAACAATCTGTCTGTTAAGCATGAAACGCTTTTAATCATTAGCTTTTCTAGGGGGAAAAACTTACCTTGATCGCTAATAAAAGTTTTGAGAGCAAGGCCTGCCAAAATCTTCTCCTCAAGGTTACAGGATGATTGGAGAACATTAATAAATTCATCAAGAAAGGACTTCCGAGCAATATCACGTACGCCAGTATCTGGAAGGGAAGAAAGCATGTGGCAAAGCCATGTAACAATGATAAGGCAAGACTTCGCTATCTCTACAGAATTACTCTTTAGACACTCCTCCAAGATTTTGAATATAGAGCCCTTTTCATGGCTGCAAAACACTAATGCTACCCTTTTCTCCCAGGCTCTGGTGGCTTTTTCTTCCTCTTCCTTTGTACATGCAATTCAGATTCAGAATGAGAACAAAAATAAGTCAAGTATCAAACACGTCTCATAACAATAGAAATCTAAGCAATGCAGACCATGGTCTCCGTTAACTCATCATCGAGTTTCCTTTTTCTTTCTGCTTTCATCAAAGCATTGTACGGTTGATCAAACCCTGCAATCTTGAGTAACCAGGCTTCAGTGTAGGACTTTCCAGAAGATGTCAAGCGCCCAGTGAGAGACAACAATGCATCCAAAGCTATTGACTGGGAACTAGAGAAGTCCCTTCTCCGAAGAGATTCGATTAGAGAATCTATAGCTTCTTCCCGGTAGATGCTCATCTTCCTAGGCTCAGTCTGGAAAAGTTACAGATTAAGACTCTAAAAAAATAGATGGCATAGTGGTTTTTGTCAAAAGAGTTTGTATTGAAAATTTAATTTTAATCAGAAGGTTGATTAGTCAAACCAGGAGATCAAGCTGCAGAAGAAGAGAAGCGATTGCAGGTTGCTGCTCCATTGGAGCCATTTGCAGATAAACAAGAAGCGTATGCATGGTGCTGAAGGCACCTTCATCTTTGATTATCTGCAAGATCTGGTTGCATAATGTCCTCCTGCAACAAATATCAGTCAAAGGAATAAATTTTGAGTGCGGAAAAAATGAGTATGAAACAAATCATCACACTTTACATCACTAACAATGATGTTCAACTGCTGTGGCCTTCTAAAGAGCAATTGTAAGGTCATTATCAGTAACACCTCACTGGATAATATAATTATAATTTTGGAACCGATAACACCAACTCTCAGAAGAAAAGAAAAGAGGAAAAGCTCTAAGAAGCTGGTAAGTATCTATGTATACCTGTTCAGCAGGACCAGCTCCGAAAGGAAATGTACACAGATGCCTCTTTCACTATCATTTCCAGCATGAAATAACTCGAGAACAGGGGTTAGTTCAACTCCATTTGCTATTAGGTTCCTGCAACTTCTTTCAGCCTGCATACAACATAGGAGTATGGATACAATGGACCTCCTTAAATCAACCCCATTCAAACACTTGAGCAAAGCAGGAATCCCACTTGCAGAAATAACTCCTAAAGCATTAAGGGACCTGCTGTTTTCATCTCCTCCAATTAAAATCTGCTCAAGCATTGCAATAGCAGCATCCTTTGGTTCCATTACAAATTGTAGATCATCTGAATCTTCATTTTTGTTAAGAATTATTTGGACAAGAGATGGTATGAGGTCATGATCTGAAAGCTGAGCAAACACAGGCTTCATCTGGCATAGAAGAATAGCAGCCTCTGCTAGACCATTCTTTAGCAGAGCAGCCAGGCAATCAAAATCAGAATCTTCACTGGTAAGAAACTCTCCAACATTTTCATCTGCAAATATTAGCTCAGAGAGAATAAATAATGTTGTTCTGAGCACTTCTCTATCCATGGAAGCTGAGAGTATTTCTACAAAGCCATTTACAATCGGTGGTTCCGATAAATAAGATCTAACCCCTGGATCAGCCTTGGAGTCCTTCCATGCTCTCGCTATTGCTAACACAGCTGTTTCACATTCTTGCAGGTTTTGTGAAGTACAAAGACATGACACAAGAGGTTTCAATCCATTAATAATTGTTTCAGCTGTGGCTTGAGATATTACACTGGTTGGCGATGTTAAAACAGCTGCCTGTGTGAATCTTTTGCGTCTTTGGTGAACATGCTTATATGTGTTGTTAAGAATTGAGAGACCATATAATCTATGAGGAGTGCAGTCCGAAGGGCTTTCTTTTGTACCAGGAGAACCAAATGAATTTATAGGTGTTCCAGCGTTTGAACAATCCTGAACAAAATCAGGATGCTGTTCTTTCCAAGATGATATGAGTCTCTTCAAGACATAGTTTGTTTTAGGCAACATGTTTGAGGCTAAAGGCTGCCGTGTAATGGGGCAACTTGTGTTTCCTCTTTTCAGCCATTCCTGAATCGCTTTTCTTTCATAAGTCTGGCCTGTTTCAAGGGTAACAGGGTCACTAAAAAGCTGGCCTGTTATAGGACAGACAAAATCCTTAGGTGGTCGTGACTGATGATCCAGGTTCTCAGACAATGACAGTGAACTCTGGCTCTGGCTTCCCTCTTGTTCTCTGGGTGAACTGCACTTCCCAAACGGATATAAAGGTTATAATAGCACTTAAAACTTATGCAAATACATCTTGTAAGGTAGAACAAATAATAAAAACCAATACAATGAATGGTAGAATGTTGTCGTTACCAATTCTCCAAAAGTTGGCTATTCAAATCTTCATAGCTCATACTTCGAGATCGATCATAATTTTTCCTGTGAATTTTCTTTACCTCCTAAAGTACAGAGTAGAGCTTTTAGTATGAGTTTGGCATTTTAAAAGTTCTACATGAGAAAAGGAAGAGAAAGAGAGAGAGAGAGAGACGTTCTAAACAGAATTAGAAACAGATACAATTACTTCATTATCAGAGTCTGCTGGACTAATGCTGCAATCACTCTTTGAGCGTGGAGATCCAGGAAAAGAGGTGGAAATATGTAGATCCGTGATTCGGCTGGAAAATAAGTGCAATGCTGATGTGGATTCCTTTTTACTAACCATGTCTGGTTTCGGGGACAAATTCTTTGGTGAAGGAGTTGAAGGGGAATCCGTTGGAGAAAATATTTGGGGGGAAAGTACACGATTCTTGATTTTAGGAATCTCTACTTGAGACCCAGCATCCTCTTCCCCCATTATCCTCATGCTGCTAGGTGATACATCCGCGCAAGAATCACTAGGCTCATAATCTGAATCATCCTGATCCTAGAATTACAGTCAGAATAAACTTTTGTCATTCCAAAATTTAGAAACACCTAAACAAGTATAGAACTCTTAGCACATATCTAATATCTAGAATAATCCTCATCTGTGTCAGTTAGATTGTCCACATATGAGTTACAGCCTTACCTTAGAATCCCACCCAGTAAAATTGTCGGCATTCCGTGGCAGAGCAGAAATTGCTTTCACTCTGCTGGAGCCAAACATGCAGTAAGTAGACACACATATCATATTCAGAAGCACAAAACAGATGATAATTTAAGACTAATATTCATTCATTTTGACAAAGCAAGCAACTGTATTCTATTTTCCCATCAAAAAAGAGAGCTCACTCCAAACAAGGAACTAAGAAGAATCTGACCTGCTTGCTTCTTTTGCACCATCTTTGGATTTTAGAACTGGAGAAAATCCAGCACTTTTTGGCAATATAGGTCCGAATTTCACATAATCAGGAATCGAGCGGCTCACTTCATGAAGAGGAGTCATCGGTGGCTCTGCAATTGGCAACATCGGAATAATCTTCTTTGTAGAAGGTGAATCGGGAACGTTCATGCAATCCTTGAAGTATTTAGCATAAAGCCTGGTGTTCTCATCCAATGATGCTCCATAAAGCTGCTCCAGATTTTGCAGTCTCTCCACTTGATCTGGACTCATCGAGAAGATCAAAGACTCATTAAAGAATTGGTCTAAATCAGCTGTGAAAGATAAATCAGATGAATCGGGTATTACTTCCATCACAAGCCTATGCCTCACCTCCGAATACCATCCCACAACAGATGCCATGTGTGGTAGAAAAAGTTCTTTCCAAATTTCAGGAGCAAAATCAATCCTCGAAAAGAAAGGGTCGATAATAAACATCTCAATAACATGAAGAACCGAGTGATGAACATTTCCCCGCAATTTCCATAAGTATGAGAGATTGAGATGGGCCCATGCAGAGAGGTAGAAATTGGGAACACCAGCAGTTTTGTCATTTGAATTCAACAATGCACACACTTGTAGCATCTTCTCCGAATGGTCTAATCGTGCAAGCTTAGTTTCTATATTGGATGTATTAATAGCTTCCTCCAGTGCTTCAATACCCCAATCCAAGTTTGCTAATACAGCTTGATCAGAGTACCTAACTACCGATTCCTTGTCCGAGCTTCCATCTTCAGCTGCGAGTCTCCCTGCACACTGTTCTTTGTCCTGTGTTCTCTGTTCTTTATTGATTAAACGGTCTCGTATGAAACCATCAATGGTGGTCACTAATAACCTAACAATATCCTTTTGGTCCAGGGCAAATCTATAGTTTCCAGCCATTATTCTGGAGTGTTGTAATCTGAAGGAATGAGTTCCCAATCAACGTATAAGGTTAAGGCATGTGCATGAAATCATCAGTTTCGAGAGCCTCTCGTTTGGTTGCTAAGAAAATGCCAGAAATGAATGATCGTGGTATTATTACTATCAAAAACCATCAATCAATTTCAAAGAAGAGAGTGTATATATGTAATTAGCTGAGAACTGGAGTCTTACTGTATCGCAGCCGTAGTTTCAAAAATTGGAGCTGCTAATCAGCTTTGCATCGTTCCAGTAAACTCCATAGTTGAGAGTTGGAATCACTTTCCAAGCAAATTCAGAACGATGAGAGAAGAGAGAGAGAGCCGGCCGTTAGATAGTAATAGGCTAATAGCTGTGGGAGCCGGCTTAGCGTTTGATCGTGGACTTGTTACAATAAATTAACAATAAATTGGCTGAAAATTACAATAATCATATTAATGTCTTTTAGCGTTTGAGAAGAGATGATGAATTATATTAATTTTTAGTCCAACCGACTTCAGACCATTTCTTAAGTCCTAAAAAAATCCTTAATTTTTTTTTATATTTATTTTTTGCCCCACTTAACAACTCAACTCCTTAATCTGTGAACCAGTCACGCAAGAAACGCGCACTTTTTTTTTTTTTTAAATCTCTTCCTTGTTCCCACCTGCCACCGCTTTTTAGTTTTGGCGGGAAGGGACAGTAACAAATTCAAGCGCGCAATTCCAAGGCCCAGCTGTGCATGCTGGGGCTACCTGGATATGAGGCTGTAGCATAGTTGGACTGAAATCAAGCAGGCCCAAACAATTATTGCAAACCAGAAAACGAAAAGCGGTGAATCCGCACCGTTTAAGCAAACCACGATGCTGCTAGGAAAAGCTGTCTCTGCACCACGTGTAGTCAACGAGTAGTCGCGTCAACCATCGTGGTGTTCCATCAGCGTCTTTTCCCGCCATCCCACCAAAAGATCTGGACACGTGTAAGCACACCAACAGCAGAGATCTGTCCCTGCAGAGAAGGACGTCTATCAACTCTATCTGAAGCAACTAGAACACAGTATAAACGAGATGCTCCAATCTTCGTACGGATAATATCAAAACCATCCGTTGATGAAATGGCGAATCCAAAGGTATTTTTCGACGTGGTGATAGGGGAACGCCGGCCGGCCGTGTCATTATGGAGCTATACGACGATACGACGCCGCGCGCGGCCGAGAACTTTAGAGCTCTCTGTACCGGAGAGAAAGGAATCGGACGGAGCGGGAAGCCTCTGCACTACAAAGGATCGAGGTTTCATAGAGTGATTCCAGGATTCATGTGTCAAGGCGGGGATTTTACCGCATGAAACAGTACCGGAGGAATATTGTCAATGGCGAATGCAGGACCCGGGACGAGTGGATCGCAGTTCTTTATATGCACGGCGGAGACGTCGTGGGTGGATGGGAAGCAGGTGGTGTTTGGGAGAGTTGTGGAAGGAATGGATGTCGTTAGGGCCATGGAGCGGGTCGGATCCTCCTCTGGGACCACTTCCAAGTTCCAAGCCCGTCGCTATTGCTGATTCTGGCCAGCTTTCGTGATGCGTGCTGTGTAATATTTGCATATATGGACGCTAGTAATGTTTGAATTAATTTAGATCAGTAATTAGAAAAAGTATTGGATCAAGAAAACAAAAGCGAAATAATCTGTAATCAAATAAATTTAGTTTAGTTTGGTCAATTGTAAGCTTTCAGTAAATTCCTTTCTCTAATTTCTACCGGCCGAAAAGGAAAGGGGTCCGTTTTGCGGTCCATCGTAGATCAACGTGAGATTGATCTATTGAACGAGGCAGAAGATCGAAAAGACTAACGATACAAACATCGTCGTCTTCGTTCCGACAGAGGGTAGTTATCAACTAACTGTGTGTTTCAACTTCCTCGTGCTGAAAACGTAATTTTCATGTAAAACCCCATGGAGTTGTAATTTACAGTTCTGTGGCAGTAATGGTTTTGTCAAGTTATGGTATTACGTATACGTCAGGGAGATTATTAACTTTACATCTAGTAAACTGTTGAAATTGCTTCTTCTGCAATTTGATTAAAACTGGTTGACTTATTTTAACTTTGGTGTTAATTTCTCAATCATCATTTGAAACTCTTTAAACCTAATTTACTTAATGCTTAATCTCAACATAAACTGCACCAGATGTTTCATACAAAAGTCGATTTTTTATCTTTGGTTGACATGCATTATTCATAAAATACTAGATCTGAAAAATCAATGTCAAACTCATTAAATTAAAACAGAACGTGAGTCATCGTAATTTAGATCCCCCAAACTTCGATTGTCTCCCCCAGCAGTTTGGGATATCACAATGTCATCTCGAGTGTCGAAATAAAAATTGGCCTGCTAAAACGCAAGTCAAATAAAGTTGACCCTAGAACAGCTAGCTAGTGCTACCGTCACAGAATATGTCTACTGGGATGCGAATAACATACCATTTTCAGTTTCGTTTGACAAATCATTATCATATTATAACTTGAATTCTTATCACATTTTTTTACAAAAATATCATATAGTAAGGGAGAGAGGGATTTCTACTCAACAATAATAATAATTATATTTTTATTTATTTATTTTTATTTTTTATATATTTTTCACAATGTATTCGACAAGAGTTGAGGTTATGTTATTGTTTTTCTCTTCTCAGGATGATAAATACTAATCACGCTACTAATTGTTTGCGTGATCCATAAGATATTTATAAAAACACTGATTAATATTATTCAACCATATTTATATATTATTTATCGAAATTTCTATTGTGTCTTTCTGTCGGATCAGACATCAAAAGTCAATATAAATAAATTCCCAAGTACAACAATTTCAGATTAATGAAATTGTTAATTAATGGTGAAAAGTAAACGTAAGCTTACTGGCTAGAGCAGCAGCAGCTTATTGTTAATTCATTATTCATGATCAATACACTAATTCTCATCAGTTGACTTTGTATAAAAATACGTCAAACAATGCCGAATTACGAAAATACCATTTACACACATAAAATTAAGAATTCGGATTAGGTATGACATTGAAGTTCAAGAATATGATATATTGCAGTATTTACATGGGCAGATGGGCTTGTCTATCCATACTAATCTAATCTATACACAAGTTCGTATTATATCATATTGAATGAAATATTCGATAAATTCGTATTTATAATGTAAAAAATTAAGGTATAGACTCAAAAAATAATGTAAGTAAATTTGGCTAATTACTTTTTTATACCATTTAATTTTAAGATGTGAGCAGATTTATTAATAAGATACGTCAAACCATTTACCTGATCTGTAATATTTTTTAAGATTAAATATATAAATTTCAACTTAAATATTCTGGATAAATAATTGGGGAAAAAAATAAATGGAAAATAAAAAGATGAAAAACTCAAACGGGCGTAAGTCGACCAACCAGCACGCAATAAAATTCGTTATTACCCGCCAGTTTCAAACGGCGGCGTCAAAAGATACGAGGCTTATAAATTCCTAGCTCACTCAAGTTACAAAGACTCTTCTTTCTTCTTCCTTCTGGTTAAATAATTCAGAAAAAAAAGGCGATAGAGCGAGTTCTTCATGCTATCTGTTTCGTTTCTTTCATCTCATGTAAAACCGCTCTTTATGCAGGGGATATTTTATAACATTTCGCGCTTCTCTTACAGTTTAAACTAGGAAAATCTTATAGAATCTGGATCACTATTTCATTGTTCTTATCACGGTTTGATTATGTTTGGGATTGGCAGGACGGATAATATTATTCATTGAAGTTTTTAAGAGTACGTCAAAAGCATGGGGAATGCCATGGGAAGGATTTGCTCGGGCGGGACGGAAACTGATCACAGTGCAACATCCGGAGGGGTAGTTTTTGGATTTCCAGGAAAGCTAACCAAAGAGGAGAGCAAGCTGAAAGGAGTTTCTAGCATCAGTTCTGAATCAGATTCAAGTGATTCCGATGCATCGCCTCGGCAAATCAACTTTACTGCTCCATCCAAAAGTGATCTGAAATCAAACTCGGAACCTAATTTAAGTGATTCCGATGGGATATTGAAACCGAAAAGCAAGGTATGTTCTTATTATATGTGTCAGTAAAGCAGCATTGCGGAGTTTTAGAGGATGCTAATATTTCTAAACCATATTGTTTGTTTAGGTTACAAGGAAGACTTCATTTCTACAAAAATATGGCACTGCGAACTTAGAGAAGGCCACTCAAGTATTGGGATCGATCGGAACTAGTGTCTCGAATTTGAATGCCATCAGCGGATTCATACCGGATACGGTTTTCAGAGGGAATGAAATATCCATCTTGGCATTTGAAGTGGCTAACACTATAATCAGAGGTGCAAATTTGTTTCAGTCCCTTTCTGAAGATAGAATCCATTGCCTTAAGGAAAAGATTTTGCAATCACAGGGAGTGCGTCTTTTAATTTCCACTAACATGGAGGAATTGCTAAGTATTGCTGCTGCTGACAAAAGGTTGTTGCCTTTCCCCAGAAAACAAAAGCCAAAAAAAAAAAAAAATAGGCCTTAACAGTTAACAGCTTGTTATTTACATTTCGATTGTTGTTTCGGAATTTGTAGGCAGGAGTTTGACATTTTCTCACGGGAAGTGATAAGATTTGGAGTTTTATGTAAGGATCCACGGCTGCATAACTTACATCGATCCTTTTCGAGGTAAATCGAGATTCTGTTATGATGCATTTTGTGTAACTATCCAAAACAAAAAAAAAGGGTAGGAAAGATGCTGAGATGGTTATATATAACAGAGTAGATTCAGAGGATTCGTCTCTGAAACAACGAATAAGTGCAGAGGCAATAACAACAATGGAGGAGTTAACTAAGTTGGCTCAAAATACTTCAGTATGTCATTTCTGATTTTACTTCCGGCTTCTATAAACGCGTTACATTCTTTTGACAATTGAATTACAAAATCTGTAATCTTTCTTCCTGTGTAGGAACTATACTATGAATTACATGCTCTGGACAGATTCGAACAAGATTATAGGCGAAAGCTTGAGGAAGTGGAGTCATCGAATCTAGCTGGAAGCGGTTAGTACGAACATCTCATTTACGTTGCTGGAGATTTCTTAGATAAGGATTCACGCAATGATCTTCTATATTACAATTGATACAATTGTAGGAGAGAGTCTCACAATTTTCCACTACGAGCTAAACTTGCAAAGAAAAATTGTAAAGGGCTTGCAAAAGAAGTCCCTTTGGTCTAAAAATATGGAAGAGGTAACATAATCATCAGCCAAAATGCTAAAATTATGTATCCGAATGAATTCTAAAGTCATCTTCCATACTGAAAAGCCCTTTTTCTTTTCTTTTTGATAACTGCAGATTGTACAGAAGCTGGTTAACACGGTTACTTATATTGACGAGGCGATCTTGGAAGCATTTGGACACAATGGTATGAGCTTGACATCCCATGATTTGTAAACTCAAAACCTTCCATTTGATTTATGAGCAAGAAAAAGAAAAATCATGCTTGATACTCATGCATCTGTGATCAATATCATTGCAGGGAAGAAAACACCAGTTAATGAGGAGACAGAGAAGAGACATATGCAGAGACTAGGCATTGCAGGTCTTGCACTGCACTATGCTAACACGATCAATATGATAAATACCATTGTGAGTATATCTCTCATGTTTTCAGCATCAACATATGTAAATTTTCCAAGATAAAATAAGGGTCTTTAAGTAAAAAATTAAGTTAAAATTGTTCTGGACTTCTTCATAGGCATCTCGCCCGGCTTCTCTTCCTTCAAGTTTGAGAGATTCTTTATATCGTGCGTTGCCAATGAGTGTTAAAACAGCTCTCCGATCTCGACTGCAAAATCTTAAGGCCATGGAAGAGGTATCCCCTATCTATGATTTTCCAATTAGCATAAGCAATCTAAGCACCATAACTCACTGCTAAGCTTCCTTACTTTGTGTCTCGTTCAGCTTTCAATTTCTCGTGTCAAAGCAGAAATGGATGAGACTCTTCTCTGGCTTGTTCCGGTGGCGATAAATACGATGAAGTATGAAAATGCTACTAGTAGTTACTTTGTCTTATTTTTACACGTTTTGTTTTTCTAGTTCCCATTTTCACTAAAAATTGCAATTGATCACAACAGAGCACATCAAGCTTTTGGTTGGATTGGAGAATGGGCAAACTCCAGGTGAGTTCAGAAATCATTCCACTGAGGATGCTTAATTAGTAGTACCTTGATCTATCTGATTCATTTTTTTCTTCTCCTTTTGCAGTAACGCTCATGGAAAGAGTAATTCTAGTCACGATAACCCAATTCGCCTGCAAACACTGTATCATGCAGATAAACAGAAGACAGAAGTATACATTCTTGAACTGATCACATGGCTTCATTGTTTGATCGGCTTAGTAAGGCACAGAAATCAAAATGTCAAGCCTTCAGGCAGCCACTCTCCAATCCCGGGGAAGCTTGTTTCTTATCCGAAAACTCGAAAACTAGCATCCTCGAGCCACGGCATTACAATCCAGACGGTTCAAATTTCCCCGAAAGTAGAGGTGGATACCGGAGGGGGTTGAGAAGGCTGGTCTTACAATAACAGTCCTCAAAACATATATATACAGTCCATAAGAGGGTTTTCCAATATCATATCATATCAATCATATCATATCAATCATATCATATCAATCATATCATTTTTTCTTTATGTACGTTCTGTACATATAAAACTTTTGATATCCTTTTTGTACTATAAATGACAAGATTGGGATGGCTTTTCTGAATCTACATGTCTGTCTACGTATGATTTTTGAAATAATGTTTTGGGTGTGGCCAACAGAATAAACCGAATAATATACGAGATCACTTTGTTACGGTTGAAGTTGGGTTTGTTGTATTTGTCTTCCTACGGGGTAATGCTTTAAATAAAAATATTGGGCTAAACTCTCTGTACGTTAGTTATTGGGCCTTAAAACAACCTGGCTCACGGGCTGGGCCTCAACTTCACTGTCCTATTGCGCTTCACAATTATTACTTGAGCGGAGTGTCGCAATTGCGCATCGTGAGTAGAGAGTGAGAGTGTAAACGTATGGCTACACTGATACGGCTTCTACGGCCCTGCTCGATGCTTCAGCAGCATTGCTGCTCTTGCGCTACACTCCAATATTTACACTCCTCTCCCTCGCTACCAGTTGTTGCCACAAAGCTCTGCTTCTATGGATTCTCATCAGCAACTTTAAATTCAGCTCGTCGTGGGGACCGTCACCGGTTACGCGGGCTCAGATCGCCGTATTCTCCACCACCATCTGAGCTTTAAGTAGACGAAAGCACTGACGCAGATTCCGGTGAGAGGAAGAGCCGCAACCAGATGAAGCGGGAGGCTCAGCGCGCTGTTCGTTAAGCCATGCAGCTTGCCTCCTTCTCTACCCCTGAAATCAAACGCATCCTCAAGTAAGATCTTACAACACTCTGTTATTCCACATTTGTGGCTCTGTATGTTTTCTTGAACTACGCTGGTGTAGAGATACATATAATGTGGTTAATTTTATGTGTAAGTGAGACTTCTGTTAATTTCTAACTTTTTCGGGATGGCAGAGTGATGTTTCTTGACAAAGATGTGCTCGATGCTCTAGTGCCTGTGAAGGTGCTGCTTATAATATTTGAATTCTGTGGTTGGTTGTATTCCTTTTCTGCTTGAGTGAAGTTTTATCCGGTCCACTATATTGTAGTTAAGGTGTTTGATTTAATGCCGCAGAGACGGGGCCCTGATGTTCGAGAAGGAAAGCGGAGGCAGTTTAATTATATGGGTACTAAGTTCATTCCCTTTATTTAACATAACAATTTTGCATAAGTCAGTTTATATTTGAGTCTCCTGTATATAAAAAAGCAAATATTTCCCAAGGTTTCCATTGTGATTCATTTTCTGTGGCTTTGCACTATCATATTACACTCAAAAACTTACACTCTGAACAATTAGTCTTCTAGATGCTATTATAATTATGATGATTTGGAAAAATTATCTTTCAGGGAAACTACTGAGAGATGTAGAACCTGAATTGATGGACGGTTTGATTCAGGCAACAAAAGATGGTGACCATAGTATGCTGCAAGCTTTATCTACTTCAAAAGCAGGGGCTGTGTTAGATGATGAAAATGATGAAGAAGAAGAAATTGATATGAGGAGGAAGAGAAGGTATGACATAATCTTGAAAATTGAGAATTGTCAGGCATAGAATTTTTCAATCTCGACTAGAGTTCAATCTTTTTATCCATTTAACATGTAAAACATGTTTGTCAGGGTTCTCATAATGACATAGCAAATCGATGGCTTCATGGTTTAATCACTAAGGACATCAACATTACCAATAAAGTTTACTCTGTTCAGGGTGTTGAATATAATCGTCAGGTATGTATTCTACTTCATTTGTTTTGTTTTTCATTGCAATGGTTTTACTTTACCAGCTGACCAGTGACCAGTCCCTCACTTATTGTCTACTTCCTCTGTAGAAGGTGTTTGTGAGTTCCAAAAATAGAGGAATATAGACTATATTTGTTGAGAGGAAGCCATTTTCACTAAAAAGCTGTAGTACTATATTGTCTTCCATCTTCTTGCTTAAAATTCCATCCAGTTTGCGCAACTAAGCAAAATATATTTTACTTCTCTTGACAGGAGTTACGAAAACTTGTTAGAAAATTGCATATAGTTCAAGAGGGGAAGGAGGCAAAAGAAGACGCAAAAATAAAGGGTGCCAGACGGTCGCTCACTCGCTTTCTAGTCCCCATTGCGAAACAAATTCCTGCCGAGTAATTTTTCTACTTTTACTACTTGTATCGTTATTTGAGCCATAATCTATTTTCTATTACATGTATCTTGCACTTAGTTAAGTGATCATACTAAATGGAAAATGATACATGGTCCGTAAAAGCAGGTGCCTTGTCAGTTGGTTGGAGCACTAGACAACCAAACTAGCCGGTAGTTGGAATGTCACGGAGTGAATGACGCAATTATTTAAATCATGTGATTGTAGGTAATGAAATTTCTGTGTTTTCGTCCACTTCTTCCATCTTTTCTAACGTATTCATATATAATTTTATCGATTGGGGTCAGGTTTGAAGTTGGGACTGTTGAGTTTTACGAAGCGGCTTATGCATGAATCATGAAGAAGTTACTACCACGTGTAGTCTTCTTAGCTTGTATATAGCCGACAAAAGTTAAGTAAAGTATTGTTGACATTTAATGTGGGTTGATTTGAAAAGAAGATTGAAGTGAGATAAATTCAATACAAATCATGTAGAGGCGTAGAGCCATCCACGTGAAGCTAGAGTTGGCAAGCATGGAGACACTAGAAAAATTGAATTAGCCAGTGTCTCCTCTTTAGACAGTTCTGCATCTGTGTGGCGGCTGAGGAAAATCACATGCCCGAAATCTACAGGAATAAATACCGACTCTATAAGATCTTTCCTGCATGCTTATAGGTCGAGTGGCAGACTACTGATGAGCATGACATACGACAAGTGGAAGAATTGAAATATGCAGAAAAGTAGCAGCCTCTTTTAGTCAAGCTTCGTTCCAATAAACAAACTTCAGTATGAATCGCTACCGTAGCATCTTAATCAATTGCGTGCTGGAATGGCCAAATTGATTTGAAAATTAGAATCGTCAGTTCCGTCTACGGCGGTGGGCTATACATATTGGAAAATAGATTAAGAATAATATTTATGTCTAATCAATGCATCGGATTCTTTAATTTTAGTTTAAGTGAGTTTAATATCTAAGAGCAATTGTTCCTTAAATACTATTGGTAGTTGTTTCTTGGTAAGAATTATTTGAAAAATAGTAGATATTCGGTTTGAGATTAAGACAAAGCGTATATATATGCACTAGCTATAGGCAGTAGCATCAGTCACTTATGTACAACAGTTGAACCATCAGGCGATGTTTTGGTGTTGAAATATGTTTGGGAGGTTGAATCTAACCTTGAATTCATTCATTTCTGGCAAATTGTAATCTTATCCAAAACCAAAAGGCAAAAGAGACAAAAGAAAAGGTGAAATAGTCAAATCGAATGGGAAGAATTCTTTATATATGTAATATTTAAGGTTGACAAGTGGAAACGTGCTCTAATTTAAAGCAACCAAACAAGACTGTAATAGTAATATTTATGATCATTAATAACATAACAGTAGTTAATTGTACACGTGTGGAATTATTAGCAGTCTTGCTTATAGTTAGCCACCTACGACTGGGTTCAATAATCAATTCCAGAGTGCGGAAAATTAGACTGCCGTCGAATGGGTCGACATCCATCTCTTTGGCATAGTTAATAGTTACACGACATAATTATGTTAGATTTTTGTTTTTAACTTGTTACTTACTTTTGTAGGCGATGTAACCAGTTGAAAATTGAAATGGTAAGTTCGTATCTATCAATTATGTAATAACTTATGAATAACCTACCAAAACACATCACATGCATGCAGTTTCCACGTTGATGTGACTGCATATCTCACTCACGTGCAGTATTACATTTTACGGCGATAAAGTAAAGAAGAAAGGTGAAGAGTCATATGGTGCCGAAAAGAAAGAAACAAAATACATGAAATCACTTGATACTTCAACCGGAATCTCGCTGATTAAGGGGGGGTAACTGGTAATATTGCTGCACAAAGTAACTTTTTAACGTTGACTGGTATGCCAGGTGGATAAATAAATTTTGACCTCTACTCTAGATGGATGCGGGGTCCACCAGCATCCAAATAGATGGCAACACGTAAGCGATATCAGATTCTTTTGTATTTTCCCTCTACAAATACAAACATCATATGCATCAGAATCTCTACTCCTGGCAAAGTTTCGGATCCAGCCTACTTTACCTTCTCTCATTCT
This sequence comes from Coriaria nepalensis, assembly GCA_027186245.1. NCBI lineage: Eukaryota > Viridiplantae > Streptophyta > Magnoliopsida > Cucurbitales > Coriariaceae > Coriaria > Coriaria nepalensis. The sequence continues at coordinate 13,879,344 of CP114484.1, forward strand.
TCTTCTTCGTCTTCTTCTCTTGACTTCAGCTCAAAAGTAATGGCTACAATAACAACACCACTATTGCTTTCCCTGTTAACACTGGATCTGTTCATTACAGGTAATACATAGTACCAGCCAACACTACTATGTATATATATATTTAGCTTTTGTCTTCGATTTTATAAACTGATCTGCGCTTTTGAAAACTTTTGTGCAGGAGTGTATTCAACGACCTTCATGATAGTAAACAAATGCGAAGATACAATATGGCCAGGCATTCTCTCAAACGCAGGCGTTCCGCCATTTCCGACCACGGGCTTTGCTCTTCAAACCGGCGAGTCCAAGACCCTCACCGCTCCCACTTCTTGGGGTGGTCGTTTCTGGGGTCGGACCCAATGTACTCAAGACACTACTACCGGAAAATTCTCCTGCGTTACTGGTGATTGTGCCTCCAACAAGCTTGAATGCGCTGGCAATGGCGCCTTGCCGCCTGCTACTCTTGCCGAGTTCACACTAAACGGTGCTGGCGGGCTCGATTTCTTTGACGTCAGCTTGGTGGATGGGTACAACCTCCCTATGCTGGTGGTTCCTCAGGGAGGGACCGGAAACAACTGTACAAGCACCGGCTGCGTGGTGGATCTTAACGGCTCGTGTCCGGCTGAGCTGAAGGTGACAAGCTTGGATGGAGATGGCGTGGCTTGCAAGAGTGCGTGCGAGGCTTTCGGACAGCCTCAGTACTGCTGCAGTGGCGCGTACGCTACACCCGACACGTGCAAGCCATCTTCGTACTCGGAGATCTTCAAGAACGCGTGCCCCCGCGCTTACAGCTATGCTTACGACGATAAGACCAGCACTTTCACATGTGCCGCTGCAGATTATGTTATCACTTTCTGCCCATCCCCTAACACCAGGTATTTTCATTTATTTTTATTTTTTACCGTTGGAAAGAAAAAAACGGTTAATTCATTTGGTCGCGAAGAAGAAACAAAAAAATTTGTGTTTTTTTACTAAGTTAACGTTTGGAAATGATGTACTTTTGCAGCCAGAAATCATCCCAAGGTCAGAACACTCCGACCAGTCCGACGCAAACGACAAACACGCCAGGATCGTTGATCAGCAGCACGATGGTTTACGAAGGAGCGGAGTTAGATCAAAGCGGAGCATCGTCATCGTCTATGTGGGGCCACGTATTGGGATCCAACGCGGTGGTGGGTGTAGTCAGCTTAGCGATGGCATTTTGGCGGGTGTGGCAGCTCTACTAAACTTCTTTCTAACTTTTTCGTTATTAACTTCCAAATCAATCCTACTCATCAAGAGCTCCGTTTGACGGGGTGCGGGACCCGCTAACTTTCGGTAATTGAGCTCTTTTCATAGCGTGGGGCATGTGATCTGACCACGGACCCATGTGCTAAAGGCCCAAATTACGTGGATACGAGTCACGATGGAAAAGCTCACCCAATCATCCTGTCAAACGGGTGGTTAACGAACGTGGAACTTGGTGGATCCTGATATTCACGCAAGGAATTGCTTATTGGAGACTATGTTTGAACTTTACGATTACATATTTTAGATTTTTTTTTTCCCCTATATTATCATTGTGGTAGCATATCTTAGGTTATAGAGAAATGGGATGGGATTCATTTGTTGGTTACGTGCCAAAAAGATATATATATATATATATATATAATTAGTAAATAATGGACGGCAGATAATGGATGATTAACAAGTAGTGGCAAGTGTCAACCTCTCACCTTCCTCGCTTAAGAAACTAGTTTATGCGTCTTTCAATCAATCATTGACGTACAATTACTATCGCGAGAACGTGAATATTGTATAATAGAGTTTTGGACACTGGAAAGATTCCGAGTATGGCAGCAAAGATTCGGTGGCGATTGGTTGTGCCGAAGGGGGACTAGGATCGGTTGGGTTATATCATCCTTTTGGGTCAAATTTGATAGCAACGTCTTCCATTTCTCCTCATCGTGATGTTTACTAGTTACTACTTACTGGTGGTGCTGTCGGGATTTGGACTGTCAACGGCCCAATTAAATATTCCTGAACTGGGCATGAATTTGTTTTGGATCGTAAGGATCATAGCTTGAAGTGCAAGTATTTGCCTACATTTTTGGATTGAATTATTATACCTCCTTGCTTAGAATTGACTAAATAACATGGGTCGGACCGGTCGGTGCTCATAGCAAAATTGTCAACGTCTCCGTAACTAATTATATAATCTCTCTGCGTAATATGGGGCCTCCTATGTATAGCGCACCTCTCACGTGAAATGAATGGTTCACGCTAAGAGATAGGATCAAACAATCAATTCAACACAATGTGGATCATGTTTGGATAGCAGTAAACTAATGTACACATAGCATAGATTTTCACTTCGGTTTTCATCGGTTACTACTTTTCTGTCACAGTACTCCAACGGCTGTGATTGCAAGTAAAAATGATCATAGTGTTTCACTAATTTACTGACGCTTAGCATTAAATTAGGCTGTATCTTCATAATTTTTTGTTCAGGATATATTTCATGATGTTTCAAATCTGATTTGGCTCCTGAAACTAACATACAAAAACCTACGCTCTAATTTTTTCTGTGCTTAAATTTAGAAAGACCCAGAAAACAGTTGGTGCGTGATTTTAGTCATCTCGCATTATGGACCAAAGAAATGAAAAGAACGGGAAAAAAAAAAAAAAAAAAGACAAAACCTTCAGCTGAAGTTAGAGCATTCTTACAGGGCGGCCGTCTACAGCTCATCCTTAGGAATGGGACCGGCTCCTGAATCCATATCTTCTTCCGGGGTATCAGCTTCTTCTTCAGTATCATTTTCGTCCTCAACTACTGTATCAGGACTAATCTCAAGGCTAGACTTCACCGTGTCATAGATATGAGAGGCAAAATCTTTAGGGTCACTAAGCAGGAAGCCACTCTCCATGAGTGCCGTTTGGTATATAAGTTGTGCTGTGTTCTTCACACTCTCATCCTGCAAGGGACCATAGTTAATCGTTTGAGAACAACAGAAGCTAGCTAACTTCCAAAAGTTATCTATATGATAGTAAGTCCTACCTCTGGATTCTTCACTACACGATCGCGGAGCTCCTTAATGATTGGGTGCCTTGGGTTGATTTCGAGGATCCTATTTGCATTCATATAAGGTTGTTTTTTCACATCACTCAAAGTCTGTGCTTGCATAATCCTCTCCATATTTGCACTCCAACCAAACTTTGAAGCAACAACCACACAAGGTGTTTTATCAAGACGGTTGGAAACTTTGACATCATCCACAACATAATTTTTGGACAGAGCAGTCTTCCACCATTCAGTGAGCTCCCTAAATGACTCCTTGAGTTCCTTAGCCTTTGAGTCTTTTCCTAGTTTAAGACCCTCCTTGGATACGTCTTGAAATTTTTTGTCCTCGTAATCCACGAGATACTGCATCAGATACTCATCAACAGGGTCTGTGAAGAAAATAACCTACAATATAATGAAGTCAATCAATTGTCAGTGCTAGGGACAAGGAAAAGGAAAACAAAAAATAGCTTCTAAATTAGTTTAAATGATGCTAACTAAAGTTTCTCAATAGAACCTCATAATTTTTCTTCTTAAGTCGTTCAAGGAATGGAGACTTTTCCAGTTGTTCCTTGCTTGATCCCGTTAAGTAAAAGATATTATTTTGTCCCGGTCTCAATCTTGAAATATACTGATCCAATGAAGCCAGTTGACCATCTGACTTTGTGCTGTAGGAGAGTGAGGACACATTAGATTTTAGATCATCAACTGTATTAAGCAAATAGGCATTTAAAGGCACAAAAAACAGTTCAAAATCAATATTTTGACGGGCTCAGCTTTTAAAACTTGCAAACCGAGTAATACAAGGGAATCAAGATATAACACCTCTCAAATCTGAGCAGCCTAACCAAACGGTTCCTGTTCGATGAGTCCTCAATAATACCTAATTTGATGGACTTGCCAAACTCATTCCAGAATCTGGTGTATTGGCCCTTCTTCCCACCATCATCGTTGGATTTTTCAACATCTGCTTCTGGAAAAATATAAAGAGGAGTTGATCAGAAGAACACCAAGAATGATCAACATCTCCTTCAGCGAATTGGGCATATATTAGCAAAATTTGAAACGTTTATGAACAGAAATACTGATCCAAGTATATACCCTTCTTGTCATTTCCATTGTACTCGTCAGGATCCTCCTCGGCTATTCTACGGATCATTTCAAGGGCCTTCCTGACGAGTTTCTTCTTTATTGTCTTCAGACTGCTGTGTTGTTGAAGCATTTCTCGTGATACGTTGAGTGGCAGGGTGTCGGAATCAACAAGCCCCTAATGGATGTTATCCATTTCAGAAACGAATCTAGAAACCAAATATCTTCATTATTGAGTAGATTCATTTTCCTGAACTTACCTTCAAAAAGCTAAGGAACTTTGGCAAAAGGTCATCAAATTCATCCGAGATGAAAACACGCCTAACATATAACTTCATATTGTGTTTATTAGAGTTATAATAGCTCTCATATAGGTTGTGAGGAACCTTAGGAGGCACAAACAAAACAGCCTTGAACTCAACATCACCTTCAGCTTTAAAGTGACTCCATGCCATAGGCTTCTCAGAATCGAAACCCTATTAACACAATATAATCTAAATTTAATAGCAGAACAATAGTGTAACTATTCTACACTAAGATTCCAGCGACCAGAAAAAATGAAAAAAGTTACCTTTGCTAGAGTGTGGTAAAATTTGGTGTACTCAGCATCTGTCACCTCCTTTGGAGTCCGCAGCCATATAGCTTTTGCATCATTCAAAAGTTCCCACTCATAAATTGTTTCCTTCACTGTCTTTTTCTTTGGCTTTTTCGCATCCGCATCTTCTCCTTTTCCAGTGTCCTCTTCCCCTTCTTCTGCCGAAGAACTGCTTTCAGCTGCCCAGAGGCAAAGAAAGACACAACATGTTATGAAAAACGTGCATTTATGGATTGATACTAAGTCTAAATTAGTATCAACAAGAAAAAGTAGCGCATACACGAATCCTCTTCCTCACTGGATTCATCTTCATCAGAAGGAACTTCTACATCAATCTCTTTACTTGCCCACATATGGATGGGGAAGTTGATAAATTGAGAATACTTCTTGACCAATTCCTGCACATGAGCTTGTCAAGTGAGTGGCCCTTAGTTTTTGACGTCAAGCAGAACTGTGAGCAAATAGAAGTACCGTGCATCACAATAGATAATTAACACTCACTTTTAATTTGCTCTCCTCCAAGTACTCCCCAGCTTCATCTCTGAGGTGCAGTCTAATTTCAGTTCCACGTCCGAGGGGTTCATTCCATGTATCTTCAGAAATTGCAAACGCCCCATCAGCCTTTGATTCCCAAACATACCTGAAATGCAGACAAAGCTTTATCATTCCCCAATGAAAGACTCAAATTGAATACTAGGCGGTAACAATTTAAAACTATTACTGTTTATCTTCATTGTGTTTGGTAATGACTTCGACATAGTCAGCCACGAGGTATACAGAGTAGAAACCCACTCCGAATTGCCCGATGAGATTAAGATCTCCACTTGATTGCATTTTCTCCACAAATGCTGCAGGACCATGATTAAAAAAGAAAAAAAAAGTAATTATGTCAAATTAATTCCACAGGGGAAGAAGATGAACCATATAATGATTATACGACTTGATCACCTGAAGTTCCAGATTTTGCTATTGTTCCCAAGTTCTTGATTAGATCCTCTTTTGTCATGCCTATACCTCTGTCACGAACGGAAAGGATTTTATTTGCTTTGTCCAACTTAATCTGCAAGGTATTGAAGTACGGGTTAAAGTCCACAGTGATTGTTAACTCCCACATTTAGAATTTAGAGTGAAAAAAATAAGTATGTTAATGAACAATAATAGCAGAGATTCACCTGCATCTCCAGCTTTGCAGTGTCGCCTTCACCCAAAATCTCTTTGTCAGTTAGGGAGAGGAACCTGATTTTGTCAAGAGCCTGAAACAAACATTTTCTGTTAAAGTAGACAATTATTTGAAATACAAGCTTCATAGTTCTATCAAAGTCATAACAGAAACAAAGAAAAACTTACATCAGAAGCGTTAGAGATCAACTCCCTGAGGAAAATGTCTTTATTACTGTACAAGGAGTTGATGATAATATCCATAAGCCGAGAGACCTCAGCTTGGAACTCAAACTTCTGCGCATTGTTGCGAAGAGATCTCTTCGAGATGGATTCCGCCTCCCTGACATTACAAAAATACACGTCCATCACATAGGTAAAAATCTGAACAATGTAGGTGAGAACACAAATGAGTGACCATTATGAGACGATCACGAACCTCTTAGCAACGTCAGAATCAGTGGATAGTCCATGTGGAACCGCACCGATCTTCTCCTCGATCTTAGGAGGATCTACCAGCTTTTCAGAATCGCCCTCCGCATTGGCGTGTAGTTTGCGACCTTGTTCAACCATGAACACCACAAAACCATTTTAGGTTTCGAATATGAGTGCAAGAAAAAGGAATTTGACAATGCGACGCAGAGCAGAATATACAGCAGCAGTCATTCAAGATCAAGATAATACGTATTCTCTAACAGAATTTGAACCAAATGGATGAGAAAAATGACGGGAACAAACGAAAATCCTTGCGTACCTGGATCAGGGAGGACGAGGAGAAGGCAGAGCAGGAGAAGAACAGAAGGGATCGTCCACTTCCTCATGGTAGTGTGAAGGAGCTTCAAACGTCTTCTCTCGGCGAACTGATTCATTCAAACGATTTTGGTCATCAACTGTTCGTTAATTTAACTTCATTGATTAGGTAGCTTTCGTGGGGCCTATTTGCGCCAGCGTGGATGATCCGAGGGATAAAGAGTATCAAAAATAGATGTGGTGTGACGTTATTGGAGGCATCGACGTGGAGAAATCGATGGCCCAACAGAATGACTTGGTAAGCAACTCAGGGTTGCCACGTGGATGATTTGGCGGTTAAACAGATCATCAGTAACCAACACATTCTAAAGGAGCGAGAAGTTCGTATAACAGAAATCGCTTGCTTGGATGCGAGTTACTCGTATTCTCGTCTCTGACAAGGCAAGCGCAAGATCCTTCTACCCGCATTTGACTTGGGCCTTGGATGGAGATGCAGATCGAGGGGGCCAAGGGGAACAGTTTACATCACCATTTTGGAGTACGATAATATTAGAAAAAGGGACGGTTAAGTAGAACCTCAGCTATACCCAAAACTGGCTAATGCAAGTTCTGAGTTCTCCACCATGAGAAAGTTACAGTAAATCTATATTCTAACGTTGCATTTTTCTTGAAGCTGGATTTCACGAGACCCACATCAAAGAGTATGACATAGGGTTCTCATTCCATCCAAAGTACATGAAGAAAGAAAAAAAAAAAATACCAAAACCAAAAATCCTTCCGATTAAAGCTACTCTACAACTCGTCCTTGAGAGTGGTAGGTTCTGTGTCCTCATCATCCGCTGTTTCAAACTTAGGCTTGGCAGCATCAGCATCTTCCTTGGTCTCAGTTTCAACCACGGTTTCTTCAACCTCTTCTTCTTCCTCCACTGTTGCATCTGGACTGATGTCAAGTCTAGACTTCACCGTGTCGTAGATTCGGTTGGCGAAATCCTTGGGGTCTTGAAGCAAGAAGCCACTCTCCAGTAAAGCCGTCTGGTACATTAGTTGTGCTGTATTCTTTACACCCTCGTCCTGAAAGTGCAAAAGACCGATCTTTCAAAACCACAGAAACCAAAAACATTTACAGAACTAATTCTTTAAAGACGGGGGAAATTTAAGTTTGTGGAGTTTCTATGTATGCACCTCTGGATTCTTCAACACTCTGTCTCGAAGCTCCTTAATGATGGGGTGCCTTGGGTTGATCTCCAGAACCCTCTTACCACGCATGTAAGCTTGTTTGTTGGCATCAGATAATGTCTGAGAAGTCATGATCTTCTCCATGTTTGCACTCCAACCATACTTGGATGTGACAACCACACAAGGGGTATTGTCCAGACGGTTGGAAACTTTCACATCATCGATGTTATCACTTGCAAGGGTGGTCTTCCACCACTTGGTGAGATCTTTAAACGACTCCTTGAGTTCCTTAGCTTTTGAGTCTTTCCCAAGTTTGAGACCCTCCTTGGATACGTTCTGGAATTTCTTGTCTTCATAGTCCATGAGATATTGCATGAGGTACTCGTCAACGGGATCTGTGAAGAAAATGACCTACAATGTTTTGGATGGGAACAAAATGTTCAGTAAAATTATGGAATGTAGGAAAAAGTCCGTAGAGCAAGGAAAAGGAGAACAAAAAGCAGCTCGATATTCTTGCATCTCTGTTAATACCTCATAATTCTTCTTCTTAAGCCGCTCAAGGAATGGTGAGTTTTCAAGTTGTTCCTTGCTGGTTCCTGTTAGGTAAAAGATATCCTTTTGTCCTGATCTCATTCTCGAGATATACTGATCCAGCGTAGTCAATTTACCATCTGACTTGGTGCTGTATGAAAGATATAAATAGGTTTTAGGACCCAGAATAAAGAGACGTTTATTGAAGGCACAAAGGCCCAAACAAATAAAAGAGTAATTAGAAGAGGAAGAGATCTGCGATTAATTTTACCTCTCAAATCTTAGTAGTTTTGCCAGACGGTTCCTGTTGGTTGCATCCTCAATGATACCTAGTTTAATGGACTTGCCAAACTCATTCCAGAATTTGGTGTACTGGCCCTTCTTCTCGTTATTGTCACTGGAATTTTCAACATCTGCTTCAGAACAAAAAATAAAATCAATGTTAGCAAATAATTTCGCAAGAGACTAGAGCATAACGAAACAAAATTGTTTAACACAGTAAACAGGGGATGCAATTAATTTCACTGCAAGGAAAAATTCATAAAAGAAATTAAGATGGAGATACTAATCTATTAGTTACCTTTATTGTCTTTACCAGAGGACTCATCAGGGTCTTCATCAGCTATTTTCCGGATCATATCAAGTGCCTTCCGGATAAGCTTCTTCTTGATTGTTTTCAAGCTGCTGTGTTGTTGAAGCATTTCTCGTGATACATTGAGTGGCAGAGTGTCGGAATCAACAAGACCCTGTGTGGATTGTACCCAACATCAAAACTCAAGTATGGGTATCAAATATCAGACTGTCACATTAAGCAGACTTTAGAAAAATCTATAATGTACCTTCAAGAAGTTGAGATACTTGGGCAAAAGGTCATCAAATTCATCTGAAATGAAAACCCGTCTAACATATAACTTTAAGTTGGATTTGTTGCTGTTATAATAACTCTCGTAAAGGTCATGAGGAGCCTTAGGAGGCACAAACAAAACAGCCTTGAACTCAACATCACCTTCAGCATTGAAGTGACTCCATGCTAAAGGCTTTTCATCACTGAAATCCTGTTGAAAATCACAGAATTTTTTTTTTGATAGAGAGAAGCAAGACAATCCATGGTTCTTAATAATCTAGCAACGATTAAATATGGGAAGTTACCTTAGCAAGAGAGCGATAGAACTTGGAATACTCTTCCTCTGTCACCTCCTTTGGACTACGCAGCCATATAGCTTTAACATCATTTAAAAGCTCCCATTCATAAGTTGTTTCCTTCACTGTCTTTGTCTTTGGCTTTTTCTCAGAATCTTCATCTTCACTTTTCTCCTCTTCCTCCTCTTCAGAAGAACTGCTTTCGGCTGTGCATAGGCAAAGAGTTTGTTAATATAAACAAATCAGATGCGGTGGGGACTACTGTCTTTAGTTGAAGATAAACAGGAATAAAAAGTGTATACGTTTTTCTTCTTCATCACTGGATTCATCTTCATCAGCAGGAACCTCGACATCAACTTCTTTGCTCGCCCAAATGGAAATGGGGAAGTTGATAAATTCAGAATATTTTTTAACCAGATCCTGAAAACAAAGAATCCCAAAGAAGAACTCATTATTATGCCATCAAGTGTGGCAAAGAAGTGTAAGAACTTCTTACTAAGAGTAAGACTATAATCCTGAATACGAGAAAGTAGTCTAGACTGGACTACTATAATTCTGAATTAATATGGACTGGAAGCACTGAAGCTACCAGTACGAAAAAGACAAATCAAGTCTAACGACGATAAGTGCAAATTAGAAAGGGACCCCTATCAATGGCTACTAGATATATCAGAGGTCAGATGGTGACTCAACTACTAATACTACTTTTAGGAAACAGAAGTCTAAAATAGAAAGCAATACAGGAAAAAAGTATTAGCTAAAGCTAAAAACAAAGGAAAAAGATAAAAAGAAAAACACCCACAGACAGGTCACAAAATTATTATTTGCCAGCAGACAATGTACTGTGGGGACTAGGAAAAACAAAGGAAAGATAATTGAATATGTGCCAGGTAAGGGTCGTCATTCAAATTATGGATACTCACTTTTAGTTTGCTCTCCTCCAAGTACTCCCCAGCTTCCTCCCTGAGATGCAATCTAATCTCAGTTCCACGTCCTAAAGGCTCATTCCATGTATCTTCAGAGATTGCAAACGCCCCATCAGCCTTCGATTCCCAAACATACCTTGCAAGGTACATAAAGTTTCAATGATTCCATAACTAAAGAAATATTCAGAAACAATGACGGTAGTAGCACTCCGAACTCACTGTTTGTCGTCATTGTTTTTGCTAATGACTTCCACATAATCAGCTACAAGGTACACAGAATAGAACCCCACTCCAAATTGCCCGATGAGATTGAGATCTCCACTTGATTGCATTTTCTCCACAAATGCTGCGTGAGAATAAACAATGTAATACACATCATCACCCATCAGATCCCAAGAGATAGATTAGCAAATAAATCGTCGTTAGACAGAACAAAACCAGTAGATAATTTAATAGTCTTATCGTTTGGACAGGTCACAGTACCTGAAGTTCCAGATTTTGCTATCGTTCCCAAGTTCTTGATTAGATCCTCTTTGGTCATACCGATACCTCGGTCACGGATGGAAAGGATCTTCTTTTCCTTGTCCAACTTAATCTGCATATGATTAAAAATAGATTACATGAGTGACTACGACAGTATGCTCAAAAGGGATGCTGTTCTGTAACTTAAGAGCTAAAGACATTTATGTATTTAGCCATGATTGACCTGTATCTCCAGCTTCGTGTTATCGCCTTCACCCAAAATTTCTTTCTCTGTGAGGGAAAGGAACCTGATTTTATCCAGAGCCTGCGCAAACAAATTTCGTCAAAATTTACACCCAGTCGAAGTATGAGCTTCCGTAGTTTTAGTCAAGTCAAACAGAACGGCAAGCTTACATCTGAAGCGTTGGAAATCAACTCCCTCAGGAAAATGTCTTTATTACTGTAAAGGGAGTTGATGATAATGTCCATAAGCCGAGAGACCTCGGCCTGGAACTCAAACTTCTCTGCGTTGGTGCGGAGAGATTTCCTAGAGATTGACTCTGCCTCCCTGAAAATTGCAAAAATAGATTTTAACAAACGAATAATTATAATGATAATAAAATCTGGACAAGTATCCACTATGAGATATTCACCAACCTCTTAGCGACTTCAGAATCAGTGGATAATCCATGTGGAACTGCGCCGATCTTGTCTTCTACCTTCGGCGGATCTACAAACTCATCTGCATCTCCCTCCGCATTGGCGTGTAGTTTACGACCTGATCAAGATCCAAATAAAACTGATCTCTCCTTCGTACAGCAAGATCTTCAATGCTGAAAAGGAGAATACAGGACAAGATAAGTCGAGCTTACCTTGATCTGGTAGAACGGAAAGAAGGCAAAGTAGGAGCAGAACGGAAGGGATCGTCCACTTCCCCATCGTCTTGTCTGAACTTCTTCTAGTAGCTTCGCTCAACTGATCTTCGTCTGCCAATACTAGGTTCGAAAGCTTCTCCCCACTCCGGTTTATATACTGCAATTCGCTAGAGTAGATTTCACGCTGTATCGACTCCTTTAGATTGGCGTATTTTGCCAGCATGGATGATCTAACGGTCTGGACATCAAGCAGAAAACGTGGCGAGAAATAATTGGACCTGCTTTCATTCCTTGACGTGGAGAAATCCAAATATTGTGAGGTGGTCTCCCACAGGGCGACTGGAAAACTGAAGTCCACTCCAGTATCTCTATGGTCAGCAAGTGCCAGCGTGTAAGATCCAACGGCCCCAATTAACTCATTTGACGTGGCGACTATTTCATCATATTCTTAATTCTTTCCAAGGCGTGAAAGGACTCGGGGCCCAGAAAATATAGGTCACGGTCCTATCACGCTGCAAGGGCAAAGCCCAAACCTGAAATTTTTGTCTTGGCTGCACCTTAACGACAAGTCGAGTTTTATTTACTTGGCACTATCTGCAACGACATGTCGATCTCTTTCCGCTGTAAATTAACATGATGATTAGAGTCTCTTCCATCTAGAGGCTCGTCTCTAGATATTTCCTGTAAGACCCATTAATTAAATGATATATACGATCAAATACCATGGATCTCTCCTCACTTCTCAGCTTTCAATTTCCTTAAATCTACCCCGCCGCCTTCCCAACAGCGAGATTGGCATTGGAGAGAGATGGTGGTAGCTGACACGGTAATTGGGAGTCTGACAACGATCTACGTGGCGGCGATCGCCGTCATCAAGGTTTATGGATTGGCCACAGGGCGGAGCTTCAGTGGAGGACTGGTTCTGATGGTGTCGACCGCACTGGTGGCAGTGATCTTAATTGGGTCGCTGACGTGGGACGTGTATCGGAAAGCCACGAGTTCAGTTTCCAGCCGTCAACCTTCCAAGGAGATGGTGAGATGTAAGGGTGGCATTTGTTGGCATGGTGTCCCGGTCCAGTGCCGGTCTTCCGCTTCCGATCAGGTGCGGTTCAGGCTCCCGTAAGCAAATAGTCAGCCCTGTAAGTATAGAATATCAATAGTGAAATGTTTTTCAGCTATAAGAAATGTGTCGGTGGTAATATTTGCTAAAGACTGTAATCCGCCCTAGTAAAGATGGATAATCGTTCTGTTCCTCCGTGAGCTAATTAGAAGGTAGTAAAATGTGGAAATGTGATTGATCATAGTAAAGTTACAGAATTGAGAATTCGACGTAAAACCCAATTCATGTTTATCGCCTGGGCTTCACTTCCCCGCTCAAAGCCCACTGTAAGTTGAGCATGCATGCGAGTTGCAACGTTCACCTACTTCATCTACATGAAAGCCTCATGGGCCTAACGTATATTAGACTAGAGGCAGCTGTTTCCGCACGTGATGGGAAAATGTGACAAGCCTTGTAACCGGATACTAAGCAGTAGGGCCCAAAGCATGCATGCTTAAATTTATGTTCATATATGGTCGGCCCAAATGAAGTAGTAACTTGAATGGTATTGATCCATGTAAGTCAGAATGTTCGTTTGTAATTGGATTCAAGATGAAGCAAGTAATCCTAGAATTATGTAGATGTGATGCTATTTTGCTGTGAGAACCTTGTATATTTGTTGAGGCCCATTTTTGCCCTTGCGGCCAAGGCCCAGAATGAGGCCTGGGCTGGGTATGATGTGATTATAGGTGGGCGAATCGGGCTAACTCGATCTATGAAATGGGGATTAAGAATACAACATCCCAACTAATTTTGCTCGGCATTATACTATTTGACACGGTCAGAATTTCAGATATCAAACCATTAATTCGGGGGTGAGTGAAGGTGTTCCGACCTATGTAGGCAGATATTACATAGCATCATAACAAGGATTGAGCTAAGAAGATAGGAATCATCTAATACACATAGTGAGAAGTACATCTCTGATAATGTCGGGTACAATCTAGAAAATGATGTGAGCACTAGTCCATTACCAATGGGCCAATCGTTTAATGCCATCTACAACGGCATAGCAGGGGTGATCCCCTAAGAGACCATATCAATATGAAAACCCGAAGGAGAAACACTTATCTCAAAAGCGTAGGGGGTGTGTCGAACATAATTCCGACATGCCCGTCCTTTTCTTATGTAGGAGTGATCCTTAGCTACGTGGATCCTTATGTCAGTGCTTCAATAGTTTTGTGTTGACTGTGAAGATGTTTTTAGTCTTCGTCTTTGAATGTCTACTCTGCTGAATGTCTATGGAAGGAGGACAAGGAGTTCTGCTAGGGGTGTAGGAGAAACATGTAGGAGGAACCAACACCTCTGAAACATGTGTTGATGAAAATGATGAAGTTTTGTTCGTGTTAGTTCGGGCAATAGAGGCGATGTAAAGAACCATGATAAATTAGTGGGGCCATATGAGCCAAGCAATGGACAAGAGGATTGAGGAAGCTATGGGGTATATCCAAAATGAGTTAAGAGTTCTGCTTGCACCTCTTCCTCCTCCTCGACCTCAAGTTGAAGATAATCTTGTGAATAGAGTGGAAAATGTTGTTTAGCTCATGGGGGTTGAGTTTGGTAAAAAATTTTAAGATGTTCGAACTAGCCTTGAAGAATGGAGGGTTGGAGTAAGACATAGATGAAGAACAGAGTCATTTCACGAAGAGAATCCTAGATTTCCTTGTCTGTGGAAAGTTCAAACCTTCTTAGTTCAATTCTTATAGATGAGACTCTATTCCTAAGGACCACAAGGCATATAAAACTACTATGAGATTTAATACTCTAAGCAATGAGTTAATGTGTCAAGCTTTTCACATTACTCTGGCTGGCCCGATAATGGACTACTATAGAGCCTTGGCTCCTGGTTCGATCGATTCTTTTGTTAAACTGAAGACTCAATTTGTTTCTAGCTTCTCAAGAGCCAAGGTGCTTAAGAAACCATTAGTCAACCTCCACATAATCAAGCAACAACCGAGTGAATCCTTGAGTGATTATATAGATTGGTTTCAAAAGGAAGCTCATAGAGTGGATAAGCCAGCAGACTCGAAGGTGTTACATGTGTTTTTAGGTGTTACCACTAACAAAAAATTGTTGTCCAAGTCTAGCAAGAGGCATTGTCCAAATCAAATTTTAATCAATATTTGCTCTCTAAAAACTTTCTCTACTTCCTAAAGATAAATATTTATCTCAAAAGCTAACTTAGCCATTGAATGAGGTGTGCCGGATATAACTATGACCTGCACTTACTTTCCTCGTGCAGGAGCAAATTCTTAGTTGCATGGACATATCAGTTGTAGTTCAGATTAAGTTTGTGCATCAACAATATTATATTGTAAAGCATAAGATGATGGATCTACATGGGTATGTTTGGCATCAATTCTCAAAAATATTTTTCATTTTTGCAAACATGAAAAACATTTTTCATGAAGGGACAAACTTGCTTCGTGATTATTTTTGTATTAGTTTTTGTCTAAAAAATATTTGTTCAAAAAATTGAAAAAAAAATTGTGAAAAAACAGAAATGTAAAAATTATAAATTAGAATTTTTTACATTTGTAAAAATATTAAATGTACCACTTTGATTCTCTAAGTCGGTGACTAGAATCGTTGTGTAAAATTTGTGATTCATCGCTCTTATCAGAAAGAATTTGAAGCTTCAAACGATTGTCGAGGCGTGCTACTTTTGTTAGATTTTGATTTTCCTTACGATTCATCGATTTTATCTTTCTCGACCTAATTTGGGCTTGAACTTGAGATTCAAAATTAAGTTTTAAATCTAAACTTATAATATCAATAACTCAATTGAATTAAAAAAAAAAGAACTAAATTAAAAAATTGAAGATACCAAATAAATTTTATAATTTTAGAAAATATTTTGATGTTAATATAATTTTTTTGTAAGAAAAATTAAATATATAAATATAAAATACAAGGAAGTATCAACAAACATATCTAGTTAACCGCAGTTGAAATCATAGTTGATGGGTTAATCCAACTTTAAACAAGGCACCGACCATGTATTTCTTTATGAATGTGCATGATGGTGGCCCTTCATGTCATGATAAGCCACACTTTTTTCATTTCTACAATATATATATATATATTATATAGTTTTGTGTATTTATTGGGTTTACTTTATTGATGGACGTTGTTGGATGACATCCACGCAAATTGCATGTGAATATCTTTAATTAGGTATGCAGTATTTTTATATAGAATATTCTACTCTCTTAGTCTTACCTACAACGTACGAAATTTCCAACAATGAGTAGTGAATTAAGTAATTGTAAGAAGAGTACATGAAACTTTCATCCACCCATTTTGTCAAAGGGTCGGTGTTGTAATAATATGAGACTAACTTCTAGATCACAAAAAAAAAGGTAGATACACATGAGATTCAGTAATTTCAAATATTAATCCTGTATTTGCCGACTGCTATAATTCAAGTTAGTAGAGTTTGATCTATTAAGTCTAATGAGGAATGGTAACTTTTTCCTCCACGCACTAACCTAATTTTATACATATTTTAACTGTTGCTACTTCTTTTTCTTGTCTTTTCTAGCTTTTTTTTTTCTTTTTTTCTGTGTTTGGGGGTTCTTTTATGAGTTGTTATGCTTGCGATTTTGATAGTCTATCCACAAGAATCTGAATAGGGAAGAAGTTTAGTTTAGACATACATGCATGGAAAGCACTAAACAAAAGAAAGCATATGATGGTATTTTTTATGTCTAAGAAAGCATATGACGTCTTTAAAAACTATGTTTAAGATACTCTAATTGCTTACATTGTAGATTGAGATGTCTATAATTACTTAGTACCCTCACAGATAGTACTAAAATATTGGTATTGTCAAAATCTTTAGAATATACTGATTTCATTTAAGCCTAATAACTAATGGAACTATATATATAGGACCTCCCTCGGTTGTGACATGTCTTACCTATGATTCTCACGATACCATACTTTTGGAAAATATTTTACATCTTTTAGGAAACGAAAAACGTTTTTCACTACTCGATAAATTTATTTCATATTATTGTTCTGCATCAAATATTTTTAAATCAAAGATGGCTAAGAAATTGACAAGTGGAGCAGACGAACCATTCCTCCACCACAGCAATTTTTATTTTTATTTTTATTTTTATTTTTATTTTTATTTTTATTTTTAATAAGCTTACCTCGCCCTTACTGAATGCTAATCGCAATTGCTTGCTAGTGAGGTCACAGCGACTAATGCTGAAGAAAATATAGATCCGTGGGGCCCAAGATCGAGACGTGTATGATCAGGATTGGTCCCGGCCTCATCTGACAAGCACCAATTTGAAGGATCTCTACGAGGACATCCAACGGTTGAAATCTCCTCAACGGCAATATCGAAATTAGTAAATCTAACGGTCGAAAGTAAATTGACGGCTGCCGCCCTACAGTGCCCTGATATTGAATCAAGGAGTATCCCGACTGCAACGGTTGTCGGTAAATTATGAATAATCGCACAGTAAGGAAAAAAACAAAAACAAAAACAAAAACAAAAACAAATATTAAAAAAACATTCTAGCCCTAGGCGGGTTGCATCATTGCATGGGTACTGGTTTAATCTATAAAAAGAGGCATAAGATGAAAAACGAGGATCGTGAAAGGAAGCTGTGGGGAAACTAAAACCCAGTTCCACAAAAATGGTGGAGAAACTATAGAGCTGTTCTTTTACTTCTTTATTTCCATGTTTTCTTTCGCAAGGATCTAATACTAGATTACCTAGTACCCAATACCCCCATACGTGTAGATTTTTAAGAATTTAAAGCTTCTGGCCCCGTTCACGTTTGTCTTTCTCAGACAAGATCTACAAGGATTTTCTCTAGCTACGAATTTAAAGATAGATTTTCTATATTTTTTGAAACATAAAAATATATAGCCTGTTTTCCTTAAATCTATCTTCTTCAAATCAATATTAGTTAATTTCGATCCATTTATTTGAAAAACTGTTTAACTATGGAGGAAGTTGTGGTTCCGATATATTCACCGGAGCTACTACGCTCATCTTCTTACAAACAAATCAAAACTATGAAGAGAAACTCTCTTGGTAGAACTACTCCGGCCACTCATGACAGGATGAATGGCGGTCTTCTACACGCGCCTCCACGCTCTCTTTCATTTTCTTATTGTGGCCCTTTGGCCAATACTTATTCATTTCACAATCCTCATCAACAACAACCACCTCTTCTTCCTCTTCCTTCAGTTCCTAGCTACCAATCTCTTACAAATTCTTCTGTAATAACTGGAGCTGGTCTCAACTCGTCATCATGCCCTAGAAAACTCAACACCAAAGGAGTGGTCCAATTAGATCCATCACCTCTTACACCTAAGAAATCAAAGCCGATCGCCAGGAGACCAAACCGAGAACCCAAGAAAGATCCGAAGCTGGGGAAGAATCTATTAGGACCCGAGCCGAATGATCCTCAAAAGGACGGCGTTGCTCGTAAGGTTGATTTGTCGTTATCTTCTGGATCATCTGATGAGGATTTCAGTGCAGTCGTGAAGGAATATTATTATTGGGACAAATTTTCGGGTTCGGTGTTTAGCCTCTCTCCTCCTCCAAGTAGTTTGCCCCTACCCAGATTTTCTGTTAGGCCGAAGCGGAACTGCAACACCAAGCCTGCCGGAGTTGACCCCGGAGCAACGGATGATATCCGGCGAATTTTACGTCTCTGATCAAGATCATGTTTTCATGCAATATCGATCCTGTATCAATCTAATATTGCCGATTTGCCAAGCAAGCTATCTGGCATGGTTTGCGTTTGCATGTGTTGTAGCTAGCTGATAGGTAAATAAATGCATCAGCAAAGGCGGTTTTAATTAATTTGCTGAAGCATGCATGTTCTCTAATTCTCTTCCTCTTCTTCTTATTATCACCACCTGTGTTTTTTTTTTTTTTTGGGGTGAAAAAATATATATATATATATATGTCTTGCTATATTGCATGTATTTTGCAGCTGAGTTTCTTCTTCTTCTATTGAATGACCATGTATCAAGTGTTATCAGTACTTTCATAAGAAATATGAATATATAATATTCCTTCTCTGAATCAATGTTTTCTGTATTTACCTTAGTCATGGTTACATTAATAAGTGAGCTAATGGTCTCCTTTATTAAGAATTCAGGTTTTTTCTCTTCTTTTATTAGATGGGATCTAAAGACTCAACTAGTTATTTAGGAGCCGGTAGGTGCCACTGGATAAATCTATGGAAATCATGTCCCACTGGATGGATATATGATTCCAATGAAACAACCATCAAATCCTGATTAATTTCAGACAAGAACAAACGTAAGACCTACTTGCGGTAGAGACTTGAGGGACAAGATGGAGCTACTTTTGTGCACTAAAGTTGTATTACTATTAATTGCACCACGCATTTCTATTTGACTTGAATTAATTTGCTGCTGAAATGGTGCTTGTATTGAATCATGAAGAGGGGACCTAAATGTGGCATTCAAGAGTACTTAGTGTCTGCATTGAATTAACTACAAAGCTGTTAGATGTGGTTATTTATCCGTTTTGTTTGTACTTGTATTTTCCAGCTGGCCGGAAACTCTTAATTACTTCTACCACAAGAAATACTTAGAAGCAATTAAACAAACGACAGGGTTTACTAGCCTAATTTTGGAAACGTATTAGATTATCTTCTAGTGTCCATATCTGTCTGGGCCAACAAGAATAGGCCCACTCCAAGGCCCAAGTGATTGACCTCGCTAATTGATTTTTATTTACTCTCAGTCGCTTGCTAAAAAACGATGAAGTCGGATAGGGTGCTTGCGGTGTGCGGGCTCGCGCACAAATTAGGACCGTCTATTCAGATCTGACGGTTCAGATGATTGTCATATTAAAAGACTTTTTAAATGGAAACCGTATTATACCAGTCATATAAAATATAGATACAGATCCATATTTTGACCCGTCTTTTTATACCATCCCACTCTCTTTTCCTTTTCTTTTTTTTTTTTGAGCGACTGGTTAGGAGGATAAGCCTTTACCCTATTGGGATGATAGCCTTTCGTCTATCAGATAAAGGTTTTGTACGTTCGAGTACGTTCTTCATCCGTTTGTTATAACTTTTTTTTGCTTCTCTCTCTTTAAATCATGTTGTAACTATTTCCAGAGGTGAATAGCTACTATGGGAATAGGGATCCACTTCTTTAAGCCTCAGTAACTAAAAAGCAACTTAATCAATATATATATAGATATTGCATGTATAACACTAATCTCTTCTTCAAGCTGATATTTACGTTCGCTTATGTTGTGGTAATTGGCGGTCATTTTAAAAAATCGACGTGGGGGCTCATAGTGGGCTGGGCCGTAAGCCCGTAATCAATAAAGGAACACCACCAATCATATGGATAAACATAGTCTAATATTATATAGTCGATACCCCTAATTATTAGCCATAAGGGCCCATCTAGGAGAGATCTCGAAGGTGCCGACGTTGTTCTTCCCCATGCCAGAACGCACACAACCCCACGTGGCGTCTAGATTCACTTTAGTAGGCCCCTTCCTTCACCGACGCTCCCGTTTTGTCAATTTTAGATATTTATCCTATCAAGGCCGACACACTTTCAGGTCCCACACGTGCATACCCTCCACTCTCTTCTAACACATGTCCTTTTCCTATAGGCAACGTCTCTCAAGCGTGTCTGGTCCGCTTATTCTATTTTCAAGAACTACATCCACGTACGCAATCTTATGCAACCTGCTGCACCGGCCCCTATAGTTTATGAGTGAAAAAGTAAGTAAATGAGCTTGGCTACAAATCGTTTTAATCCACATCAGCGGCCAGCTAACATTCTCGTGAGATCCGCGTGGTGACGAATCATCACTGATGATGCTATAAAAATCCCCAACTACTGCGACGTAATAGAAGCGCCATTGACAAGTTATTATTCAGTGAACTAAGTATACACTATCTTATAATCTCTCATTTCTACCATCTTCGTATAGTCTATTCTTCATATTTTCCTTTTGTGTGAGCAACGTTTAGCTCCTAGCAATGGCGGAAGAGTATAACGAGAACAAGATCAACAAGATTCGTGATGAGTACGAGGCCAAGTTGGAGAGCGGTGGACATGGTCATCAGAGTGGAGTTGAAACCCAGGATCGAGGGCTGTTTGATTTCTTGGGGAAGAAAGAGGAGGAGAAGCCTCGGGTTCAAGAGGAGGTGATCGTTGCTCATGAGTTCGATGACAAAGTTAAGGTATCTGAAGAACCTGATCATCACCATTTTCATCATCATCACCATTTTCATCATCATCAGACGAATGATTACGTGGATGAGAAAGCTCAAGAGGAGGCGATCGTTGCTGAGTTCAATGACAAGGTTAAGGTATCTGAAGAGCCTGATCATCACCATTTTCATCATCAGACGAATGATTACGTGGATGAGAAAGCTCGAGAGGAGCCGATCGTTGCTGAGTTCGATGAAAAGGTTAAGGTATCTGAAGAACCCGATCACCATCTTCATCATCCGACGAATGATTACGTGGATGAGAAAGCTCGAGAGGAGCCGATCGTTGCTGAGTTCGATGACAAGGTTAAGGTATCTGAAGAACCCGATCACCATCTTCATCATCCGACGAATGATTACGTGGATGAGAAAGATCGAGAGGAGCCGATCGTTGCTCGGTTCGATGACAAGGTTAAGGTATCTGAAGAACCTGATCACCAGCTGCATCATCATCAGACGAATGATTACTTGGATGAGAGAGCTCGAGAGGAGCCGATCGTTGCTCGGTTCGATGACAAGGTTAAGGCATCTGAAGAACCCGATCACCAGCTTCATCATCATCAGACGAATGATTACTTGGATGAGAGAGCTCAAGAGGAGCCGATCGTTGCTCGGTTCGATGACAAGGTTAAGGCATCTGAAGAACCCGATCACCAGCTTCATCATCATCAGACGAATGATTACTTGGATGAGAGAGCTCAAGAGGAGAAGAAAGACGAGAGTCTTCTGGGCAAGTTCCATCGATCCAACAACTCAACCAGCTCTGTAAGTTTTTTTGTTTTGTTTTTTTAATGCATCGATCATGATCATCGTTCTGTATGATCAAGAGTCCAATGGCTTAGCTTTTTTTTTATTTTATGTATTTTGTCATATTAATTAATCCAAGCTTGCTAACAAATAATTTTGTGGATGATGAAAAATAACTGGTCTCAGTCTAGCGACGAAGAGGAAAGTGGCGAAGGAGAGGAGAAGAATAAGAAGAAGAAGGAAAAGAAGGAGAAGATTGTAGGAGAGAAAGAGAGCAGTTACGAAGAAGAGATCAAGGACACGAGTGTTCCGGTTGAGATAATAAGGAGTGATGAGGAGCCAGCTGTAGTTGTAGCAGAGACCAAGAAGGGCTTCCTTGAAAAGATAAAAGAGAAGCTACCTGGGCATGGCCAGAGCAAGAAGACAGAAGAAGTAGTCCCTGCTCCCCCTCCTCCTCATCAGCCTGAGTCTGGTGATTATCATGAAGGTGAAGCCAAGGATCAAAAGAAGGGCATCTTGGACAAAATCAAGGAGAAACTTCCTGGATACCACACCTCCAAGACTGAGGAAGCTGACAAAGAAAAAGATCACAAGGATTCTGCTTCTCAGTACTGAACTTGGAATAAGACCATCATCATACAGTGATTGTGTGTACAACTTTGATATTCTGACTCTTTATCTATGTATGCAGATGGTGTGGTTTGATTTATGTATTGTAATATTGCATTGTAATATTGTATTGTATTTTGTATCAACTTGAGAAAATAAATTTCAGTCACTTTTTGTATCTCGTTCTGTGTGTTAACTTTGTAGTTGATGAATTTCTTGGTTTCTTTACAATATTTCATTTCCCCGGTCAACTTTAGCTAATATTAATTAATGCTAGGGACATCGTGCCAAATGCGTCTCCCTCGTTTCTAATATTATCCGTTCGATCTCTTTATCGGACGGTTGTGAGAGAGAGAGAGAGAGAGAAAAGGGAAGATCATTCATCATTAAACTGTGTTCCTTCTCTGCATCAATTTCATTGATTTCTTCTCCAACCCATTATTGAAATAGTTAATTTAAAATGTCATTTGAATTCGAAAAAAACAAAATTTATTTTTCTATCTAGTATATCTCATATATTATTATAAATTGGTATCATAATACTATGTCTCTATTATTTTGCCATTTTCACAGTATCTAAAATCGTATTAAAGAGATTAATCAGTTGTTTGATCATAACTTCTCCTAAATACTTATACACCTCAATTGGTATCCGTTCCAACTACCTACCTCGATTTCATTCTCTTCAGTGCCTCTTTTATTTCATTAACACTAATTCTACGATGGAACACTAGATGTCCCCCTTCTTACATCTTAGGTCTCTCGAAACTTAACTCCTCTACACTTGTTATATTTAGTAGGTTATTGAAGTAATCCCTACATTTACTTCAAATAATTTTATTTTACATTAAAACTCTATCATCTTTACGTTTGACACACCTAATATGACTAAAATTTTTAGTTTTCCTATTTATGGCTTTCACTATCTTGAATATATATTTCTCTCAGTATTTTGTACCTAGCCTATCGTACAAATCACCATACGATCTCTTTTTAGCATCATCCTCTACTACTTTACTACTTATTCTATTAGTTTGTTTATATAGCTCATACGATTATTTATTTCTATCTTTTTGCCAATTATTAAACTGTATTTTATTTTTCCCCAAAGGCTTATTTTGCCGCTTTATTCCACCATCACGTCTCTTTGTCATGTCATCTCATTCCTTTAACCTCACAAAGTACTTCCATCGCCCTACTTCTTATCCGATTAGCTATGTATTAAAAAAACTCAGAGTTATCAATTTAGTTTTTATATCTTACATTTTCACATATTTATAAGACTAATTGACTATCTAATATCTTATTCTAAAAGTTCGGCATACATATCCAATTCACAGTCCACAATTTAATTCTCAACCTTAATTCAATATCAAATATCTTATTTCTAAAAGTTTGACATACATATCACTTCATAATCCATTATTTAATTCTCAACCTAATATGATCTCTGTTTACTTTATTTCGACTTATAAAATAAAAATTCAAAATTAATAATTTATATTAAATTGTCAAACACTTCTCATTTATGAACTTATAACTTTTATAATTACCTAAATTTTACCTCCTAATCAAAAAATAAGTGATTTAATTTTTATTATTCCCACTCACAAATGTACTATAAATGACACTACTGATTTTTTGACACAACAACCGACCGAACCGATCGAAAAAAATCAGATTCAATCGGTGAAGTTTTTTTGTTCTCACCCCGAGATTAAATTAGTCCTAAACCCTAAAGTGTCTAAACACTCTCCCAAACGCAGTTAACCTTTTTTTTTTTTTTAAAAGCTTAGAATAGGGCTCCCAAACGCAGTTCTTAGCGCCATTTGGTGTTGAGCGATCTAGTTCCGACGGGGTGGCCAGCCAGACCAGGCGCAAGTGCCGCTTTGGTGCCTTTGGAGCTGCAATTCTAGAATCTAGAGCCTTCTGGAATCGCCAACTCATACAACGTCGAGCGTTCTTGCGGTCTCCGCGGATTCACGATCCCTGCTATCCATTTCCTTCTCGACGATAATATTTTCGATTCCGCTTCTTGGCTAACCTGTCCAATCTTCTTCTGTCTGTCCGATTTCTGATCTTCCAAGCCAACAGGTGGGTTGCTCTCTCCATTTTCTTCCAACACCTTATACAGATCTTATTTATCAGCAGACTGATGTATAATCTCTTGTATGGGATATTTGTTTGGTTACGTTATCATCTTCTCTGTATTGCAGGCTTGGACAATAAACTGATCAGACTTGGTTCTGGGTTTTTGATAGTCATATTCTGCTGTGATTCTAGATAGCTTAGGTCTGTTGGGTTTTCCCACCATAATTTGTATATATTCATTAAAATCCAACAGATTTTGCCTCTTCTTTTCGTTGCTTATAATCCCTTGTGGATGATTACAATTTCAGTTGTGTGGGAAATGGTGAATGGTTGATATGTTTTGAGCCTTGAATTTTCGTTGATATATTTGTTTCCATAACCAAAAGATAGAATTCTAAGAATTTAAATATCATGCTAACAATGTCGATGGCTGTGGTCTTTCAGTTTCATACAATGGATCAGGATTTAAATGAAGAGAGTTCAGATTCAGTTGCTGTAAAGTTTGGAGAGAGTTCAGATTCAACTGTTGAGCTTAACCTCAAGACTTTAGATTCACATGTCCACACTTTTCAAGTGGATAAAAATGTGAGTGGTGGTCTTACGCATTCTTGTATTATTTATTTATGTAAAGTTCATGTTTGTTGTAGTATCTGAGTCCATACTATGAAGACAATTCATTACAGTTCTGGAGAATGCAAAATAATTTTATGTTTTTTATTTTCTTTCGTGGATGTCAATAAAGTATTAAAGGATACAACCAAGCATCTCATAGCTGGAGTATCTTGTTCCGTTATCTAAACAACACGTTTCTTGAGGACTTTATGTGATATTTTCTGCTATAAATCCTTTCAGATGCCAGTTTTGCAATTCAAGGAAAAAATAGCAAATGAACTTGGTGTCCCAGTTGGTCAGCAACGACTGATATTCAGGGGGAAAGTTCTAAATGATGATCACCCTCTCTCTGAGTACCGTATCCTACCTCTTTTATATAATGCTTGCTAATGGCAGATGGTTTACCGTGTAAGCTATGTACAGCTTAGTACCTTTATCTGATACATTCACGTATGTAGCTCCTTGACAGTATATAGATGTTGAAAGTGGGCATACATTGCATTTAGTTGAACGGCAGTTTATCCAGCCCCAATCAGATCCTGCTACAGGTGTTGGTGAGACCAGCGGAAATGGTGCTAATAGAGGTATCGGCCTTAAATCTGTGCCATAGCAGAAAGCGTCGATGCATGTTTATTTCTTATTATCTGCAGTTGAATTGCTTGTGTTTCATTTTGTTACACTTTGAGCAGGAAACGATGCTGGTGCTGGTGCTCCTCGTAATCGTGTTGGACAAATCTCACACAGTGTTGTCCTTGGAACTCTGAATGTAGCGGATCAAGGTGAAGGTCTTGTACCTGACCTTTCCAGGGTATGTGTTAATGCTTGTTTATGAATGTGATTCAATTTTATCTATGTTCCATTGGGTTCTAGGGTAGGTGATTTATGGTGTATCTGTATTGCTAGCTACTTGTCTGTTGCTATTTTTCTGTTATTTCCTTTGTCTTCTGTAGATTATTGGGGCAGTATTGAACACCATCGGAGTTGGAAACCAAACTACAACTAATGGTACTAACAACACACAGGCCACTTCGGTAAGTTCGGAAACTTTAGCAACCAATTTTTAACGACACCATTTTATTTGTTTCTGTCGTTTATTATTGTGTTAAATTCTTTTTTGTCTTTTTTCATGTTCTGTGTAGCATCTTTATCATAGCAATAGTTAACTTTGTATCTGAATGATTGTGGCCAGGCTAGTCAAGGAAATGGAGAAAGGGCAGATGGTAGTGCAGGCAATCAGGGCCAAGCAGGTAGTCGGCCACAGTCTGGACAGCCATTTCTAAATCAACAGCTGCAATCGTTTCCTCATGTAATGCAAGTTCCGACTGGTGCTACAGCTTTACCAATTCCCTCCCTCCATGCGGTAGTCCATATTCTTAAGCAAGTCAATTTAGTTGGCTATTATGGTTTCCTGGCGAGGTTGCTCAAGGATGTTTACTTATCTATTTAAATTTTGTTTCAGCCCATACCTGATGCTCTGACTACTCTTTCTGAGTTCATCAGTCGCATGGAGCAGGCATTATCTCAAAATGGTAGTACTATTGAACGTCATTATCTCATTGTCTTGTTGATTGGAATGATTGCAAATAATAATTGGTTTTTCTATTTAGGAGATCAGCCTAATTCTTCAAACAACACAGGGAATCTATCAAGGGTGGAGTTACCTACAAATGCGCATGGATTGCCTACACCTGAAGCATTGGGCATTGTCATGCGTCAGGCTCAACAGCTACTAAGCAATCATGCTATCTCTGCACTCTCTGTAATCACAATAGTTCTTTTCTGCCAATAATTTGTGGTTGCATTGATTAGTATGACATTATTCAAGGAAGCATCATGGTTATGTTTAAAAAATAAATAAATTGGGCTAAAATTTTGGTGTTTGATGCTTTGAAAGTAAGGAGTGCGAGCTCAAAAGTAAGATGATACAGCTTTAAAACAATTTAAGAGGCATTTTGGCTGGTGCCCCTTGAATTTTGATAGAAGATACCTCTCTTTTAAATTAGTGTTGTAGCATTGACAATATTAGGCAAGTGAATGAAGCAACTATGTTAGCTTTTACTATGAACCCAGAACCAATAACATTTGAATTTTTAGACCTCAAATCTCTATGCCTGAAGTTTAGTACTCTGACCTCAGGACGGAAATCACCGAAAAGATTGTAGCACTTATATGACTTAAGAAGCTGGCTTTCAAGATTTCCCCCCTCTTCAGGACTCTAGACATTACAAAATAAGATTCTTCTACTATTTATCAAGTTTTGTGCATGTTCACTCGTAACTGATTGGTCAGACATTAAATAAAATGACAGTCTTGTAGGATAGGAAATATCTCACTTTATTTGTAATCTGCTGCAACTTGTAGCATATTGCAGGAAGTTTGGAGCGAGAGAGGGCATATACTGACTCCACTGTGAGAGGCCAGCTCCAGACAGACTCAATGCAAGTAGGGCTTGCTATGCAACATTTTGGAGCCCTTCTTCTCGAACTTGGCCGTACAATCTTGACACTTCGAATGGGACAGTCTCCTGTATGGTTTCTCGTCATATCTTCTTTTGTTCAGTTTATGGCTTTAAGTGACCAAGAATTGTTATGGGACTGTTTTTCAGGCAGAAGCTGCTGTTAATGCTGGGCCTGCAGTTTACATATCTCCATCAGGGCCTAACCCTATAATGGTGCAGGTGTGTTGTTCTTATGTTTCTTTTTAATATCATTTGAAATTCAAACACCAAATATTTATTTGAATTTATGGAAGAAGGTTTGTTCTGGGTTTATTGCGTAGTTTTAAAGTTATTACTTTTGATAGTACTCATATCTATGGCTAAAGTTTATCTGCTTTCGTTGTAACAAGAGATTTTATTGCCATTTGTCTCCAAGATTGTCTTCCATGCATCTTTGTATTAGTATGAGGTTCCTAACACTGGTTTTGTGAGCATTTGATATAGCACAGGTTTCTTGAGCATCTGATTTATTTTGCCTCCTAATTTAGTCTTGTAGTTCATGATCTTGAAAGTTTTCAGCTTGGCATGACCCTCGACCTATTTGACTTGCAGCCTTTTCCCCTTCAAACTAACTCCCTTTTTGGTGGTTCTGACCTTCCATCAAATCCTGTGACACTGGGCCCTGTTGGAATTGGAACTGTCCCAAGGCATGTAAATATTCACATACATGCTGGTGAGAAACTTTTCAATAATCCCCTGTGTCAGATCTATGCTTTTTGTAATAGTTCTTCACTTGCACAAGTCACTTCTGCAGTTGGTCCTAGGGCTAGCAACGGGGATGGGGCGCAGGGAGATCGCCACAGTGGTACTGCTTCTGCTGATTCAGGTGCACGAGGGCTTCCTGCTAGAAATGTCATTGCTGCTAGTGTCCCAGCACGTGCTGCCGATGTTACAATTTCTACCCCAGCGGATTCTGGTCAAGGTGTTTCTATTTCGCAATCTCCTGATCCTGATTCACTTTCTACTATGATAGCTGATGTGAATTCACGAATTAGAGGTCTTATTGGTACTATGCAAGGAGAAAACATGATTGAATCAGGTTTCTAGCACTTTGTTGCTTGTGTAGTAGCATAATGTAATTTTTCTCAGCTCTGAACGCTTTGTATAATCAGGGCGGTCAGAAGCGAGTGTCCAGAATTCATCTGCTCATTCTGGAACTGGAAATGAACATTCGAATACCGTGAGAAGAAGCAAGGCTGGAGAGTCCAGTGGAAGAACCACCCAACGGTTGGATGTTATTGCAGAAAATGCTCCAGGACCCAGCGTGAAGCAGAACGTCGATGAGGGTTCGCAATCTGTTCCACTTGGATTGGGTCTGGGTATTCTGGATCGTGGAGTAAGTACTGTGTGTGTGGTATTTATTTATCTAAATAAGATTCTGAAATTAAGTGCATGAATGATATTATCTTGCATGGCCTACTGGAATGGTACCATGTGTGATTCCTATATTGTGCTTGACTGGTTTTGGTTGCAGATTCATTTAACAGAGGTTTTTTCGCATACTACTTATGGCATATCAGATTCACCAATTCTTCTAATCTTTATTTGGATTAACATAATAAATTTTCCTTTCTGTGCTCCCATTTATTGGATTTTGCATGGAAAGTTTTCTTAAGCTCTGTTTATTTTTGTGTAATTAGAGGGGGGGTGGGCGGCAGAATTCTGTGGCTAGGGGCGGTGATGCTGGAGGAGGCAGTTCTACTGACCGAAATCAGCAACGTTTGACTAGCAGTCAACAGCTTTTGCAAGCTATAGCATCTCGCTCTGTCATGGACAGCTTGAATACACAGGATTCATCCTCAGGACGATTCACCCCTGCTGTTAATCCTGCCATGCATGATAGATCCTTACGAGGTCCAGGTCCTGTTGAGCATGTAGATATGACAAGTGCTATGTCTCAGGTGCTGCAGAATCCTGGTCTAAATGGTTTGTTATCAGGGGTGTCTGAACAGACCGGGGTCGGTTCCCCTGATGTTCTGAGGAACATGTTGCAACAATTCACCCAAAGTCCCCAGATGCGGAATACTTTCAATCAAATTGCCCAACATGTTGACTCCCAAGAAGTTGAATCCATGTTTTCTGGGATGGGTGCTGGCCAGGGCAGTGGCGGCCTTGATTTATCAAGGATGTTCCAACAGATGATGCCAATTGTAACACGGGCCCTTAGCAGTGGTTCAAGGCAACCCACATCATTGCGCACTGTGGAAAATGAGCCATGGCAGAGCAATGAGATGCCTAGAGGAGTCAATAGACCAAATGACCAAAATGTTCGGGTTTGTATTACA
This sequence comes from Coriaria nepalensis, assembly GCA_027186245.1. Classification (NCBI taxonomy): domain Eukaryota; kingdom Viridiplantae; phylum Streptophyta; class Magnoliopsida; order Cucurbitales; family Coriariaceae; genus Coriaria; species Coriaria nepalensis. The sequence goes on from CP114484.1 coordinate 13,909,296, forward strand.
CTTCCTCTCAGAATTGAATCTTTAGTTTGTTGTCATATCAAGTCTGGTACCTTGTTTGGTTATGTTCTAACTCCTTAGTTTTGTCTTTAAGATTGACCTCCAACCAGTGGTCCAAAGGATTGAACACTCAAACCCAGCAGAAGAAATTTTTGGCCCACTAGTAGAGAGTTCGGTTCGCCTGTCTGGCACTAGTAGTGGCTCTGAAGATATGGTGGGTGAGTTGTGCCAGGACGAGGGACTTGCTAGAGTGAGTATAGTATGCTTAAACAATATTACAAAATGTCATGGTAGCATGTAATGAATTGTAACATTGAATTGTTTTTGATATGTGCAGGAGTATCTAGAAATGTTGCAGCGGGATGTAAGCCAGAGACTTGAAGGTGATGCAGGGCAGGGCAAGTCTTGAGAAATCTAACAGTTTACTACCGAATGTTGGAAATCTGGGGGGAACATCTTTTTCTTGCTTGAATGCATTGTGGAATAGTTAGATAACTTAGTGTGATTATGGGTGAAGTGGGGCACATTTTGCTGGTACCCCAAATGATTACACACAAAGATTGGAGCTATAGCTCTCTCGTGTTCAAACTGTACCTTTTTTTACAAAAAGTTTATATTTGTAAATTATGTGTCTCTTTCTTTAGCAACAAAAAATAGGACCAATACATTGGCCTTTTGTGTTCATATATATATATATATCGTACCGACACCACATTTTTCCATAACGACGACATGGTTGCTATACATTAGACGAAGTCAGCGAAGGATGAAAGGCCCACTAGCACGTCTAATAAAAAGCCCAAACCGATGGGTCCCCGAAACTACAGAAATGGTACTACTGTATTATACAAAACGACTTCTCTTCTCCCAACGAAGGGCGAGCGCGTGTGTATAATACCTCATTTTTATCCACGAATCGGTGCTCCTCACAGTCGATTCTCTCATGGCTTCCCCGGCACCATCAAGCTCCGCCGCGGGAATGCAGAGCTCCAAGAGAGCACTAGGGTTATTCTCAAACGCAATGAAACGCAAAGACAGCTTCATACAGTTTTTCGCGATGACTGGTATATTGCTCTTAAGCGTCCGATCATTGGGCCAAAAGTACCGCATTCACGATCTTCTTGAGGATACATCGAGTCTCAAACAGGAGCAGGAAACCCTAGCTGACCGCATGAAAAACATCAAGTCCAGCCTCCTTCACGAGGCCTCGCTCGATTCAACTGGCCTCTTCGCCACCAGACTTCGTCTTCTCTTTGGTCAAGGCGATTGACAGTGTTTCAGCTCCTGATCTTGGCTTTAGGCTTGCGGTACATTTAGGTTTCTGCTCGAATTTGTGTTTTTGAATTCCAAACTTTAGAACGTCTATTGAGACTCGAAAGTGCTCTAATATATATATATCTGTGCTGATACGAAATAATTTTGTCAGAATATTTGAACTGTTTGACTGTTGGTTTATCTTTTTCATATTCTGTTTCATCTTCTATAAGCAGTTTTTTGGGGGTCACTTACCTACCATAATACTCTTCTTCAGTAGAAGTTTTCGAACATTTTTCATTGTTTTGGATGTGTCAACAAAATTTGATACATACAACTTCAAATTTAAGGTGGTTCACACTCTGTTTGGACAAATTCTACTGAGAGCTTAAAATAGCTGTATTTCAATTCTGATTTATGAATTCAATCCTTTTTACTTGGCGATAAAATTTGAAATTAGCTAAATGCTCTTGGTTGAAATCATATTAGAAAATCCCCAAAATTCAAAAATTCAGTTCATCTCTCAAAATTCTGTCAGAATGGGTTCCTTGTTTGGCATCCTTATACAGTTATAAATCAATTAAATAGGTATAGGATACATTTTTAAAGTAGAATTTCAATTTACAGCTGGAAGAGTTAGTTACTACCATATGGCTTTGTCATGGATTCCTGTCTTCTTCTATGTAGTCCGCTAGCTTAGATTAGACATGTTTAAGAAGTATTTGGGACTAGTTCTTTCTGTATGGCGGGAGTTGAAATTATTCTGGCTTAATTGGGTCTCTTACAAGCCATTAAGCATTGGAAAACAAATGTAATTCCAGTTAGAAAATTGTAGTTGCTGCAGTATACAAGGTTCTCTTGAAGAATGTATAATGGAAGCAAGTTTTGACGGCGTGGCTTCTAGTCAATCCTTGTCCCGAACAATTATATTTCTATTGCTATTTTTAACCATCTCCCCTGAGGTTTATACTTTCCTGCAACTGTAAAATTGAATAGATGGTGTTGTAGTATATCATCCGACTTTCCATGTTCTGATCCAGCCTTTTAGATTTTCACTTTGTAATTGTGCTTAGAGATAACTTTAGTAAGGTTGATGCCTTTATTGCAAAGTGCAATGAAGGGTAGGGTAGGGGGAATTCCACCTTTCACATTGCAGCATTTTTAAATTAGTATTCCAATTTGCATTTAAAAAAAAAAGAAAAAAGGTCATTGCATTGCTGTTTAGAACTTCGGATTATTAAATTGTGAAGTTAAGCACATTAAGGGAATTGAGTACTCTTTCTGAAAGCGTTGCATTTATACATAATGACATTGCTGTGGTGCGAGGTGTGCAGGTAGGATGAGAGGTACATCGCACCATATTGCTCATTAACTAGATTGATGGCATTGGTGAATGGGTCATTATGCTCATATATATCATTGTAACTTGAGTGAGGCATGGTACATAAATGCCTCTGCTTGTCTTATATCCCCATAGGATCATCATTAACAAATAGCTTTGATGTGATGTAAATAAGAAGTTATCCGTGATTGTCATCATCTGTCACCAAGGTAAATGGTTCAAAACTCAACAGCAGCCACCAGATTTGGGGTCGCATATTTGTTAGTATATGGTATTGAACTTGAAAGTGATAATTGTTTGCTACTGATCTACGCTGTTAATGCTATTTAATATGGCCAACGTAGTCACTCATACCAGAGTTTTGTTTTTCACTCCCATCTCCGAAAAAGCACGTGAATTCTTCACGATTTGTCTCGGCGAACAACACGGGTCCCATTACATTCATTAATAAACATTTTCTTCTTCTTTTTAGTTAAATGCATTTAAAGTCGGAGCAATTCAGAGGTCCAATGGTTTCATGTGAACGCATGCCTCTTTAAGTCGTAGCCTAGTAGGGCTTTTACTGCTGATTACTGATTAGCAACTCTTGACCGGCAACTCTATTATGGCTATATATATATATATGGGATGAGCATCGGATCATCGGAAAAATCGATTGGAATGGATGTCTTATCATATAAAAACTTATATATTTATATTCAATTCTGACTCATCTAGGTATTTTTTTTATTAAATTATCATTTTTTTTTTGGGAAGATCCCATTCCATCCCCTTCCTATTTAGTATAGATATTTGAAATTATTATGGATATTTAATCCGATTGATTTTTTTCTACATCTATTGTCCCATCCGATCTGACAAATCGAATACTTTGCTCATCCCGAAGGCTTGAAGGATGGAATGATGAGAAAACCGCGCGTCAGAGAATGAAACCCGGTTTTGGTTTGGTTAGTGTTAAAGTCAATTTTTCACACGGAGTCCTCACCACATGCGATTATTTTATTACAGCATACATGCGTACATATAATATGTTATACTAACAAGTAACAAACACACTGTGTTGCCACTATCTGGACCCCACCACCGACACTTTCAATTATCTAAATCATTTTTCCTTTTTCCCCCCCTTTTTTTTATAAAATATTTCCTTTTGGCTTGAGTTTTTTTTTTTTTTTTTTTTTATTTTTTTTTTTTTTTTAAGCGGTTGGCGACCTCTCTCTGGAGTCTGGAGTTATCAAGCACGTGTCATTTATTCCCACTCCTTTAAAGGCTTGTCTCTCAGTGCTCGGCCTTTTCCCCTTTAACAACCATAACACTTTCCGTAACTAAAACGAAAAAAAAAAAAAATAAGAAGGAAGGCATTTTCTCTGTTTATTTGCCGGGAAAAGAAAATGGCGCCCAACATTGCGGGAAGTACTGTACTTCCTGCCCTGCTTTGTGCTCTGCTTTCTTTCTTCGCCATTGTTGGAGCTGAAGATCCCTACAGGTTCTTCACCTGGAATGTTACCTACGGAGATATATTTCCCCTCGGTGTGCGCCAACAGGTTCGTTTTCCTCCTCTCTCTCTTTTTTTTCTCAATAGAGTCCCGGTTTGAGCTTCATCTTGTTGGTGATCTGACTGAAAAAATGCGGCGGATCTCTGTTTCAGGGAATACTCATCAATGGCCAATTCCCAGGCCCAGATATTCACTCAGTCACCAATGACAATCTCATCATCAACGTCTTCAACAGCTTGGACGAGCCCTTCCTCCTCTCCTGGTATATATATATATATGTATTATCTGCTTTTCTATTCACTTTACTACTCTCTTCCTCTTCTTCTCATCTTTGCAGGTGTATATACTGGTTTAGATCTGAATGACTAATTAGTTGATTTTCAGATATCTACATTGTCTGGTTGTTCAGTAAATTAAGTCTTCAAGATTTCAGGCGTCATGGAAAGTTCGTTAAGATTTCTATAATTAACATAGATCACGCAGTAAAGATGGCAAGTTATACTGTCAATCATCATCATAATTTGCAAACATTATTATGAATTCAAAATTAAGCAACCTCTCCTCCACTCAACTTTGCCTATCATTGACTGAATCTCCACTGCGTGTAATAAAAAAGTGCGAAAACGATTTATGAAAAAAGAAATGTTGGAAATAACTGAAATAATAATTATTATAGGAATGGAGTTCAACAGAGAAGGAATTCATATGAAGATGGAGTGTATGGAACAACATGCCCAATTCCTCCCGGCAAGAACTTCACATACATTCTGCAAGTGAAGGATCAGATCGGAAGCTTCTACTACTTCCCGTCTCTTGCATTTCACAAGGCCGCCGGAGGTTTTGGAGGGATCAGAATTCTGAGCCGTCCGAGAATTCCTGTACCGTTTCCAGATCCCGCTGGGGATTACACCGTACTCATCGGAGATTGGTTCAAGTCCAATCACACGGTATGAATTCCATAATCCCATTCATTCTCTTCTCCAATTTTATTTATCACATTATTAGTCATTAATATCAGTCGCATTGACCCAATAATTTTGTCGTCTTAAAAAAATGGCTGTTTGGTTTTGACTTGGACTTGTGTCGGTAGCATGTCATGTAGGGTTCTCCCACTCCTTTTAACTCTCCAACGTTTTTCTCTGATTTGATTTACAGTTGGATCCAATTTGTCAGCCTCTTCATGTAAAACAGCTCACTCTTTTTTACTACCCAACCAACGTGTATCAGTAAACGTGGTCAAGAATTTTGAAAAAACCCTTCAATCGCGGCCGCGGTTTAAACTGAAAAAAAAAACACTCTCAATTCAATTTAGTAATCGGTCACTGTACACTATTTTGGCTCTCTTCGCGTGGATCAAGGGTTCATAAATTTGGTTCGCTGTACACAGTTGCTTTTGGTATGTCGGTGTGCGTGCCTGAAGGATCGTGATCGCGTCATCACTCCTCGACAAAATCAAATATGCTTTTACGAAAACAATATGTTGTACATAAATAAATATGTTCAATATTGAAGTACCTATGGCTATCACTCGTGACTAGACATGTTCATGTTCTTGTTCGTCCTGCTTGCTGCTATAATGGCATCACATGACTTATTGAAATTCATTAAATTTGCATGGCATGTAGACCTTGAAAGCTCATTTGGATCGTGGTAGGAAGCTTCCCTTCCCTGATGGAATCCTTATCAATGGTCGCGGACCCAAAGGCGTTTCTTTTAGTGTTGAACAAGGTATTTGTTTATTTATTAAGCCAGCTATGATTATAATCTTCTTTGATCTCTCCTTACCTCAATTTGCCTCTCCGTCTCATCCCCATTATTCCAGGGAAAACATACAGACTGAGAATCTCAAACGTTGGGCTGCAAAATTCCCTAAACTTCAGAATTCAGGGGCACAAATTGAAGCTGGTAGAAGTAGAAGGAACACATACCCTGCAAACCACCTACTCCTCTCTTGACGTTCATGCCGGTCAATCTTATTCCGTACTATTCACAGCAGACCAGCCTGCCCAGGACTATTACATTGTTGTTTCCAGTCGCTTCACCACGACTGTCCTCACCACTACTGCCACTCTTCGTTATGCTAACTCTGCTGGCCCAGTCAAAGGCCCACCTCCTGGTGGCCCTACAATCCAGATTGACTGGTCCCTTAACCAGGCACGTTCCATCAGGACCAATCTCACAGCTAGTGGGCCAAGGCCCAACCCACAAGGTTCATACCATTATGGTATGATCAACACAAGCAGAACCATTATCCTTGCAAATTCTGCTGGACAAGTGAATGGCAAGCAGAGATATGCGGTGAACAGTGTATCGTTTACTCCTGCTGATACTCCCTTCAAGCTGGCTGACTTCTTTAATATAGGAGGAGTTTTCAGGGTAGGAAGCATATCAGACAGGCCTACTGGTGGTGGGATCTATCTCGATACATCCGTACTGGGCGCTGACTATAGGGCGTTCGTCGAAATTGTGTTTCAAAACAATGAGAATATAGTACAAAGTTGGCACCTTGATGGCTATTCTTTCTTTGTTGTTGGGTAAGTAAACTCCATCTGTAGTCCTACTTCTCCTTCATATTATGCCTGACCAAAATTTCAGCTCTTTAAATTGTGTTTTTTTTCTTATGATAGCATGGATGGAGGGCAATGGACTTCAGCGAGTAGAAACCAGTACAATCTCCGAGATGCAGTTGCACGTTGCACCACTCAGGTGAGTTTACAGTTTTTCCTGAAAATTAAGAATAAAGACATGAATAAATGGAGTAGGAAGTTAAGGTATTATGGTTGTGTAAACTGTAGGTGTATCCTAATTCATGGACTGCAATTTACGTGGCTCTTGATAACGTTGGGATGTGGAACTTGAGGTCAGAGTTTTGGGCAAGACAGTATCTGGGACAGCAGTTTTATTTGCGAGTGTACACACCGTCAACTTCCCTGAGGGACGAATTCCCAATTCCAAAGAATGCACTCCTTTGTGGTAGGGCCAAGGGCAGACACACCCGACCCCTTTAAGCATTATGGTCGAGCCTCCTGATCTGCTGGGTGGGGATGCATGGTAGGATATTAGTGTTATTATATTATTATAATTGCTTCTTAGTTTTATTATCGTGTGGGTGCTTCTCCTTTTCGCTAGCTATAGTCTCGCATCTGTGAAACGAAGAAGCAACCAAATGTACGAGTAGACCACGAAACGACCCCAGCTCGAGGTCACATTCTTTCCAGCAGTGATTGTTTTTCGGTTGTTATTATTATGCTTATCAGATTTCAGTCTACATGATACCTTATTGCTCTTCCCACTTTATAAACTTTAATTGACCTAAGAAAGTATTGTCCTCATTGCACTGCACTGCACTGCTATGCTATCTTCGCATGTTTTACTCTCTGCGAGAAAATGTTGCCCCCCCTTTTTCTAGGACCTAATCGTACAAGTTAAATTTTGGGAGGAAAGGAAAACTGGGCGAGAAAAATGGGTCGGTGGCTACAGAAACGATCAAAACAAAGCCCGTACCGATCAGGCTTGCAAACACAAAGCCGCCCAACATGATGACACAAAACACAGCCATCGTGTTGAAAAAAATAAAAAAACTGTACATTTCCTCTCCCCTTGTCAATCAATTATGATTAAAGAGAGACTAAATAGCAATGCATTTTATCTCGGAACATAAGGTACATTTACTGTTTCAGTGAAACTACCTCTTCATTATGGGGGCGCCCCTGAATCAACAAGACATACCCTAAACCTGAATGATGGCAGTTAAAAATGGTGTTTGGTCAGACAGCGCATGCATGAAGCAATGAAGTTTCGGTTCTCTTTAGGTCAGTTGAAGCAGCAAAGTTTGAAGTATAAACACGTCATTTCTATACTCTTATTCGTAAAAAGAAGAATAAGCTCAGGAAATCAGCCCAAGTATTGAGATCTATGAGAGATATACAAGATGATCATACAAAGATACAGAAACAGGGAATCTGCGTAGGTGTATGATTGTAGGAATGACGTTGAAGTGGTCATGGACTTTTTGGCCTCTAAAGCTCTGAAAAATGTCTTGATGCCCACCTTCTTCTTCCCTGCAGATATGAAGGCAGAGAATCTGCGTAGGTATATGATTATGCACACACACACAAACATGTACATATATATACAGATACCATTATGGCCGTTATCCCTTGATACCCTTCAAATTTTGGAACTTCCCAGCTGGCTTCATTTGTTGGATAGAGATTCAAAGGTAGAGAAATTAAAAAGACATCAACAAACGAACGAACAAACAAACAAACAAACAAACAAATAGGCCAGAAAAAAATGTTTCCAAAAGATGATGAAAAGGAAACTTACAACAGAAACGCTGCCCTTATTTATGAATTAGAAAGAGCTTAGAGAAATTTTTAAAAAAGAAAAGGATTTCATAAAAAAGTGTGCAGAAGAATTACCCATTGGCAAATAAAGGAAAGAAGCTAAATGACCTTGCGCCTAGCGGAATTAAGAATCAGAAGATCATGCTTACAAATTATATACAGACAATTATACACAACATCCCATGATATATACATGAGAGCTGGAGATAGATGGGTGGGATATATCATGAGAGTCTTACAAATGGAACCCAACAGAGCTCCGTTGGCAGTATGCCCACCTCCTCCCTCCAGTTTTGTATATTGATCGATCGTGAAAGTTTTCTTTTCTGATGATCATCTTAATTTGGAGGTGGACAGAATGCCAATAAACTCTGTAAGATACCCTTTGCCAAACTCCTCGTGATTGATTCTTTTCTTCCTGCAATATACTACCCTCACCATCATCATCATCCTCATCATCATCATCATCATCATCATCATCATCATCATCAAGAAGTTAGAATATCCACGTATAGCTATACTTGTTCAGAGACAAACAACGTGGTATGTATAGAAAACTAGAGACTATATATATAAGGATGTAGTGAGAAACACATAATAATAAGGGGGGGGGAGGGGGAGGCTAGCTATAAGCTACTATGCATACTGATCCTGGAAAGGAGGCTTATGGATGAAAGAAATGGGTGTAATAAAATATATTGAGAACAGTGACGGATTAGCTAATGCTTAGGGTTGTGTTCTTAAACAGTAACAGATTTTGGGGTTCTTCAAGGTCTAGGCACCAATTATTAAAGTCGAGAGGGAATATTGCGGATCTACCACCAATCTTAGACACATGATTAGCTAATGCTTAGTGTTGTGTTCTTAAATGTTAGGAAATTTATATCTTGTGTATCCCCAGCTTAGGTTATACTGTGTTCTGTTCTAGTTGATCATAATTAACAGGTTTCGACAAGATCAGAAATGTTACTCCTCCCACATCAAGGGAAAGACTTCTTTGCAATCTAAATGCTTGGATTTTTTGTAGTCTTATATCTTGTTTAGTTTGAACTTGATTTCACCTCGCTGGCTACTGTAGAGATGGATAGAGAGTGAAGGGAAAAAGGGATTTGGATAAATCCTATAATCTAACCGGTGGACGATTTGGGGCAGTTTAAGATTGTAGAGAAGATTGAGGAAGAAAGATGAGAGAGAAACATAATATGAAAAGAATAAAGAAAATACTGAACCGTACTTCATACTTACGGGCCGTATAGTCAGTCATATTGATCAATTTGACTTACAATCCTACATGAACGTATTTAGTCAGTTGGATTTTGATCGGATGCTCCCAAATCATTGGTCAGCACGGGTGAATAGTATATCTCCAATCCAAGTGGTCAAAGTTATTAGAAAGGAGTAGCTGTTTCTCTGCCCGTAACAAGGGCCATATATATATATATATATATATATATGTATACAGAGAGGGAGGCAGTCTTTTCAAGTTTCTAGGACTTGATGCGATATTCCTCAGTGTATCTAGATGTTTGTAAGTCACGTGAAAGACTAATGGAACTGGAACTCTAGCTACCAGCAAGACAGAAACTACGTATATTATCATGTGGAGGAGAAAGTGTCCATTAATTACATCACTAGCTAGTAGTAAGTAGTGTGTTTGAGTTTCAAGACAAAGAATGATGAAGGCGTTGATTATGGATCATGATGGCGATATGTACTGTGGGCTACTACCCCATCACTTTCCAGCTTTTTCTCCATGTGACTAGTAATTAACAGCTTGCTCACTCTTTCTCTTACACTTACCCCATACCAGTCGTGCCTTTCATCATCAATCTACACACCCCTAGAAGATGTAAGTAGGCCTCGTTCACCAAATCAACTACTTAGGGGTTTTTGCCTTCGTGTCTCATCACATTACAAATCTAGGATCAGATCTTCTGTCACCTCTCTTTTACCCACAATCACGAGTTTGTTCTTCAACTGAGAAATTAGTATATAGGATGTGTTTCTACTGTCTACTTGGGTTCATTCCGAGCTGGCCCAAAAATGTGATATTCATCTAACCCAATTCAATCAGAAAAAATTAAAGCCCAAACTCGCGAATAAAACGGCCCAACTACCCAAAGCAAATAATCAATTAATCATACACTAACAAAAATAACGGTTTAATTTCAAAAACCCATTTTTAATGAACTCTAAACTAGTGAACCCTAAACAATGGCGCCCCCAAATCCCGGCCACTGAAAATTAGGAATGGAAGAGAACGTCCCAGCAACTGAAACCAGCAGATCATCACTCCCACCACCGCCACCACTACCACCCCTTGAAGAACAACCCTTCTCAAAGAAGCTCAAGATGTCTTCCACGACCTCGGACGATGAAGACACGAACACTAACACCCCAGCAACGCGAAAAGAGAGGTACAAGCGCCGCAAAATCGCCATTTTCTTCGCCTATTGTGGCGTTGGCTATCAGGGTATGCAGAAGAATCCAGGTGCCAAAACCATTGAAGCTGATCTAGAAGAAGCTCTGTACCTCTCCGGGGCCGTTCCCGAACAGGATCGAGGCAACTCTAAGCGCTATGAGTGGGCCCGTTCTGCGCGTACTGATAAGGGTGTAAGTGCTGTGGGTCAGGTTGTCTCTGGTAGATTCTATATCGACCCGCCTGGTTTTGTTGACCGCCTCAACTCAAACCTCTCGCCGCAGATATGTATCTTTGGGTACAAGCGTGTTACGGCGTCGTTTAGTGCCAAGAAGTTCTGTGATAGGAGAAGGTATGTATATCTCATTCCCGTTTTTGCTCTTGATCCAAATGCTCATCGAGATAGAGAGAGCGTGCTGGCTAGTTTGGGGTCCGGAAATGAGCTCGTTAAGTGCTTAGAGTGCTCAGAAAGAGGTCGTAAGGTTATGGGCGTAATGGGCAAGCGCAATTTTGAAACTAAAGATGCTTCACCTCACTCGGAAATTTCATCCAACAGTGAGAAAAACGAGGAAATCAGGGTCTTCCCTGAAAATGCTGAAGTTAATAATGTTCTACATTATGAATCCACAAAAGAAGTTGAAGTTACGGATTTGAATTCTGGCTCAATGAATAGTTTGGAAGTGATAGACAGTGAAGCAAGAGTAAATGGAAACGAGAAGCCTACGGATAAGTTTTGTTATGGTGAGAAGGAGAAGGAGACGTTCAACAGGATATTGAAGTATTATGTGGGGACTCATAACTTCCATAACTTCACCACTAGAACAAAAGCAGAGGACCCGGCTGCTATTCGGTTCATAATATCTTTTGATGCAAACACAACCCTAACTGTCCAGGGTATGGAATTTGTCAAGTGTGAGGTTGTGGGACAGAGCTTCATGCTTCATCAGATCAGGAAGATGATTGGTCTTGCTGTGGCAATAGTCAGAAATTGCGCACCTGAGTCACTCTTAGAGACAGCCCTGCAGAAGTAAGTAATACTATGTCCGGGCAGTTAGCTTGTTTTTCATATGACATGAAATCCTTATCAAACTTGTGTATACATATATATACAGGGATGTTAACATCAACGTGCCTACTGCACCAGAAGTTGGATTGTACTTGGATGAGTGCTTTTTCGAGTCATATAATAACAAGTGGAAAGACAGTCATGAAGAGGTGTCGATGAAAGCATATAAAGAAGAAGCAGAGGAGTTCAAAATGAGGCAAATCTACTCTCATATTGCATCAACTGAGCACAAAGATGGAGCAGTGGGTCTCTGGTTACATTCTTTAAACCATCGGAATTATCCCGATTTAGGGATTCTTGAGGACGACAAAGGTGTTGAGAAGGCGGAGAAAGTGGCCGAGTAATACTTATCTTTCACCATCTTTCATATGATGCTCTACTTACGAACTGCTTAACTCATACCCTACATGTCAAGTTATAATAAATAAACTCTTGTAGTTGCTATTGGTTGAATTGAAAATTATCCAATCGGAAGAATTATAAGCCAACCAATATAAACGTTTGCTGGCATTCCTCTTGAAATGGACCTCTTGGGTCCTACTGCAGGCCCACCTTATTTTGTGACACTCGTCTAATTGAGTAAACTTTCTTGACAAACGGGCATGGGATTCTTTCGGAGCTCAGTAGAAATGTCATTTTTACCTCAACCACTCATATTAAGCTGCATAATCACTTTTAATAATTTGTAAAATATTAGGTATAAAAAGTGATATATTCAAAATGATTGTGTGGTATTCAAAAGGATTATGTGGCGTAGTATCAGTGGATGCATTTCTACTCCTGGAGCACCCAAGAATACCTTAATTCTGGCGGAATATCTCACCACCTCTCCAAATGTCATTTGCCCGGAATCTAGAGAACCATAAATGTAGTCGACACAACTGGATCAAGATGAGTTAACTTGTACATGTGCATACAAAAAGGATGTTGGAAGCATAGAGTTGTTTATGTCAGCTTTCATTACCAGCTTCTTCTTTGGATTCGGTACTCTGGTGTTAGTCTTATCGGTGTTAGTATAGTAGCTGATACATATTTGAGGCATACTAACAGGGAGTACGTAGGAGGTATGTAGGAGCTTGTTAAATTGCTACTTTTGTCCTAAACGGCCTTTCATTAGTGTGCGTCTCTCTTTGCATAGAATGCACTTGGGGCCTTCTACTTGGAGCTCATGGTCAAGTTGAATACAAACTCCGGCCAAACCTTAAATCAAATAACTGTCTGTTTAGGTTTCACTACCTGTATATGCATCGAGTGGGTTGGCCGGAGTACCAGTGTCTGGTGGAAGAATCGAGTATCATGTCATGTAAATGTATTGTAAAGGGCTCCAAATGATGGAAGGCTTTCTATTTTGCACCTCTTATATTGCTACTACATACACCATCTCGGCCCATCACAAAAGAAACCCGCAACCTCATATATAAACCTCTCAGTCCTGGTTCATCTTTATCGGCTCATATATGAAAGGGCCCATCACATACGGGAAGAGACACAACCGCCACGACAACTTCTCGCAATCTCCGGATCATGGAATGCCAAACCCACCACACGGGCTGCAGGCCCATTGGATTTGGAACAACTAGATCATGAAAAGAGCAGTCTAAAGTCTAAACTAACCCGGGAAATTTATGTTGCAGAAATCTCCGAGCAGATGTACGACAAGATATGCTTCAGACACTCAAAATCCCAAAAGAGCCTGCATGTCAACGTTCGTTTGGTTACATAGAGAGTAAGAGGTAACAAATCAGAGATATTACAGCTGCAATTTTGTGTCAGATTTGGATTAGACACGAGAATGGGAAGAGTGGCATAGAAGATAAGAGAGAAAAATACTAAGTCAAGAAGAACATTATATTTCAAAAACGGTAATATTAGATAAATTAATATATATATATATATATATAAAATATAAAAAGAATCAATTTTTTTATTATCAATTTTAAAGAAAAAATTAAATTTTTATTTAATATATAATTAAATTAATCATTATATAAATTTAATATTATTTATATAAAAAGACTCACTCATAAATTTAAAATAATATTATATATATTTCATAATTTTTAAAAATACTTTAAAAAATTAATATATATATATATATATATATATATATATATAAAAGATAATTAGTCTAATTATTACCACAGTATAGTCATAGAGATAGAGATAGAGATAGAGATGAGGTGTGTAATTATGAATTTAGCCTCTGGAGTCTGGAAATATTAAATACCATTTGGACGTTGCTCACACCTGACCAGACTCATATTTTTTTTCAAAATATCAGAGAAAGAAAAAAGCTTATTCTTTTGTGTTAACCGTTGCCTACTAGTACCTTTCATGCGTATACAACCCCTTAAATTACAGCATTTGTCTTCAAAAATCATATTTTTCTGCTTTCAAATTTTACCTCCGGTTTCCTAGATTTCCCGGCGACCTTGGAGGCTACAATGTCAGCGCCGGTGGCGGCTAGCAGTAGTAATGTGTGGAGTATGGAGGTGCAGATTAAGCATTATCCGGAGCCTCTTGCCTCCCATGAAGAGATTATCAAGGACTCTGCTATTTTTTGGGATACTCTCAGGCGCTTCCATTTTTTAATGAACACCAAGTTCATGTGAGCCTTCTTGCCCTTTACTTTTTTCCTTCTTCATTATTATTTTTATTTATTTTTATCTATTTTTGTTCCACTACGTGTGAGAGCTTGAAAAGTGATCTTCTCTCTTATTTTTGTTTACTATGTGAAGGATTCCTGTGATTGGCGGGAAGGAGCTAGACTTGCATGTATTATATTCAGAAGTTACCAGAAAGGGTGGTCATGAGAAGGTGTTATGGCCTTTAACTCGCCTAAACAAAAGAAATCAAATTTGTCTGTATGTTTTTTTAATAATTATTTTGTTATGCCCATTTTGATTTGTGTAGGTTGTTGCAGAAAAGAAATGGAGGGAAGTGGGAAATGTATTTAACTTCTCTCCAACAACAACAAGTGCTTCATTTGTGTTGAGGAAACACTACTTTAGTCTCCTTCACCATTATGAGCAGGTTCACTTCTTTCAAAGGCAAGGCCCTCTATCTACTCCACCAGGTGCGTACTGCTTGCATTTGTTCTTGTGTCATGTTTGTACATTGACCCTTACTAGCTTGGTCCCTAATGCATATTCTATCTTCAGCTTCATTTGCTTTTGGTGAACCCTCATGCAAAAATGAACTGGCTCTAGTGGAATTTACTCCCGGAACGTTGTCGGATTGTCCAGCTGTGCACACTCAAGGTGATTTGAAAATCCAACTTTGGAGCTGCATAATAGAGAAATCACTGTAATCTTTAACCATTTTGTAAGATCATTCATCATCTTTTACAGTAACAGGAATAATTGATGGGAAATTCGACTGCGGTTATCTGGTGACTGTAAAAGTGGGGTCGGACATCTTTAAAGGAGCACTTTATCATCCAGACCAGCCGGATTCTCGTACCTCGTTTTTGCAATCGAGCAATGCCCTCGTGCCTTACAATGACACATCTCGCCCTACCAGTCGTAGGAGGAGAAGGAAACGAAGAAAGGGAGATCCGAATTACCCAAAACCAAACAGGAGTGGATACAACTTTTTCTTTGCGGAAAAGCATTACAAGCTCAAGTCGCTCTTCCCAAATAGAGAGAGGGAGTTTACGAAGATGATAGGAGAATCTTGGAGCAATCTCAGTCCAGAAGAGAGGATGGTCAGTTATAGCTCTGTTTGGATTGATTTACAATAGCTTTTATCTTGTTTGACCCTTGTTCCCATCCTGTTTACTTGCTCTGTAGGTTTACCAGAATATAGGAGTGAAAGATAAAGAAAGGTACAAGAGGGAATTGACAGAGTACAGAGAGAGAATGAGACCAGACAAACTAGACCTAGGGCATTAACCCAACCCGTCTAACTTGTAGAACTCCAGAGCAAACTAAAGTCAATAAGTTCTTCCTTTACTCTTTTCTTATAGGGGTTGTAAAAAATGTATTAAGCCGTTCAAAAAGCCTCTAGCTCGTCATATCGAACATGCTCTGTTCATGGGGACTCTTGTCTTTTCTATCCACATGCTAATGCTGTGATGAAATGGGGAATCATACAAGGTTCGTTGAAGCATCAAAGAACTAGACCAGCATCTCTTGAGCATGTTTTGAATTACGTTGTATCTATAAAAACTTAACAGCGTTTAAACAGAGAATGAATGTTGGTTTCTATCTATCACAAGACGAGTCTTGCTGTCGGCATTTCTCAATTATATCCACTAATATTTGATGAGCATGTTCCGGGATCGTATCTCTCAAACCCTGAAGTTCATATCAATTGAAATACCTTCTGGACCACGACGACTGCTGCTTTAATGGGGTCAAATGCTCAAATGGAAGCTGGAATTTCAATATGATAAAAGCAAAGTCCTCCCAGTCATAAACTAGCTACTTGAATGAAAAAGAGAATTCACCTCACATTGTGTTCTAGTAATAAATATAAAGATGCCATTACCTTGCCAGTAAAGACATACGGTTTGTGCTCAATAACCTTCCATTCAATAACAGCAAAGGCCTTATTTTGATAACCAGAAACCAAGAATGTCGATGTATATATTTATATATATGTATGAGAACTGACCTCTGGACCCATCCATCGGTAAAATAACCCACGTTAGTAGATAAATTCTCTCTGCACATCCTTATTCACCGAAGAACGTACCTTTATACCTTCATCATCAGATTCCACAGTTTAAAAGGCGTTGAAGCATATGACAAGAAACAGTATTGCCCCCAAAAACTGCAAGCTCACAAGTCACTGAAAGATCCAGATGCAATTTTCTCTCCAAATTTCAACAGGATTGTATCAATTTCCCAGTCATCAACAACATGAGTGGGAATGTTTGCATGATTACAGATGAAATCGAGGTCATTTTCATTTCTTTTCCCAACATGAGAGGTAGAAGCACGATATTTCGATGAAGGATGTGTGCTGGATCTTGAGCATGTAAACTAGTGTCTGCCAATGAATCAAAGGCTGGAGGATGATGGCTGTGAATATTACTAATATACAGGGAAGTATATATAGAATCAGCAGTGCTGCTAGAGAGAGAGAGAGAGAGAGAGAGAGAGAGAGAGAGAGAGAGAGAGGAAAATAAGACGAAATATGTATAAAGTTAGTCATGCCTGGATTGTCTTCCATTTTCAGAACATTGAGATGGCCGGTTATCTTCTGCATAGATTCAATATTTCTGGATCCGACAAGGGAAAGATGTAAAGATTCTCTGATGCCTGCTCTATATGATTCTATCTTCTCCTCTATCCAGATTCTAGAATTAAGTAAACATAGTTTTCTTGTCTAATTCGTCAACTTCTTTTTGTCCACAAGAAGATAAAATATCCTCAATTTTTTCTTCGGGAAAAAGATAAAAGAGAATTTAAAGTACACAAGTAACAAGTTATCATTTTCATAACATTGCATGCTTTTAACTTCTAAGCTCTTCCATGGAAATTTTCAACCTCTCACGAAAATAAAAATATAAAAATAAAAAAAAAATTATTATTTTTGATTTGCCACGTCATAGGATCGAATCTACATTAGCCAATCAGAATCATTCTCAGCAGATAAACCCATTCATTATCTGATCATTCATTCCCTCCACCAATTCAAACACAAACCCACTCTCTTCTCTCTTTCATCTCAATAAAAACCAAGCCTTCTCTCTTCACCTTTTGACCCCTTCTAACTCAAACTCAGCAGTCAGCACTTAAAGAAGAAAATACCAAAAGCAGAGCAGAAAGATAGACAATGGCCACCATGACCTCAGCAGCTGTTTCCATCCCATCATTCACAGGCCTAAAGACATCTGGTGCTGCCAAAGTTAGCTCCAGCGCCAAGGTGTCAAGCTCCTCCGTGTCAAGGCCCATGTGCATTAAGGCCTCATTGAAGGACGTGGGTGTCGCCGTGGTGGCCACTGCTGCAAGTGCAGTGCTCGCTAGCAACGCCGTGGCCATTGAGGTCTTGCTTGGAGGAGACGATGGGTCATTAGCTTTTGTTCCAAGCAACATCTCTGTTGCTCCCGGAGAGAAAATCGTGTTCAAGAACAATGCTGGTTTCCCTCACAACATTGTGTTCGATGAAGATGAAATCCCCAGCGGAGTTGATGCCACTAAGATCTCTATGAGTGAAGAAGACTTGCTCAACGCTGCAGGAGAGACATACGCTGTCACTCTCACTGAGAAAGGTACTTATAGTTTCTACTGTGCTCCTCACCAGGGTGCTGGCATGGTGGGAAAAGTTACCGTTAACTAGATGCTTTTTAAATCATGGAGAGAGAGAAAAGAGAAGACTCTGTAAGTTGGCCACGAATTGATGTTCTTTGTTCAGTTTTCCTTCTTAGAAGGTAGTAGAGCTTGATAGTCATAATATATTTGTACGTATCTTTGTGCTCTCTCATTATGCCAATTTGAGATTGTGTTTGTACCATTCTTGATGAATAATTATAGGGTTTCTTCCTAGCCTGCTTCAAAATGTTAACTCCCAGAGATTAAAAGTGGCTTAATCAAGAAGAATGAAGCAAACGCATTAAATATATTTATATATGATTCATAATTCAACCAATACAAATTTCCAATACAAGGTAAGTTATTACTCTAAACAACAGATGTTGCGCATACTGACATACATTATACAAGCCTATCCATCCTAAAGACTAAAATGAACGCTGCTACATGTAACTAAGATTAACCAACAAGATTGTAAACCCCATTTCTCGAAAGCTCGAAGCAAGCTGACAAAGAGTAAAACCTGCAATCACCATATAGAACAAACTTCAGACCCACACTGCGGATTATAGGCGAGGCTTGTTGCATATTGAATTGAGCCAGATCCTCGGTCTGATCATTCCTGGGCTTCCTTACTATGCACGTAATTGTAAAGATAGTTGTTCTAGTTTACCAGCATATGGACTGGCATGAGCATTATTCCAGACTACAAGATGGTTCCTGTATAACCTTTTTTGTATACTAGGCCTCTGTATAGTTGCAAGTAGCGACTTTGCCGAATGGAGGGGCTGCCCTTATCATTATACTCTGAATAAATGCCATCATCTACACAAAATAAAGTCTACTCTTAGTTTGTGCACAGATGAGACAGTTCATTATTACGGTAATTAGTATCTCATTCCCATACAAGGACAAGAAGCAGCAACAATAATTCTTACCGAAGCAAATCCTACGCACATTATACTGAAACCGGGAAAATTGAATGGAGCTTTATCTGACAGGAACAAAGCTGCAAATTTTGATTCTGTTACTCGTATGACATTTACGGCATGAAACATTCAAATCAAACGTCACAGTACCCGTTAAAGGAGAGAAGGCCAATGGAGAAATGACATTTGAAAAAGAACATATGCCAGAAATGCAACCTTGGGCTTTACCCTGAAGTCAAGACAGAAGTTAATATAAATAGTGTAAGAAAGAGGAGGATGGTGAAGACACGATCAGATATTAACAGACATATGCCAGCATGTACCAAGAATTTTATTGGTTAGTGTAAGTTTGTGGTAATAAGATATCTTTAATTTAGTCAGCTAGGTTGGAGATAATATTCATTTCCAACAAAATCCTCTGCTATTTGGCCTGAAATCATGTATGATGCAAGAAAAGGACAGACGAAGAAGCCAACCTTGCTTTGTGAGGGAAAAAAAAAGAAAGAAAGAAAATTGTTAAACGATGTCACTTAACAAACTGATGAATGTCCATCAGTTAGATGCAATAATCCAATAATAGAGCATGATTTAGATAACCAACCTGCTCACAGGACCCAACTTGTTTTGATACAATGCTACGCATCTGCACATTTCAAAATGTGACTTATTCAGACTATAATATCTACAGAACTGAATTACTTCATCAGAAAATTGGGGTTCAAACTCACACTTGGCTGTGTAAAAACAAAAAATATGGATAGCATTGCAGCAGCATAGGGAACCTATCAGACATAACTGAAGTTAGCCAAAATAATGCAATAATAGAGAAGAAAGTAGTCGCGGCCGTGGGTTTTGGACTCTGTAGATAAATTACTGGAGAAAATAGTTGTAAAAATATCCAACTAAAGGCAACAAAGTAGTTGCAAGGAAGTACCCAGGAGCTCCATGCAATGCTGTACAGAAACATCTGCATTCAAGGCCCCAAAAAAAGAAAAAATTATTAGCCTGCTGAGTTGCACTTGTGAGCTGAGAAGATGATAACATTACATTGTTCATGCATAGAGACAACATAGATTTGAGCATTCAATTAGGATCAGGTTCCAGATGATTGATATGAGCAGAAAGGAAGAGAAAAGCTTACATGTACACAGTTGAAAAAAAGTCCTATAGAGAGCAACCTCTCCTCTCCTAGAGCAGGAGCCAACATGGGCATCAGAAGCAGCTGCAAGATTAGTTTTTATGTCACACCCAAAACGAGAGAGAGGGGGGAGGAGGGGGAGGGTGAGGTTGAGAACGACCAGAAGAATATGTAATGAAAGAAGTTGGACATGTACCTGTGAAATAGTTGCCGTGATGCCACTAATCACCATAAGGTCAGCAAACTCATTCTTGTCAAAGTGAAACCTGGCCTTTAAGTAGTACTGTGTGGGGGGAAAGATTATACAAAGCACCATTTAGACAAAAAGGTAAGTAAATCAGATTTATTATACAAGTTCAAAAGAATACGAAACGGCCAGTTCATGTAACTAGAGATTTACCAGTAACGCAGCATGAAGGCCGACATCTGCGAAATTACTGAAAAATGCAACAACAGCGGCTTGCGAAAAGGTTAAGCTGCAGATTGATCATGTATATACGATTGAATATGTATTGAACACAGCGGAAGATGAAGGTCTTTAGCAGCAATAGCAGAGGTGAGAAAAGTAGGCACACCTGCTCTTCAGTAATGAGATTGTATCCTCCAGTGAAGGCATTGTCTTGAAAATATGAACAACTTTGGTCGAAGCTTCGGCTGAACAATTAGCATCAACTTTTCCATTAGAGAGAATCGGAGTAGTGAGACTGTCGTCAATGACTGAATCTGGTAGAAAAATCCTCATATACACCGCAGCTAACACAGCCACGGCAGCTGCAACCTGTCCATAACCATCCGATCAAAAGTTAGAATTCAATATATACGAAGAAGAAAGAGAGAGAGGGAGAGACGTGGAATGAGAAAACTGGAAAAACAGAGCACCTGAAATGTGGACTGGTTAGAGAGAAAACGAGTAGATAGGGTTCCACAGACGAAGGCAGATGATCCAACTCCCGATAAGATTCCAAAAACTGACGCTCTCCGACCCTCCGGAACATTGTCTGCCTGTCATTATCAAATATTTGGATCAACGGAGCGTCACAGTGAGAACGTTCTTTCAACAAATTCCGGCGGGAAAACAAATCGGGCGGTTAATATGTATTGGACTATAAGAAAGGGAACAAGTACGATAGTATACAGCCTTTGGGCCCAAATGTTGATAAATATCTGGCCCATCCAGACTAGTCTAACTGGGCGAGAATAATAGATTTGATAAAGAAAGCTTACCACGTAAGCAAGGGCTAGGCAGTGGACGCTTCCTTCACAAACCATAGCAGTGAGAGTTTTGAACACGAAATAGGCGTAGAAGAAGTATCCTGATCTACTATAAGCCAAGATTGCTGCAACCAAATAGTTTATATATGATAAGATAATGTATAAGAGGAGAACGTATATATATAATATATACTATAAATAGTATAACAATATTATTACCTAGTGGAATAATGGTCAAAGTGATTGGAAGGGTTAGCAAAGCTTTTCTTCCATACTTGTCGGAGAGGTTTCCTACCAGAGGCATAGTCACCAGCGTCCCCAGCCCAATGATCTGCACATGCATGTAGATGATAATCAGTTGAAGATATGAAATCAGACATCTATCTTCTGTGCCCTGGTCAAATGTCTATGAATTATATTGGACGCACTGCACAATGGGATGAAAGAGACAGAGAGAGAGAGAGAGAGAATGTGTGGAGCACCGATCGAAGTGAGAGAGAAAGCGGTTGCTTCTTCTTCTTCTTCTTGATGTGAACGTTGGTGCTACTCAACTGTGGGGTCCATAAGCTTTTACTTTCTTTAATGCAAGAAATACTGTCCCGCGTAATCAAATCAACGAAGAACGCATAAACTGTTGCTTTTCTAGAAGCACATTTTGCGTTTCTTAAACGTCGGAAAGCTTAATTTATTATAAGATTAATTATGCTTAATTATCAGACAATCTAAGCTTAGTACTGTGTCCATCAAATAACTCTAGTGCTCCAAGTTTGGAGTATAATCTAAAAAACCTAATTCGTTAGTAACTAAACCTAGCTATATACTTAATGACGGGAAAAAAAAGAAATATAACATCAAATATACATAGATATAGCTATAGTATACCGCATGTTGAAGTCCGGTGAGATAAATGGCGAGAGAGCACTTGTCTTGGCCAGGGCAAAGCGCAGACATAGTGATATCGGTGATGGCCGGAAGGACCATGAACACTGCCAAGTTATAGAGGAATACTGTCATCAACAGATGCCTCACCGCCCTCGACTCACCTATATTTGCCATTATTGATCGATTTTGATTTCTACAACCCTGATCCCTCACACTATTTTTCTAGCTCTAGAATGCTTGAAAGCCAAAAGAAGAATAGAAAGAATATGTCTCTAGAATCGATGTAGATTTTTAAGGTGCCATACTTACATAAATAAAGCCCAAAGGTAGGAACTTTGGTGTGGTGGGGTCAGTTCAAAGCCGGATGAGAAGGTAAAATGATTCTATATATAATATATATATATATATATTCGTACATATTTGTTAATTCACTATATATACTAAAGTAATAATTGATTGCAGTATGTGGGGTGGGGGTGAAAGTAATGGTTAGCCCCACTGAAAGTTAGGTTTTTGCTAGTGGAATACCAAATGGGACTTTCACTAACACAGTTTACTGTAACCAAACTTGTTAAAATACTTGTAGCCCTTCAAAAAAAAATAAAAAAGAGAAAGAGAGAGAGAGAGAGAGTACGTGGTTCAAAAAAGTAACTGAAATAGGATTGCATGAGAAATGAGGACAAAGAAGCAAGTTCGCGCAAAGAACAAGCAAAGTAAATTCTTAGACGCCAAGTAAAAACAAAAGAGAGAAGCTTCCTCGTCTACCTTGAAAATTATTGCAACAGAGGAACCTATTTCGTCTGGTAGTACTTACGTATGACTTACGAGATAAAATTCTCTTACAATGCAAGAATTAATGAATAGTATTGTATATTAGAAGCAGCAAAGCAATGCCAAGATCTTCTTTAGAGAAAATAAATACAATGAGTAAAACGAGAGCATGCATCGAAGAATCCTAGATTTGCATTCCATATATCTTCATCAGTAATTCATTGACTCTATCTAAATTCTAAACAGTTGCTTCTCTCACAAGGTAGCTAGCTTGAGACATAATGTTGTTGATGAAAGGTGAAATTAGTGATCCAATAATATCTGGATTGCAAACAGAAGGAAGAAGAAAAAATGGAGGATCTTAATGGAAAGAAAATCTAAATTACTTTGCATTATCAAGTGCTCATCAATTGAGTTACCGTACAGTCGTACAGATGATTGAACATACCGCTTGTTGAAATCCGGTAAGGTAAATAGCAACCGAGCACTCATCTCTTCCTGGGCAAATGGCAGACATGGTTACATCTGTGATGGTGGGAATCACCATGAATGTTGAAAAGTTATGCAGAAATATCGTCATGAAGAGGTGACTCAAACTCGAGTACTGCCACGCCGGAATGCTCATCTCTCTCTCTCTCTCTCTCTCTACAACACAAACTTAGTTAAGAGGGAAGGAGTTGCTAGAGAAAGAGTGTTAATTGCAAGACACATTTAAAAGCAGCAACATCTTAACAAATAGTATTCACGCAGCTTGCCTTGGCTAGGCTTGGCTTGTAAGTTCACCCAAAGGATCAACCCAAATTTCAAACTTGAGGGCCCATTTTAACGCGTGTAGCTTGCACTTACGCTTTGAGGCGTGCAGGTTACCCAATTTTGCTGCAACTGTCATCTTCAGTTTTCTCCTGCTGCTACAGTTTACAGATAGTTGGGCTTAAGAGTTGGACCCAACACCAACACCAACACACAATGTAGAAGATATTGGGCCTTTCTCGTAACTAGACTAAACGGGCTTAAGTGCGGAATCAGTGTGGATCGAAATGATTCCCGGGCCCACGGTTTTAAGAAAGCAATAAGCAATAGAATATACATGGGCCCCAGAAAGGAAATGTTAACAATGAAACCTCTCACGTGATTGCGAAATGATCCGCTGCATCAGCATAAGCATGCTTTCTGAATATTAATCACACGTTAAGATTTCAATTAATAATATTAAAAGAAAAAAAAAAGTAAAATGAAAGGGGGGTAGAAAGGTAAAATGATATGAGTCCAAATCCCAAACGCCTCTCTGATGAATAAAAAAGAGTGAGCACTGTACACGACTACAGCTCACTAGTTACGAGCAAACCACTTCTCAAACCACTTCCGTCTTTTATTTTTTTATTTTTATTTTATTTTATAAAAGACGAGACCTAAGACATTGTTTATCATCTCCCATCTGGTCTGGTGGCTCTCTCTCTAATGGACACCTTCGCCCTCTTCTGTACCGGAGCTCTCCTTGCTGGCGGAATCTACTGGTTCGTCTGCATTCTCGGCCCGGCCGAGCAAAAGGGTAAACGTGCCATCGATCTCTCCGGCGGCTGCATCTCTTCCGAGAAAGTCCAAGACAACTACAAGCAGTACTGGTCTTTCTTCCGCCGCCCCAAAGAGATCGAATCCGCCGATAAAGTCCCGGACTTCGTCGACACTTTCTACAACCTTGTCACCGATATCTATGAGTGGGGCTGGGGTCAATCCTTCCACTTCTCCCCCGCCATTCCGGGCAAGTCTCATCGCGACGCCACGCGCCTTCACGAACAGATGGCCGTCGATCTTATCAACGTTAAGCCTGGGGATCGAATCCTCGACGTCGGATGTGGAGTGGGTGGTCCCATGCGTGCCATCGCCTCTCACTCGCGTGCCAATGTCGTGGGCATCACGATCAACGAGTATCAGGTGAATCGCGCCAGGCAGCATAACAAGAAAGCAGTGCTAGATTCACTATGCGAAGTCGTTTGTGGGAATTTTCTCAAGATGCCATTTGAAGACAGCAGCTTCGATGGCGCGTACTCGATCGAAGCGACGTGTCACGCGCCGAAACTGGAAGAGGTATACGCCGAGATCTTCAGGGTTCTAAAGCCGGGATCTCTATACGTGTCGTACGAGTGGGTGACGACCGATAAGTACAAGGGTGGGGACAAGGAACACGTGGAGGTCATCCAGGGGATTGAGAGAGGGGACGCTTTGCCTGGGCTGAGAAGCTACGTGGACATTGCTGAGACGGCGAGGAAGGTTGGGTTCGAGGTGGTGAAGGAGCGCGATCTGGCTAAGCCGCCGAGCCAGCCCTGGTGGACTCGGTTGAAGATGGGTAGGATTGCGTACTGGAGGAATCACATTGTGGTCATGATTCTATCTGGTTTAGGAATCGCACCCAAAGGAACTGTAGATGTTCATGAGATGCTGTTTAAGACTGCTGACTATTTGGCGAGAGGGGGAGAGACAGGGATTTTCACTCCAATGCATATGATACTGTGCAAAAAACCTGAAGAGAAGTCGACCATTTCTGCATCGTCTAATTAGGCCTTGTTGTTGCTGTTTTCCACGGTTGAGGTAAACGCATCTCATGAATCTCATCCAGGACTTTGATCCGACTACCGTTACTGTAGCTTTGATTTCTTAGTTCCGGTCTTTTTTTTTTGTTTTTGCATGATATTTTTATTCTAAGATTATTATCAGATCACGTATTTTTATTTTGGGAAATAATTATGAAATTTGAAATGGTTGGATCATGGATGCTTGGAACTGGATCGGTGCCTGAGTAGTTGTTTCATGTTTGAGATGTTGCGATTTTGTTTTGGATGTTTGTGGGGGTGGGGGATAAGGACATCGTGTGATAGTTGTATGTACAGCTGTTACTACATGCTATAATAAATATTCCATGCATCTTTTAGCTTCGATGCAATTTGTGGTCGATCCTGTTTATATCGAATTGCATCAAATATTTGTTCGTAAGTCCGTACATGCCCAGAAGAACTCAAAAGGTAAAAACAAGATATCAGAATTGTTGGGACATTGGTTATGTAAATATATTTTATAATCGGACCATAAGTTGGAGAGAAGTTCGAACGTTATGGATGATAGCGGTTTTTAAGGGAATCTAACCATAAATGGGGAATCAGTTTGTGATTTTTAATTTCGACTTGTAGATCCGAGAACGAAGAAAAAAAAAAAGGGAAGTTTCCGGTGGCCGGAGAACTATGGGACACGGTAAAAGGTCGGAAAGTAATTGTGTACATTTCAGTTTAGGCACAGAGAAAGGAAATATTATCTCCTCTCTTCATCGGAATGATACTCCCCTGCCATCCATGTCAACCGGTAAAATCTGGGCCGTCCAATCAAAATTGGCTAAACTACTATCCTGTCTACTCGCAAACCGTTTCATCTGACTCAAACAAGGTGCTCTATCTGAAAGCGGCGGCTCGTGACCATCATACTGATCAGAAACATTAGATCGTTTCCTCCCAAGTTTAGCACTACTAAAAATTCTAAGAATATTTGACGCTTTCTTCTTCACCGGCTTCAAATCTCTTGGCGGCGGTGCAGAGGCGGAAGAAGCACTACGCTTAGCTGTCTTAATGATCTTGTTCTTGTGCTTGTTTTTTATTTGTCCCATGCATGAGATTTCTGGCGAAGTCAGCTCTCGCGTTGTGAAGCTCGAGTTCTTGGGCTCCCGACGGGCTTCAGCTGGTATAATCGGCATCAGTGGGCCGGAGAATCCTCTGCCTGCTTGATATTGGAGGCTTCCGAAACGTGACTGCGGATGCTGCTTTTGGCAGTAATTTCAGGATCTTATTCTTTTGCTTATTACCTTGTTTCTGATCCTTTTTTTTTCTGGATCACACTGAAATAAACGTATTTTCAACTAAGCGACGGTATATATATATATACCCCACGTGAAGGTCTTCTACGTTCGAGGACACTTTTCATTTATTTGTTTCCTCGTCATCTTGCCTCTTTCTCTTTTAATTCGGCTATAACTAGTTCTAGAGGAGGGTCAGTCAATGTATCAAAAGCATTTGTACTTTCCTCCGCATTCATAATAAAGTTGACATTTTTTACTTAATCTGACAAGATTTCATGGACGCCAATGACGGTAGGCCATATTTGCGGCTCCATATTGAACTTTTTTAATGTCAATGTGAACATATTAATATATCTTATTCGAGTTGCAACAATTATAATATATAGATCTTCATATGATGATGATGCAGAAGACTCCGTAAACCCTTCTCTTGCCTTCCTCATCCATATGCTGAGTATATATGCTTCTGATATGTTATAGTGTTTCAGCTATCTAAGTCTTCAAGTAATATGGGCACAGGGAATGCCTATGTAATCAAAGACTCCGCACATGCACCAATGAAACACATATTGATCCATCTTGATATGATATTGCTTTGTCCTTGAATATACGTGATATGTGTTATTATTATGATAGTGCCACAATACTTGTTCACGACCTAAAATCACATGGTAATCATCTAGATGTAACTAGTTCACTTTTTTGCATCTTATCGTTGAAATAGTCATATATTTTTTTGTATATATACTTTACAGGCATGTATGAAGACGAGGCCATTCGTTTTCTCATTGGCCGCATTGTTCTTCATTGCAAAATCTGATTGTAACTTCTTGTGTCGAATGTCATCCATGAATACTTTAAATCTCTTTAGAATCGGTCTATGTTCATGTCCAATTTTAAAAAATGACATAGATACACGTTGAAGCTTTTACTTAATTATGTGGTCCTTTAACCAGCACATAAAACATTTTCTCACATACGCTTGCGCCTATTTATATCACCTCTCATATAGTAAGGATTGCAGCGGACATAGTTACGTCTTGATCTGTGAATAGAGATACTGATGCATTCCCAATCATACATTGAACAAATATATATTACAACTATTGATACGTTTTTGTCATCTCATCAAATAGCAGGCAGACCCCAAAAATGATTATCTCGTTGTGGTGGTTCAATTGCATAAATGCTCATAAGGGTCAGTGTTTATCATTTGTTTATCATTTGTTCAATCGCATTGACTTTTTCAATTAAGCACAAGCCGGCAGAAAAAGGAAAATAAAGAAATATATAAAAACACCCAACAAAAATTGTCAACGCTACCCAATTCCAGAACCGACAATCGACAGGGACGGTCATAATCAAAGGCCCAACGGCCATCAATATGCAGCTTGTAATCCCGTAGAGAGAAAGAAGTAGGGTTGGGACATTTTCCTTTCTGACTGGGCCAAGTCCAGCGCACTATAGCCCAAAACTGCTCGTAAAATGATCCCTCTTGAGCATGGCAGCCGTTTACAGATACTAGCAGTCTAGTGCAACTGCAGCATAATCCCAGAGACAAAACAGAGCAGAAAGACATTACTGCAATCTTGGAGCAGTAAATCCTCTCTCAACCATCTTCTCGACCAATTCCTCATGTTTTTTCAACTGCCCTGCTTTCCTCAGCTGTTGCAGAACCATATTATACTGTGACGAGCTTGGTTTCAAGCATTTCTCCTCTATCATCTCCCTAAAGAACTTGTAAGCATTGTTCCAATGCCCCATCCCACAATACAATGAGATCAAAACCCGATAAGTATTTACATTTGGCTCGACTTCCTCATCCTCCATCTCCTTCTTCAATTTGAAAACCATATCAGCCGATTTCGATTCAGCAAACATCTGCATCAATACATTGTAAGTCACAGTGTTGGGCTTACATTTCAATTCCTTCATCCTAGCAAACATCCGATGAGCACCATTGACATCTTGCAGTTTTTTAATGCACCGGAATATCGGATTGAAAGTCGAGGCATCTGGGGAGCACCCTTTCTTAACCATTGAATTAAGCACTTTTACAGACTCTTCAAGATTCCCATCCTTGCAATGGCTCTCGATAAGGTAATTATATGTTATTGTGTCAGGAGGGCAATCTAGTCTCTTCATCTGATTATAAGATTGCAATACCTTTTCGGTCCGCCCTGCTTTCACATGAACCCTCATAAGATTATTGAAAGTAACTGAATTTGGATTACAACCTGCATCAATCATCTCAGCAAAAACATCGCGGGCGCGGGATATTTGGCCACATCTACATAAAGCATCTATCACTATACTGTATGTAACCACATTGGGTTTAATCCCCACATTCTTCATTTCTCCAAACAACTTCTCAGCTTCTGTAATGTTTCCACCAGTTCTACACCACCCATTGATCAAACTGCTGTACACAACAACATCAGGCTCAAAACGATCCTTTAAACTATCGAAAATTTTTTGGGCTTCTTGGGCCTTTCTTTTCCGACATAGGATGCTGATCAGAATTGAAAAAGCAATTTTATCAGGCTTACAACCATATTCTTCCATTCGATTAAAAGCGTGAACTGCCTCAGGGCCTAATCCCGCCTTAACATACCGCCTTATAAGAATGGCAAAAGTTTCTACCTTGATTTCTACATTTCTAGCTTTCATCAAATCAATCACATGCCAAGCTAAGTCGAATTGCTTTACCTTCCCAGCAAGGCCGACCATCTCGTTGTAGGGCTGGGCTGAGTGCTCGAATCCATCTCGTGTAGTAGCCCAGTTGAAGAAAGCAAGGACTTGGAGGATAGGAATTCCATAGCGGACGCTACCGCATTTTTCAATCACCGTGCTAACGATGTTGGACGATATGGAATGGACGGTGGATATTTGAGAGAAGTACATTGAGAGGTCTGGGATCGTGAAGTCGGGGTTTGGAGGAGTGGGGCTAGGGTCGGGGTTAGGGTTTTTGCGGTTATGGTCTTTGATTATAGAATGAAGTTTGTCAACTATTAGGGTTTCTTCTGGAGAAGAGTTCGTGAGAGTTGTTTTGGAATCTTCGTGAAGGTCCTCCTCATTGTGAGGATGAGCTTCAGAAGCAGCAGAAAGCGGAGAGGAAAAACTGAACTTCTGTATGTGCTGATAAAGAGGAGAAAGAAAGTGGATTGACCATAACCTTGATTTAATCAACGCCATTAATGGTTTCCCCTAGCTCAACTTAAGCAGAGACGGCCAACCAAGCGCCAAAATGGTTGTAAAGGGGTTGCGTTGCGGCCTTGCGGGGTTCTTTCTTCGGTTTGTTAGCGTTCTGTTTTAGGGACAATGCTCTGGTAACAACTTGGGCCGGGGCGGAATTAAATAGAAATGGGCCATATTTAGTAGTACTGCCAACACCAAGTCCACAATCCACTGGCCCAATGATTCGGCCCACATGTTTGCATTTTAATGGCGGAAATATCAACCGCTACCAACACAGAATGTACAGAGATCCCTTGGTCAAGCATTGAATCGTTAAAGGTGACGCAGATGAACACGAAGCTGATACAAAAATGGCGAAGCCTATCAAGCGTCGGGGACCTCATTAACCTTAGCGGTGTCCTCGTTTCTACCCGACGCCTATTGCATAATGGTCCAGACACCATGGAAGAGCTCCTGGAAAGGCACATAGTGAAGAAAGAGAAATACCTCGATGACGACGAGGAAGAGCTGCTAACTCGGCGGCGACTCACCAGTAATCGGCGGGAGGCTCTGAGTCTCTACCGCGATATCCTCAGAGCTACACGGTTCTTTGTGTGGGCGGATCCGAAAGGTGTTGTATGGCGAGACATTCTGAGGGCGAATGCTCGAAAGGAATTCGAAGAGGCAAGATTCGAGAGAGATCCGGAAATCGTGACCAGATTGCTTATTGGCGGGCGTGATGCGGTGCAATCTGCTCTTGATAAGCTCGCGGAAAAGCAAAGGCAGCAGATTGAGAAGGAACGGGGCGGGGTGACCTAATTATTAGAGACATGTTTTTGGATCCGCAAGGGGCGAGCGAGGCAGATTGTTCCTGCAAGTCTGCAACGTTGTTGTTGTGTGTATCATATGATTAGTAAATAAAAACAATCTTTCTTAATTTTCTTAACATGAAATTCCAAATACGGCTCACTTCTTGATTTCATCGTAATTGCAAATATTATACAGTATGAAAGACCAATCAATCTCTATGCATTTGTTGCCTCTCGTGCTATACACATTGCAGAATTAGATTTCTTTTTCCTTTGCGAACTTCACAAATTTGTTTGTCAAAAGGTTCGAACATGTTGTTTGCTTTGCTTTCCTCTTCTTAGCCCAAGTTTTAGCTGGATGTCTCGCAAATGTGAGCTTTTAACATTGATTGAATATCAGGAAACCTGTCAAGGATTTCTGTCGTAAAGAAAATAGTGAAGTTTTCATCACAAGTACTTGGGAACTCCTATTATAATCATCATGTATCTGGCTTCAATGAAACCTACACGGATTTGTTAACAAGATGGTACATCGCACGTTTATCTGCATGCCTACAGCCCTGTCGACGAGCAAGTTCAAAATTTTGTTTGATTCAGGCTGCACATAAAACATAAGACATCAAAAAAAAAAAGCTGCATTGTGATGGAAGATATAGCTAATAAACAGACTTTAGAGAGAAGGCTCGCTTGATGTTTTGTCTATAAAACAGTAGGGATCGCAATCAGGTAAGCCTTAAAAAGGATCGCAATCAGGTAAGCCTTAAAACTTACTCAAGCTCGTTAATAGTCAGCATGTAAAGAGTCAACAAGCAACCGTATTTTTATTTTGACATACCTTCTCTGTTGCAATTGTGCGGAGCTGGCCCAATAACATAGTAAAATCTACTGGGGGAGGGCATGAAAACTGGAGGTTGTATCCCCTGTGATGATGTCTAAACCTGCAATCAGAAGCAACGGCAACAGAACCATCTCATATTGCTTCTGGTTGTTTCTGAAAGAAAAGGCAAACATGTATGATAAGGTTTATCTTCTAAGCCGACTCCCAAAGCATGGAGGCAGGGCCTCTCTAATCCAGAAACTAGTTGCAAAAGAAGGTCATGACAGTTGGGTTATGTTCTGGGCCGAAGTAGTGAAAAGGCCATGCTCTTGGGTGATCTTCCAATAACTCTTTCTGGATTCTTTGGTGCCTTTTAACCTTCTCGACTACACACTATACCCCTGCTACTAGGCTTACCAGCCTTATTATATTTTAAAATTTTACTTACTGAAAAACCCCTTTCTCTACCATAATCAATATACCACTTGACGGCAGATTCATTCGTGTGAATCCCATTCAAGTTCAATATACTACTAGAACAAATAATAGATTTGTATACTACAACGGAATAATGAAGATTCAAATTATTACTCTTGCTCAAACTAATTTCTCAGAAACCATTTGAACTAATACAACGGAATAAGTATTAGAACAAATATATAAATATTTACTCTTTACTCTTGATAAAAATGCAGAAAGTCATCAGAAAGCAAGCAAGCAAAATAGATTAGGCTTAAATAATTACCCTTTCCCAAACCAATTTCTCAGTGCCATAAACTTCATATTACTCAAGCTAGACTCAATTTGAGATGCAAGATATTATAAACTACAATGAAGGAGAAACTAATAAAATGCAACTATTTTCTCACATTTTGTAGTAAAAAACAGTGGATTATGTAGAAGCTTGGATGGAAGAAGATGATGATCAATGACGTAGAGTGTTTCGTTGAAGACCAAGCAGAGCTTCCTCTCTTTCTCGTTCTTATTACCTTCCTCTTTCTGTGCAGAGACAATACAAGCAAGGAAGATGAAGAGATGAAAAAAAAAAAAAAAATGGCGGATAAACTCTTGTCTATTTTACATTTTAATCCTTTTACACTTTTGGCCCCTTAATGTTTAAAAATTTATAGAATAGTCCCTCTGCATTTCTTAAAGGAGTATGATTAACAGGGATCATAGGATTCGTCATTTTAAAATTTGAACCGGGAAAATTTAGTCGGGAACGGTTCGTTAGATGCAGGACGACGAGTCGGTTATTTATACTAATGTATATTTCTTCAGATTTCAGAATCATATGGTAAAAATTACATTACATTATACATATATACATTTATTCTCTAGAAACTAGAAGAAATCAATATAAGACTAGAAGCGCGTGTAATCTTTTATCATGGATTTTGAGAAATGGCGTTGAAGAACAGAGGGTCATCAACCTTGCCTCTGCATATGGGACAAACCGAATGCTTAGAAAACCAGGTATCAGCGCATTGCAGATGGAAGACATGATTGCAGCCGGGTACCACTCGAGCTGGTTGTTCTCCCTCTATCTCATCCAGACACACCACGCACTCGGTCACCATAACCAACTCTTTCCCGGCGATTCTTGGCAACTTTTCCAAGTCCGAAGCTGATAACCCCTTGTCTGCTGCCTTCTTCACCGGTAACTGCAAATCAGCCTGGTTGTTCGTCCAACTCCAGCACCACCAGAGACAGATATACAAAATAAAAACCAGGCTCATGCCAGCGCAGGGTAGCGAAAGAGCCAAAAATACTGAAACAAGCATGTTGGCTTGCTCAAAAAACGAAATGAAATTCTAAGGGTGACTTGAGGAGATCGAGTGGCGGTGGGGCGTACCCCATAGCGCACGGTATGATTTCTGTGAACAGCGCTTATTATACACAGGGGAAATAGTTGGCGGCAAGACGTACGTGCAGTGATGGTTTTCAAGGAAAGAGAGAGGTGTACAACTGTGCAAGGTCGACGTGTCGCAGCATGATATCAGTAGGGAAAGGGTCGTTCGATTGTCCTTGTGTTCTCCATGTTTCTCTCTCTTTTACAGTCTGGAACGACGCGTATCGTGTCTGTAAAGAGAGGCCGGTCAAAGTAGAAACTGTGAAAGCAAAAGAGCACGAGACTAGTGGCTTGCCACTGCATTGAACCGACATGTCGATGTTGTTTTCGTTCTTACATACGATCGGTAGAAACCGAATCAAACCAGGGACAAATTCGTAAATAGGAAAGCAATGACGCTTAGATCTGACGAAGAAAGCGTAGGCGGCTGTGAAGACTGGAATGGCACTGGCACACGTGTAGAGCATGTAAGCAGTCATTGACTCGTCAACCTTAACCAAGTGCAAATGGCGAACCTGGTCTTCAGCATAGGCTTTGTTCATCGTGAACGGTCGTGTAAAACGGGGCAGTGCACTATGCACTGCTTTATAAAGATAAAGTAGCCCTGGTCTCTAGCTAAAAGCTAAAGAAACAGAGGAAGACAAAAGCAGCTCATCGATATGCGGAAACAGAGCCTAGAATTAGGCAGCTTATCCTTTTGCTTATTGCTTTTTGTTCTGAGCGCGAGTGCCCAGAAATTGCCACCTGCAAGATTCGATGGTTTCGTGTATGGAAATCGCACAGCTAAATCGGACTCGATCATAATCGAAGCGTTTTATGATCCGGTCTGCCCTGATAGTAGGGACTCCTGGCCTTCTCTCAAGCAAGCCCTAGAATACTACGGCTCTCGCGCTTGGCTCATCGTTCACCTCTTTCCGCTACCGTCAGTATTCTTTTGTTCTTATTTTTGTACCTTCTTTCTGTTGGTTGACGCGAAATCTTTAAGAAGTGGCTGGACTTTCATGTGGAGGGAGTGAGAGTATGTTAACACCAAGATAGATTGTGTCTGTTTATAACCTTTTGATCACTCATGGCATGCTTGGATTTTTGTTACGCTTGATTGTTGTTGATGGAGATTATATAAGCTGTTGGCTGCAGAATCTTTTGCTCTTCAAATGATTCTTTTTCTTTGCGAGCTGCAGTTACCATGACAATGCATTTGTTGCCTCTCGTGCTATACACATTGCAGAATTGGTGAACAAATCTGCTCCATTTCCCTTGCTCGAGGGGTTCTTCGCTAATCAGGTTAGATTCCTTTCCTTTCCTTCATCTATGATGAGGCTTATGTTTAGGAAACCATCTATACTTGATAAGCTATTAACAAATTTCATGGTGTCCAACTTTGAATTCCAAACCAAAATCCTGTCTAAGAACTCTAGTACATTCGTTATGTTTGATTCTGATATTGGCTTGCTGCCATTTAAGGAAATTACCAAACTTTTTGATACTATCGAGTTTGATTCCTTGATAAGCTAATCAGGTTAGATTCCTTTCTTTTCCTTCATCTATGATGAGGCTTATGTTTAGGAAACCATCTATACTTGATAAGCTATTAACAAATTTCATGGTGTCCAACTTTGAATTCCAAACCAAAATCCTGTCTAAGAACTCTAGTACATTCGTTATGTTTGATTCTGATATTGGCTTGCTGCCATTGAAGGAAATTACCAAACTTTTTTATACTATCGAGTTTGTGTCTGTGTTGGCAATACAGTTTCATATCTGCACAAATTTGGCTGTCAGAGAGTCGAACATGTTGTTTGCTTTAACAGTGGACTGGATGAGTTAATTGCTTTCCTCTTCTTAGCCTAAGTTTTTGCTGGATGTCTCTATTAAAACTAAATTGTTGCTGCATATCTATAAACAGACTCAGTTCTACAACACCCCAACCCGAAACCTATCTAGGATTGCTGTTGTAAAGAAAATCGTGAAGTTTTCAGCACAAGTACTTGGGAGCTCCTACTATAATCGTCTCGTATCTGGCTTCAATGATACCTACACTGATCTGCTAACAAGAGTTTCCTTCAAGGTAAGATGGTGTAGCTACTTCATCGTTTCTGTTGCTAATTAATCTGCAATTCATTATATACAGATGCATGACTACAGCCTTAACTCATTCATTGATGTGTATTATACAATGCAGTATAGTGCTTCAAGAGGAGTGTATGGGACACCTTTCTTCTACATTAATGGATTTCTAGTTCCTGATAATGGGTCTACCATATCTTTTGGTGGATGGAAAAGCTACATAGATCCACTTCTAGCAGCAAACCACAAGATCAGTGAACCTTTGCGCTAGTTGTTGTTAACTTGTTATCTATCTTTCCAATTCCTATGTACGTATGGTCTTTTTCTTTTCTTAATAAACATTTGTATATTGTAAACTCTTCACTATTATAGTGTCAAGAGGTTGATGCATGATGTATCTCTGTGGAGACACAATAATCTGCGGATTGCGGACATAATTGGTACTAGTTTGAAGATATTGATTAGATGATGATGTTTCTGCTTTTATAAAACATGAGATCATAAGATTAAGGTGAGGAGGCCCAATACACATTCAGACGTCTGAAATCTTTGGATCATCTGTTGAACACTATTATTATTGTTATTGTTATTGTTATTTTTTGGTTGGAATAAAAGAGGTTTGACACTTCCAATTCTATGAATTAACTTCTGAAGGGGTAGAAAATGGATTACTGTAAATCGAGGGGTCAAATTGTGTATTATTAGTATTTACGTACGTACGTAGAGGAAAAATAAAAAAGAAATGAAATAGTTTGTGAACCGGATAAAGATGTTATTGGTCAGGGTAGTTTTGGAACAGTGGCGGGTATATAAGGCGCGAGAAAACCCTGGTGGCAAAATTAGGGCGTAATAGAAGAAACAAGCCGTAGAAGAGGGCTCTTTCTTTTGTGGAGCGTATTTCAACTTCCATCCTACTTTCAACCACGGTATCTTCTCGGATCCAACCTAAACTCTAGTCTCTGTTTCACCCTACCTTCTTTTATTGTTTTCTGGGAATTTGTTTCCTTGCTCGTTCTTTCTTTGGTTTGATTTTACAGTAGTTTTTTCGTCTTTCGATTTTGTTTCTCTTCGATTTTGTAAATCGACGTTATGAGTGTCTGGTGGTGTAGATGGATCGGTACCAGAGAGTAGAGAAGCCGAGGGCCGAGACCACAATCGATGAGAACGAGATTCGGATTACTAGTCAAGGGAGGATGCGCAACTACATCACCTACGCCATGAATCTGCTTCAGGTTTCTGTGCATAACATAACATGACAATTTCTATTTTTATTTTATATTCCTTTTTTTTTTTTTGGTTTTCCATTTTTTTCATTTTTCTTGGAAGATACGCTTTAAATTGCATGGCTTTAAAATTATCTTCAGTTTTATGATAGAAGAAATTTAGGGATTTTTTTTGGGGGGGGTGTTCTTACTGTCTCCATTATAATTGATAATAGTGTATGCGAAGACTAGTAAAGAAAAACACCTTGAAACATTGCAGGACAAAGGTTCGGATGAAATTGTGTTCAAGGCAATGGGAAGAGCTATAAACAAGACTGTTACAATCGTGGAGCTAATCAAGGTATTGTTACTGTTCCGATTTTTTTTGGTCGATTTCATACTTGACATCTAGCTTTAGAATAAGAATAACTTTTCCACTGATAATGCAGAGACGGATTGTGGGTCTTCACCAGAATACATCGATTGGGTCCACAGACATCACTGATACATGGGAGCCCCTAGAGGAAGGCCTTCTTCCGTAAGAGCATTCTAAAGCAAGAATTTTATTCCCCATTCAGTGGATGCTGTTATATGTTTGTTTCTATTATGTGATTAAGAGTGTGAACAATAATCTCGGGTTGCAGATTGGAAACCACAAGGCATGTTTCAATGATCGTGATCACCCTTTCAAAGAACGAACTGAATAAGTCCTCTGTTGGGTGAGTTCACACTAATATCCTAAAAAGTAAACCGTCTTTCTTATAATATATTCTGATTTATTAACTATATAGTATGGTTGAGGGATGTCCTTGATTTGGTCATTCCTGTTATCTCGCTCTATGTTTAGCCCTGTAAATTCATTGCGATTTATGTTTGGAAGATTTTGCTGCATTGTTGTATATGATCAACTTGTAATCATTTTAATTTGTTATGACTCATGGGTTGATATTGCTTCAGGTACCAGCCTCCATTACCTGCTGAGCAGGTGAAGGCATTTACTCAATATGAATTTGAAGGAGGTAATGTCTTGTCTTACCATCATGTGATTATTATCAAAGCTATCATATTTAGTTTATTTACGTGTCTGTCATCTGCAGAGGGCTCACCTAATGGCCGTGAACGGGGACGTGGAGGTAGAGGGAGGCCTAGGGCTAGAGGTATTATCTGCTTAGTTTTGTACTAAATCTTCGACCACTTGGAAAGTTCATAGCATGTCCTAAATTAATGAAAGCTAGTTGGACCTTAGTGATACCATATTCTGATATAAAGTAAAATTTATACTTCAGGTAGTGGTTTTGTGCCAAATGATTATGAAGATAGAGGTTGGGACCGCAATTGGAACAATGCTAGAGGTAGGGGCCGAGGGAGAGGGCGCAATTTCAGGGGCAGTGGAAGGGGAGGATACAATGGACCTCCTGTTGATGCCCAACAAGATGCAGGTTACTATCAAGAAGCACCTCCCCAAGGCCGTGGTACTTTTTCTAGTTTTAACTTTATTCTGATTACTTTGGCCAACATTTATACTGGATCCTGCTCTTTTCAATAGATGAATTTCTGCTACCCTGATATTATTAAATCAGTATTTCATACCTTGAGCTAGTCTGGAATTATCAGCTTAAAAAAAATTTCCACAGTATGTTTTATTATGCCCGTATCTTTTGTAATGAAAATACCCCCTCGCAGGTCGTGGCCAAGGAAGGGGATATCGTGGTGGTAGGGGCCGTGGCTTCAGGACCAATGGACCGATCCAACCAGCTGCTTGATGTGCTGAAAGGACAGTATCCTGGATTGCAATGCAACTTTATGTGTGGAGGATGCCTTGTCTAATATTATATGTTTTATCGTCACTGTTCTTTTCTATGTTGGGTCGTGGACAACTAATAGTGAACTCTAGGACATATCTTTAAGCTCCGGAAACCACGTTTCAAATGGTTGGTCTATCTTATTATCACATGAGAGGTGTGTTTACCTCCTTTTTCTTGTAGATCTAGGTGAGGTGTTTGAACCATTGTAGTTCCCCTTGTTTAGCGAATCAGTGCATTCTTTTATTTTTGTTTTTTCAAGACTTGTGTTTTTGCTGCATCACATTCATGTAGTCAGCTCGTCAGTCGATTGTAATTTGAAGTAGTTTTCATCAATCCATCACATTTATGTGTGCATTCTTAAATCTTGAAATTATTTTCTGAACGACGTGAGAAGCAATCAATGCTTAAAATAATGCGAACTGTCAGATGATCTATGTAATAAATTAAAAGGCAAGTAATACCTGGAGATTCCCATTGTAATCTGTCTCACCATGTTCTTAAATAAATGATATAACTATAATCACTTAAATCTCGTTCACTCTTACTCATTGATTTGGGTTTGTCATAGGTTTTGCTTGATACCGTTATTCATCATTCACCATTCTCTACTCTGTATTATCCAACGCTTGTTAAGATGATGAATGTAACCTTTGACTAGACACCATCCCAGTCTCTTTTCAAGGAAACAGAGACAGAAGTTAAAATAAATAAAACTATCAATGAGAAATGTGAAATGGGATGCAGTCACGTGCATGTCACATTTGAACATTTAAGGCATCGCACCATAGGTCTGTCCATTGCGTTATACCATGTGAGGTGTTAGATTCCTCGTTTCCTTTTTGACTTCTCATACAAGTTAACAACAGGAAACGTCTAAGAGAATAGGAAGTAAGATGGTGGACTTTGATTTATTACCGTCCCTCTTCTATTGGGGTAAAGCATGTGATAGTGAGATTGAAGAGTAAGAGAACGTGGAAATAATTGAATAAGTCTCATATAAAAATGTTGTAATTGCAGAAAGGTCAAAATTATTACTGAAACTTGCATCTTATTTAAACACCCTTTTCTCTTCCCTTCAAGTGTCAAAATTAAGCTACTACTAACTCACTCATTCCTCTTCTCTCCTCTCCTCCTCTTCCATCCGGATTCTTACCACATTTCCATTTGGGTTTCAACAAATATGGCCAAAGCCATTTTTCCATTGGCCATTTTGCTGGTTTCCTTCAACTTTTTCATCAATGTCAAGGCCTTTACGGCTTCAGGGTGGAATAAAGCTCACGCCACCTATTACGGAGGCAGCGATGCTTCGGGAACATTGGGTATGCGGAAACTGCTTCACGTTCTTCATTCTTCTACCGTTTTTTTTTTTGGCCCTTCATTTTAATGTGAATTACTAAATGAATCCCTTCTTCTACTATGCTCGTCCTTGCTTGGTTTTCAGGGGGAGCCTGTGGATTTGGTAACTTATATTCAACAGGGTACGGGACTAGGACGGCAGCTCTGAGTACGGCTTTGTTCGGGGAAGGAGCTGCTTGTGGGCAATGCTATAAGATCATGTGTGATTACAGTTTAGATTCCAAATGGTGTAAGAAGGGAACCTCTGTAACTGTCACAGCAACTAACTTTTGCCCTCCAAACTTTGCTCAATCAAACGACAACGGAGGCTGGTGCAACACACCACTCCAGCATTTCGACATGGCCCAGCCCGCCTGGGAAAAGATCGGGATCTACCAAGGCGGAATCATACCAGTCCTATTCCAAAGGTCCGGTTTAATTGACCGGTTCCATTTATTTTCTAACAGTTTAAACTTTTGCGATGATGTAGTCTGATAATACGTTATTGACAGGGTTCCTTGCAAGAAGCATGGTGGAGTTAGATTTGCTATAAATGGGAGAGACTACTTTGAACTAGTGTTGATAACTAATGTGGGAGGAGCAGGGTCCATTCAATCCGTGTCGATAAAAGGCTCGAACACGGGTTGGCTGGCGATGTCAAGGAATTGGGGAGCTAACTGGCAGTCGAATTCATATCTGGACGCCCAATCTCTTTCCTTCAAAGTCACAACCACTGATGGTGTAACCAAAGTCTTCCAGGACATTGTGCCTTCTAACTGGGCGTTTGGTCAGACCTTCTCCAGCAATCTACAATTTTGAAGACCATACATGATTTGATTTCTCTTGTATGAATTTGACAAAGCAGCCCGCCACTTCTTTTTGTTTTTTCTGTAGATGTGGTTGAGGTGAAGAACAATA
Organism: Coriaria nepalensis; assembly: GCA_027186245.1. Classification (NCBI taxonomy): domain Eukaryota; kingdom Viridiplantae; phylum Streptophyta; class Magnoliopsida; order Cucurbitales; family Coriariaceae; genus Coriaria; species Coriaria nepalensis. The sequence continues at coordinate 13,950,231 of CP114484.1, forward strand.
GGCACGAGCCTTTAACTGTATGCTGCTTGTTTACCTTTTTTTTTTTTTTTCCTGTTCTTACCTTTAATATTAAGAAAAATGTACACTCTAGAATTAGAAAAGGAATCTGGGCTTTGCTGGACTGCGGACCAGCTGATGCCGGTTTCGTGCCGGTGCTATTGCCCTTAAATCAAAAGACAGCATGAACATGCACATGCATCTCTATTCTCTGCTATTACATTAATGCAACGGGAACTTGATTGATTGGGTTATGCATTTTTTCTACTTGCATATGATTCGATTTCATATGATTTAGGCATGTGCACGGGAACACGTTTCACTCCACGATACCATAATTCTGCTCAGATGCTGCCGCTGCCGAATCCAATTAAACTACGTGAAAATAGAGCACTGGGCCTTATTATTTTGTAACTTTTGCAGAAATAAGCCCATTACAAGATGACCCACATTAAAAAGGTTACTAATTAGGGCCCAACAAGATGAACTGGACTTTTTCTGGGTCTTGACTCTTGAGCTCTCTCCTCTTGACTACGGAATCTGAACCAGTGTTACAGCAAGAAACATCGAACAGGTTTTGTTTCTCACATGTTTACAGCAACCATATCCTACTCTTAGTCCTGATTCTCGTACAGACTTGAAACTGCTCTTCAGATTCTGGTTTCCAATGGAGGGTCCTATCGGCTACGATATCGCTAACGACGTGGTTTTAGTGACATTGCAACACTCTGTAGCTCAACAACAACAGCAAGAAGAAGAGACTGGAGAAATAGTGAAAGAGGAAGGACAAGATGAACCGTTGCACAAGCTTCTGGTACCTGATCTTGGCGATCTTCCTCTCACGCCCCCTTCCGCCGTCGAAACTAACTTTATCTCCTATTTTGCTCCTGGTAACTAGGGCCCCTCCTCCTTCTTGAACAGATGAAATCACCTTCGAGGATTTGTTGTTGATTTTTTTTTTTCTCCAGATTTTATCCGGGAAGGTCACGATCAATATGTTTATCGTCATGCTAATGGGTATAACTTTTATAAATCTATCTCAAGTTCTATTTGTATATATGCTTCTTAATTTTCGAAGCTTATGAAGTTATTCCCTTTTTTTCTTTTTGTTCTTTCTTAAAAAGCTTGTGTGTGATCGGTCTGGCTCCATCGCATATTGCACGTAAGGAAGAAGGTGGTATTATTTCTGTTGATTTCAATGTTGGAAAGTCTGATCGTAGTGGCATGAAGGTTACTGGAAAACGCAAGAAGGTATTCATTCATTCATCCTTCTTCAACATAATCTTCCCGTATCAAGAGGATACTCTAGTTGAGGGACTGAAATTCTGTTCTAGGACTTGATTCTGTATTTGGTTAATGTTTATGAAGATGATTACTGGACTCGCTGTGTTGATTATCGTTTGGAATTAGAACATCTTCATCCTTAAGAGGAGAAGCGGTCAAGTTTCTGCACCTAGAAATTTTATACTTTACTGTTGTTGATGAAGCTGTGGTGCTTTGCAGAATGCGCAACACTTGGAGCCCAACTCAGCCCTATGTAAGGTTTGCACAAATAACGCTTCTTATATAGTAAGGTAGTGTTTCATTTTTTTTCCTCACCCCCGTCTCTGTTCTATTATGTTCCATTGATTTTCTCTGACTTGTTCCAGCTTTGTAACAGGTGTTGCATAAAAGGCTCCCTGTTGGAAGTCAATGAAAGGCTTCTTAAGCAGCCAGAGTTGCTGAATTCCTCGGTGAGAATAACTTCATATCATTGTTTTACAACTTAGATGTTTATGTTTCTGGTATTTACGACTAGCATGTAGTAGTAGATTGGTCCTAGCACGAAATGCAAGGGCTTGTAGCATTAAGTGGGTAGAAGCAGTTTTGCTAGTTAAATGCATCGTCACATCCACCACCAGCCTGACTCTATGATGGTTCCACCTAAGGCCCTACCCCAACTTTGAAAGAAACAAGTTTATCTAGCTGTAATTTGAATATCTTGACAGGCTAATAGAGAAGGATACATTGCAATAATGATGCCAAAACCAGTGGACTGGCTGAAGGTCAAGGGCTCTTTTCTGGGCCGCGAAGAGTATCTAAGATTGAGAGGTCAATGTTGACTCATCGGAGACTCAATGGCCTACATCAACTTATCTTTCCATTTGCTCCACTCAATGAATGGCCTACATCAACCGGGTGCCATGTGAATCTCTCAGCTGCTGTTTTTGACAAAGCTAAAATTATTTTATGCACGCCACATTTTCTTACACAGGAGAGCTTAGCCATACAGTTTTTATTGTGCCTTTTTCAGGAATTAAATCCAACTAGTTACTTTAGCTTTTTCATTTTCTTCTTTTGGTTATGTTCTGTTCTCTGTGTATCCTATCATGTTGCCATCGCATTTATCACATCAAATAGAATTCAGAGAATGCTAATCCCATTTGGGAATCTTGTTGTCGTTATGTCGAGCAAGTTTGTTTGACATAAATAAAGAAGAAACAACTTGAGCAGATGGAAGGGGGTGCAGTCACACAGTACATGATTATTAACGTAGTAAAACACAGTAAGAAGACTAAATGGACGAGGCTTGGGCAATGTCGAGGACGAAACGGTAATGGACGTCGTTCTTAGCTAACCGGTCCAAGGCCTGGTTAATTTCAGTGGGCTTAACAAGCTCGATATCACAAGTGATATTGTGCTTCCCACACAAATCCATCATCTCCTGTGTTTCTTTCATTCCTCCTATCATACTGCCCTTGACCGATCTCTTCCCAAATATGAGAGGGAAAGAGGGCACTTTGATGGGCTTTGCTGGTGCACCCACCACCACTAGTACTCCATCCACTTTGAGCAATTCCAAGGTCGACCCAATCGAGTGCTCTGCCGACACCGTGTCCAATATGAAATCCAAGCTCCTCCTGTGGGCCTGTCGTGTTCATATTAGTTATTATTCCGGGACCCCAAAATAATCATCAAGGCAGAGTAGTGGGTTAGAAATTATGCGAACCTTCATTTGTGCATCGTCAAAACTGACTATGAAGTTGTCTGCGCCCAAACGCTGAGTGGCTTCTTTCTGCTTCGACGGAGAAGTACTTATGACTGTTACATGGTGACCAAATGCTTTCCCGAATTTGACTGCCACGTGTCCCAAACCTCCAAGACCCATCACTCCGATCCTTTTTCCCGGTGAATCAACCAAGTTGTGATCTTTTAATGGACAGAACACCGTTATCCCCGCGCATAATAACGGGGCCGCTGCATCCATCGGCAGGCTCTCCGGCACGTGCACCACATACCTTTTAATATGAACAGTTTCGTAAATCATTAAGAGAAGAAAGACCAACAATGTCTAACAAATGGAACTAAATTGTAGCAGCAGTTGTAGTTGATTAGTCGTCACCTTTGATCTGCGACCAGCATGTTAGAGTAGCCACCATATGTGATACTACCGTCCCAAAAAATACCATTATAAGTAAACTGTGTCTTCTCACAGTAGTTCTCTTTGCAGTCGTTGCAGAATTCACAGTCCAGACAAGATGCAGCCAAACAGCCTACTCCAACTTTATCTCCCGTTTTGAACCTCTTGACATTACTCCCCACCTTTGTCACCACCCCTGTTATCTCATGCCTGCATTAATCTCTCGTTAATTAACAAAGCTAATGAGACATGCATATCAAGTTGCTTAATATATTTACCCAGGGACGACGGGATACATGGTGATGCCCCAGTCATTCTTAACATGGTGAAGATCAGTGTGGCATATTCCACAGTACAAGATGGAAATGTTCACATCGTTCACGCCCACTTCTCTGCGTTTGAAGGTGTAAGGAGTAACGAGGCCGGAGGAATCATGAGCTGCCCAGCCAGAGACAGTCTGTGTGTGATTTGGTGTTGATTGGGTCATTACTTGTGTTGGACTGTGAAAGTTATGAATGGAGATTGAAAGAAAGAAGGTAGTCTTGTTATTTATTTGTCTCACACCCATGATCCAACCGGCCACCTGTCTTATATGTATATACGTACATTACATACACCAAATTAAGAGGCCCATTTATGATTTCAGATTATAGGATCGATAGGATGTCACTGTTTTGGAAGTTGCAGCAGGTGGGTCTAATAATCAATTAATAATGCAGATTGAATATTGTCCAAGTCCAACCAACCCACGTTAAATGCACATGCAACAATGCAAGCTTGTGGCATCTTTCGTTCTAAAAGGATTGTATTCGGTGGAAGTGGAACACTTCGGAAAGTGGAAACGGGCTGAGTTCTCTCTTCTAACCAAATTGGACGTATCCAGTTCACTCAACTTGGTTTCTTTTCTAGCCCACATAAGTATGGATTGATTTTTGGGCCAAGAAAGTATGGGCCCAACTTACAGTAGAAGGAAAACAGGTTTGCAGTTGGTAATTTGGTGAGATTCATTCCACATTCCACATTCCACATTCCACCTTCCACCTTCCACCTTCCACCTTATTAAAAGCAGAGGTAAACAATATTGGAATTGAAACGGGATAGGACAGAATCTGTAGATGTGAGAAAAAGGGAATGGCCAGATAGCAACAGCATCCTCTTCCTAGTTCCTTCCATCCTTTTTTTTTTTCCACCCCCCATGATAGAGACCCGATCTACCTTATTGGCGTCAGCAGCTGCGTCCAGGCCAAACTCATTATTTGTTCATTTCCATTTTTGACCCTCTTTTTTTTTTCTTTCCAAACATTAATTCACAAGTCCACTTATTTATAGTCAAGTTATTACCGGTGATATTCAATAAAACATTAATTCACTTTTGTAATAATTGAATGTTAATTAAGGATGCCACTCTTGAGTAACAGTCCAACCACTATTTCCATATCAATATGTCCTTCGGTTTAGTTCGGTTCGGTTCGGTTCGGTTCGGTTCGGACTTTTTATTACTTTTTCCGGTAGCTTACAATTACTTTTTTCCGACTTTTAACTCTCTCGTATCATTACAATCAACTCATGGGTCCATATAATCAAACCCAAATTATATTCGGTTCCGATTAACTGCCATGGGTCCAACCTACAAATGACTCGATTCAAATTTGCCCCAACACTTGCCAAAAATTGCAACCTCACCATCGAAAGTAAACAATTTACTACACTACTCCTCCTACATTTTAGGTATTTCACCGATACAACATTAATTAGAATTAGATCCTCCTACATTTATACTAGGGGTGTATTAGTAAATTCAGGTACTGTAGGAGAGCATTAGTAAATTTTGACTATTCCGTAATTTATTAGTTTCAAAGCGCAACGATCAGTCACCTCTCCTCTTAACTTGAGCTCGAAGAGAAGAGAGGAGAGACTCTGCCGGTTTCGTGCCATCGTGTTTCTTTTCCATGCATTCTTCAATATGAAACCCTAAAATTTTCCCCCATAATTAAGGAAAAGCTAATTAATTAATTGCTTGTTTAATTTATCATTTTTTTTCGCGTTTTCTGTTATATACGGATCAATATTCAATTTCATTTTTCTTTTCTGGAAATTTTGTTTCCCTCAGAACGCCAAAGCCAGATTCTATAATCGAAATGGCTGCCACCGCCGATTCCTCTGGAACTAGGTTTTCCGGCGACAACCTGAACGGCCCTGATCTCAGATGCGGAAATCTATCGTCTCCGTGGGCCGAAATCGTCCGAGGGGTACCAGAATCAATCTCAGCCGTTCCATCGTCGTCACCTTCGCTGTCTTCACCCGCTCCTTCTGTAAAGGAACAATCACCGGTGATTCCTGATTGTTCCGCTCCAAAGGCGGCTCCTTTGTCACCGCTGCCAGATAATCTTGCTCCAGCTGAGGCGTCCGATTCCGGCAATGCAGCGGCTCGGTCCAAGAAGCCGGCTTGGAATAAGCCCTCCAACGGCGTCCTTGACGCTGGTCCTGTAATGAGTGCGGCCTCTTGGCCCCCTCTGTCAGAATCCGCTAGAGGTTCGCCAAAATTACCAGCGGCTGACTCCTCTTCCAAGCCCGACCCTGATGGATCAGTCCCCACCCCTCAGGTTATGGCTCGATTCTCTTTCCTTCTGTTTTTTAATGTTTGGTATCTGAGAAAAGGAATGGGTGAAGGAAATACAGACAGAGAAAATCTGCAGATATTTCTGTGTTATGTTGTTTTTCCGGTTTCAAGTAATGAAGACTCGCTGCCTAATTTATCGAATTATTCTGACGGCGTGCTGGCTCATGTCTCAAACTAAGCAGTGAGATACAACACTAGATTCAAAACTAATACTACTACAACTTCCTATTTTTTATTAAATTTTCTTTGCTGCCAAATATAATACACTCCGATATTGCTTGCCATGTGAAAAGAAAATCAATTCTATTGATTTCTGTTAATTTGATTGTGCATGCACGATCTTGTATTTTACAAACAGGTACCCTTAAATGCATCTCGTAAACAAACTACCAGTCGGGAGAAATCTAATTCTACACAAAACAATACAATGCCAGCTCAGCAAAGATCCACAAAGCATGGCGGTGGTAGCGGCTCTCTAGGTGGACCCGTCCTTGGTGGATTTACCCATCCCCATCCTCCTCCACCACCGCCACTTCCTCCATTCCCCATATTCAACATGCCTCCAAATAGCTATGGGGGCCTGGTTCCGGCAATTCTAGATCATTCTCCAAGAGAACCTTCTGTGAGAGGTCATAATTGGGATGCAAGACCTGTAGGAGGGTTTGTGCATCAACAAAAAGGGATTACTGATCGCCGTAATACCACCCGTAGGGGAAATTTTGGCCCACACCCACGTGGAGATGGGCCCCACCGTCATAATCATGGAGGCAGGCGTGATCAAGATCGTGGAAGTCATTCTAATGCCAGAGATAATCAGGTAAATCAGCAGAGACCTCCACTCAGGGGCTTTGTAAGGCCTTCACCACCCTTCATTGCTCCATTTGTGTCTCCTGAGCCTATCACACCGCTTGGAACTCCTCTTGCTTTTTCTGGTGAGGACACATACCAGAAAAGATATACATTTTCATTATGTGGATGAGTAACTTATCATTATCATTTTTTTCCCCTTAGAGTTCATCTATTATCCTACATTGCCTGTGGAGCCTTATAGGAATGTGCCAGTCATCCCACCTTCTGTGATGTATACTCCATCTCACGATCCTAATTTACCTGCGTTATTAGTCAACCAGATAGATTTTTATTTCAGGTAATTGACAAGTCGTTTTTTTTTTTTTTTTTTTGTATCATCATTTGCATGAAAAGGTTTGTTCCTCTTCTTTATTCTCGGAAAATTATTCACTCACTCATGATGGATTCTTTTTACAGCGATGATAATCTGGTAAGAGACGTTTATTTGAGGTCAAATATGGATGACCAGGGCTGGGTTCTCATTTCACTAATAGCAACCTTTCCTCGTGTAAGTGATTTAAGAATATAATTGTTTCTTTCAAGAATAGAGAGTGCAAGTATTTTGGTTTCCATTGCATCTTCATCAATGTATATGATCTTTTCCTGAATGCCTATAAGGTTATTGACTTCACGTGACTGTTACATATCTACCGTCTCTCTTGCTGGCTTTTGTGGAAGCTTGAAAGATAATGTTATGTTATGCTCAGGCTTGGAACAATAGTATATTGTCGCTACAGCTTATAACTTAGTACTTCTGTTTGCATAGCAGTTACTAAATTAGTTTATCTTAATTTATGGTGTTGGAACAATAGTATGTTGTGGCTGCATACTAAAAGTAGTACATCTGTTTGTGTACCAGTTACTAAAAGAGCAATACTAGGTCATCTCGTTTTTGTTGGTTGGAGTTGCTGCCTGTTATTGTCAATGTGTGCATGAAAATTTTGTGCGTTTGATTATCTACTTTCTACTTTAGCTCTGATGAATCTGTAGACATTCTGAATTTGGATTGTTGTATTTCATTTTGCAAGACCGTATTTTATACATGTTTATAGTCGAGGATGTTGCAGATCCCCATTACAAGGGTCAATATCCCACATGTATAAAATAAACTACTAATAAACCCATTGCATTTGGCCTTTTTATGTTATAATTCATTTTAAATCTCATTAGTGATGGGACTGACATGTCTCGTGTCTGACAGCTTTGGCTCGTAAATGTTATTTCAAAGTATGATCATTTACAGTCACAACTTTTCTATGCTATGAGGTTTTAAAAACTGAAGCTCTCTCATGGATATCCCCACAAAAACTAAGTTTTTGTGGAATTAAATATGAAGAGCTTTAACAGCATATGATTTTGTTTTCTGATTGTTACCCTTTGGAGTATGAAATATGTGCTAGCCTGATTCACTTAAATAGTTTAATAACTTATCTTATCTACTCTGCATTTGCATTTTCTTTCTTTGTTTAATTGTCACTGAAGATTTTGACATGCATAGCTAAGAATCACAAACTCTTTATGAGATTTGGTGATGGTGATATGACTATGAAATAGGTCATTCACCAGTAGGTGCTTTTGCTACGTGTCCTTATGTCCTACATTTTGTCCCCTTTTTTTCTGGTTCTCCTCATGTCTAACAACCTCATAACCTTTCATTCGTTTTGACCGGTAGCTATCTGCTATTTTTCTTGGTTTTGGTATTCTATTCAACACAACAACCTCCTTTAGGTGCAACAAAAAACACATTAATCAGTTTGAAGCTATTCTATTCAACTGTATTTTGATCTAGCTCCGCAATCTAAAGTTCTTAGTTCTTTGCAGGTTATGGGTTTGACAAACAATGTCCAGCTGATAGCTGAATGCTTGAGAGCTTCAAATGTCGTGGAAGTACAGGTAGCTCTCGTGTTCACACATTACACATTATACGATCTTAAAACGACTCTAATGAAGTTCTCACAATCAAGTGAAACAGAGTTAACATATGTTTGCCTGACCTTGTTGTAGGAGGATAAGGTAAGAAGGCGGAATGAATGGATGAAATGGATGCCATTGCCAAAAAATCAGTTGGGAATGGATACAAGCTTGTTGTCTCCTGGCAGATCAACTTACAACATGCTGGCAACTTCTTTCCAGAAGATCACAGTGGAAGGAACCAGTAGTAGCCAAAATATGGCAACAGGTAAGGGAGATCCTAATTCCCAGGTTGCACCGGCTTCAACTGAGTCAGCTGGTAAAGCAACTCCCCAACGGGGAGTGATCAATTTTGTCACCACAGAAACTTAAACACAATCCGGTTAGGATTGCTCTGTTTCTATTTTTAAAGGATTTCTGACGGAAAGCTACATGCATGGATGATGACTTTTTGTGGATGGTGGTGCCCTCCCACCTTTTCTCTTATTCTTGGTTTACATGTGCTCCATTTAGGAGTGGTTTATGAGGCTAACTCTTAAGACAAAAGAAGAGAAGTGAGAAGGAAATAACCTTCCGAGTTGTTTTCGATTCAATGGAGGCAAAAAGTTATGAGGTTTGTTTGGCTGTATAGTCTGGTTTAGATGATGAATGCGTGCAGTGGTGCACTTTATCTTCTGGTACTTTGCAGTGGCATAAGTGGTTCAAGTACATTTCAGAGAGCAGAAGTTTTGATGTGTTTTTTGTTTTATTCCATGAATCCACGATGCTCGTGTTTTGAGCCCAAATTCGAACTCCAAATTTGAGAGGGAAAAGCGTGCATCAGACATTTTTAATGGAGTTATCTCTACTCTGTGCCCCTCTCTGGGCCATTACTACTTCCTTCAGACTGTTTCCAACCTTCTTGCATCATCTTGACATTGTCTTTTTCGACTTATTTCGTTATCATACTCGCATATCAAAACTTTACTTTAGGTATTCACTAAATACTTCATATTACCATTTTTTTCTTTTTGGATTTTCCATGGCTTGGCGTCGATGAAATGTTTTATATGGCTTCAATTCCTGAGGGCTCATTACTCACTACCTGCTCACTCTTGCATCTCTTTAAGCCTTATGAGAATTCTCACATCCAGGCCCATAAATAACAAAAGAAGAAAACGTACCCTTAATACTCGGGATATTACGCATAACAAGATATTAAGAATGCAACAGCTGATGGCTGTTGCCTGTTGAAAATAGAAAAGACAGCTGAAATGCTTTATTCTAAATTGTAGTGACGAAAGAAGGTTCTTGAGTGCGTAAGTTTGTACTTATCTATGCTTACTTCCATGCTATTAGATCATGTTTCGGTCAAAAATGCAGGGAACATGACATATATACACCCCAGAAAGGATCGTACAAATAGCCTTGATATTGTCATATGGAGCTCCATATAAGAAGAATATGCAACAAAAAACTTGCCCCATGCAAACGTCATGAGCTGTTCAGTTACCGAACAGTAAGCCTTTGATCTCGAACCATTACATACACATCACATATACATGCATATATTCCTTAGTTAAGCCTGCATTAGTGCCGCATTAATGGAAGAAAGAACCATATATGCACAGAAAACCACACACGAGCATATATTAGTGCTTACTTTCATTAAGTATACATACAGCTATGAAATTCAGCATTTCAATTATACTTCTCTTAATCCTCGCCCCAGCTTTGATCGAATTCATCACAGCAGCAAAGACAGGCAGGAAGAACAATGATGGTGTTTATATTGTGTATATGGGAGCAGCGGCAGCAGCAAATGGTCCTCTACGAGATGATCATTTTCAGCTTCTTAGCTCCATAAGAAGACGGTATAACAACACATACATGCTCTTCGTGAATATGCACAAACATGCATCATACACAATTTAACTAAGTGAATTTTGTGGGCAGGAATCCAAATGCAGTGGTGCACACGTACAAACATGGTTTCTCAGGCTTTGCAGCTAGTCTCTCAGAAAAGGAGGCGCTTTCAGTCGCTAAAAAACCAGGAGTCATTTCAGTTTTTCCTGACCCCATACTAAAACTGCACACTACTCGTTCCTGGGATTTCTTGTTGTCTCAAGGATTCATACGTAGAAAGAGTATTCGTGCATATGATCATCCTAAACCACACTGTCACTCTTCCTTTCCCGGATCCGACATTATCATTGGCTTCTTCGACTCTGGTATAATGTAGATTGAATATAATATTTATTCTTCTTTTACCAACAAAATTACATTAAACAGCATGCATTTGTTAATTTCATAATACTGCAGGCATTCGGCCCGAGTCGGAGAGCTTTAGTGACAGATACATGGGTCCCATTCCGTCAAGGTGGAAAGGAACCTGCATGGACTCCCCAAATTCCACATCTTCCCACTGTAACAGGTACTCTCTTTCATTTTTTTTTTAATCATGTATTAATCTTAATTAAGATTAGACAAGAACTCTTCTAACCGGAAGTGGTCGTGCTAATGATTATTATTGTATCAGAAAAATAATTGGAGCAAAGTATTACTATCAAGGTACATTCAATCCTTTTGACTACAATTCACCTTGGGACAAGGTCGGGCACGGGACCCACGTGGCAGCAACAGCAGCCGGTACTCCTGTTGCCAATGCATCCTACTACGGGCTAGTCGAAGGGACAGCCGAAGGTGGGTCTCCCTGCTCACGTATTGCAATGTATAGGGTATGCACACCTGATGGCCATTGTAACGGGTCCACTATGATGGCGGCCTTTGACGATGCCATCTATGATGGAGTCGATATCATATCAATATCGCTCGGTGCAGATGCTTCTAAGAGACCCAAATTCCATGATGATCCAATCGCCCTCGGATCGTTCCATGCTGTGGAGCAGGGAATTACGGTGGTATGTTCTGCAGGAAATAACGGCCCCACACCTGGAACAGCTATGAATGTTGCACCATGGATTATAACGGTTGCTGCCTCTACTATTGATCGAGATTTTCAGTCCTATCTTGTGTTAGGCAATGGCAAAGTAATGAGGGTAAGCTCTTAGATTGAAAGAGTGCGTCAAGACTAAATTCAGAAAGTTAAACTAATAAAATTCTTGCTGATAATTATGTGTAGGGAGAGAGTATAAATTTCTCCCCTCTCGAAAGAGTTCCAGAATACCCGTTAATTAATGCTGAATCTGCCATGAAAGATGGAGCCTATATAACTGATGCAAGGTATTAAAATGCCTTGCATGTTATACAAAACCACTTTGTTTCTTTCTCTGACATCTACTTGGACCGGACCAGAAATTGTGTCGGAAATTCAATGGATGGAGCAAAGGTGAAGGGGAAGATAGTTGTATGCAACAACGATATCATTAACGACCAACGCTACAGTATCGGTAACAAGATAGGTAATGTGACGAGGCTTGGAGGCATAGGCATTGTATTAGTAGATGACAGATTAAGAGCTGTTGCAAATACTTATGCTTCATTTCCCTTCACTGTCATTTCTTCACATGATGCTGCTCGCCTTCTCTCCTATATAAACAACCCCTCCCCCTTCAGGTACAAATAAAACAATTAATCGAACATGACAATACTAATTGTTAATTATTAATAATTTTGAAATTTTTTGTATAGAAGAGATGCAGTAGCAACGATCCTACCAACTGTGGCACTGTCTAACCACAAACATTCACCCGTAATACCGTACTTTTCGTCGAGAGGGCCTTCATTTGACACGAAAAACATACTCAAGGTGACACTGTGTTGAAGTTTTCAGATGAATTGCCGAAATGGAAGGAAATTAGGACATATCACTGATACTATGTGATGTGGTGTAATATTATACGTTACAGCCAGATATTACAGCTCCAGGAGTGGACATTCTTGCAGCCTGGATCGCCAACGATACCAGCACTGTTCCTCAAGGACAAGAGCCCTCGCTCTTTAACATCATCTCTGGAACTTCCATGGCTTGTCCACATATTTCTGGTCTGGCTGCTATTATTAAATCTAAACATCCCACATGGAGTCCTTCTGCTATCAGATCAGCTATCATGACAACAGGTAGTCTCTTAATCCGGTTCTTCAGACGAGGTCATAGATGCTAATTCATGGTAATTTTATGGATATAATGACAGCAACGCGAATGGACAATCTAGGTGGTCCGATAAAAACAGATGTTGGTATACCGGCCACTCCCTACGATTATGGTGCAGGGGAGGCAACAATAATGGGGGCATTACAACCAGGACTGGTTTATGAAACCAGCTTCTTAGAATACTTGAACTACTTGTGTTACAATGGGTTTGAGCCATCCTCAATAAAGGGCATCTCGAAGAGTGTTCCTGATGATTTTAACTGCCCTCAAGATTCAGATGCTGATTATATATCGAATATCAACTACCCATCGATTGCAATATCCAAATTCAAGGGGGAAGTGGGCAGGAAGATAAGCCGAACAGTGACACACGTAGGGGGTGATGGTGAATCAGTTTACAGTGTCATCGTGGATGGACCTAAAGAAATAAAAGTCGAAGTAATTCCTGAAAAACTGATATTCACAAAGAACGATGAGAAGCATAGTTACCAAGTGGTCTTCTCCTCTGCTAATGCTATAACATCACTGAACAAGGACGTGTTTGGCTCAGTTACATGGACCAGTGGTCAGTATAAAGTAAGGAGTGCATTTGTTGTAAGTAGTAGTTAAGGAAATGAGAGGTCACTCTGCGATCCAAGTAAAAACATGCAGACAAGTTACTCTGAATAATAGTGATTTCTAAAGAGGGCTCGTAATATAGCTCAGTAGTAAATCTTCTGGTGCATGCAAGTTTGATTTATGTGAAATATAAAACATGGATATATAATAGAGGCCATTATTGCTAAAGTATCCAAATGACGAGATTTTAGAAGAGGAGAAGAAACATGTTATAAAATATTGACAAGAACAAAGAGTAAAACAGAACAGTCTGAAGAAGACAGTTCAGAGGAGAAGATAATAAGATGGAGTCATTATAACAATTGCTGGCTTAAATTACCACTTAATATTGACTCCACCAAATCATAAAAGCAGCTTAGATTTACTAGAAACGGGCAAAGTATTGTCTTAAGAAACAACCAACAACAACAACTAAATCCCCCCCAACACCCCCACCGCCCCCTCTCCATCCAGGGGGCTCGCAGATTCACTCAAATGCCCACTGGTTCTCCCTGCGAACCTCCTCTTCTTCCTCAGGTGTGAAGTCATTCTTGATATTAAACGTCTTGCGGATTTCCTCAGGAGTCTTTCCCTTGATCATATCAGCAACTGTTTGGCAAGTCAAATCCAAGAGGCTCTTGATGTTGAGATAATTTGCAGCCTACCACAACAAAAAAATAAAAAATAAAAAATATATATATATATATAGATTTTTTTTTTCAGCAATATACACCAATTTATAAAGAAAGAAAAAAAATAATGATCATAATATTATGCTCGACTCTTCAAAATATCTTATCAGGAAACACTGCAACATATGAAGTATGAAATATATTTACAAAGGCAAAATATATTGCATTCCATAATACAGACCTCTGTACGGTCCTACATCTAATTTGGTTAAGTACCCTCCCTGCTAAATTTAGTTGAAGTACAACTCTTAACTACCAAAAAGATGTACGTAATAAATCTCACACCGATTTTATTGAGGCAAAAGAAAGTGACCCCAATATTGAAATCGAATATGTCGCAAGATTACCCCCAAAAACCAGACACAAACATACTCTGCGACGTATGCGTTCGATAAAAAGAAGCAAATATAGAGCAACTGGCCATATAATAGATGAATCGTCTGAGAAATCAAGGACCAGCAACATCCAAAACCTAGATCTTCCTCAATCTAAAAATTAATCATGAGTAAAAATCAACAAAATCTATATTCAAGAGAGTGCCACAAGCAAATTAAAAATCAGAATTCAAAAATAAAAAGTTGAGAGAGAAGCGAGTGACTGACCAATATGAGGTCAAAGAGGGTGGCCTGGTCAACCTTGACGAACTCGTGGTCCCAAGCCTTGAGCTCATCGTCAACAGAGGGGGCACGATCTTCTGCCTTGGGGGCTTCGACGTGCTTCCGGCAGTACTCAATAACCTTGGACAAGATCTTACTCGTCACGTTCGGAACAGGGATTCCATTATCGGCGCAATCGTCTTCGATCATGTGCTTGATCGTCTGTGATTCCAGCGCCACCGCCTCGTCGACCTCAAAGGTCTCTCCGTCCAAGCTCCTAAGCGTGATCTTCTTACCGGACGACATCGGTTTTCCTTAGCTAATCGAAAAGGATCGAAGACAATCGAAACCCTAACGAGAGAGAGGGGTAGATATAGAGAGAGAAGGAGCGATAAAAAGAAGTTGAATAGTTTTATGTCAATCGAGGGATTAGTATTTATAGCAAATGAATCGGTGAGAGTTAAAGACTCTTGTGTTCGTTTATGGACCGCTGAGTCCATAAAAGTTGGGCCTTGTTCATACTGAGCCTGCTCTGTTCGGTCCATAAGCTTATATCACATAGGCTTCGAAGTTTAAGCCTAAGTTGGTAATTACCTTTTTTGGTGATCTCGATCATAAAGATCACAAATTGTAGTCTATTTTTCCGGGAGAAGCTCTTCCCTTGACTTACAAATAGAGAGTGCCATAGTTAAGTTTGAAATCGTGATGAAGTGTATATCTATCTAATGTTCGATGATTAAAATTTGTGCCTCCTTTAGTAAGAGTAGAGGTTTAGAAGAAGTTTTTGACATATTTTTTGGAGAAGTGGAGAAATGAGAGTTCTATATGCTCGTTCGGTCGGATGATAACTATACCAGAACACATAATCAGACGCGTTTGAGCAGGTCTCACTAAACTTCTGACAAAGCACTGCCACTTCTATCTTGCCTGTCCCACAACACCCAACCTTGGCAACTTTGAAACCTGAAGATTAAGTTAATGAACAAGTAATTAACCAACAACGACTAATACTAATCGTATTTTCTAGGATTTTGAATGAGATCAAGTAGAGGGCTGTAAACATCTATGTACACAAGCTTGCTGTCAAGTATAGTAATGATTAAGAGAATCTATTTGCGTCGAGAGATTAGCATTGAACATCTTTGCTGCTTTATTACTTAACGATCTTCTGCACACTCTCTTTCACGTTGGAAAATGGAAAGAAACCTTTTGCCCATATAACAAGAAATGCTTTGCTCTGTGACAGTCATTTTCATTTTTCTTCTTCCTTCTTTTTGGATCTTCGTCTATGGAAATCGATCTATTGGGAAGAGAAATAGAAAACGGTGGGTCACCGACACAGCTGGAAGTCCAGATTGAAGGGAAATCCATCCTCTTAATGAAAAATAAAAAATAAATAAAAAATGCAAAACCCCTAACATCTTAAGGTCCAGTTGTACATGCATCACCTCACTTACTAATAAGACAAAATAAACAAATGAATAGAAACTATATTATATAACTATATAAATTGTAGTGTGGGCAACCTACCGAACTACTACGGTCTACAATTGTTAAGTGTGTTTGTACTACTTTCTATTATGTATGTTTATATTATAGTGTACCATATTCAATACATGTCAGGAAGGATATGATATAGGTTAAGTAAGCGAGATTTGTAGTCATGATTTTATTTAGTATATCACATGATGATTATACATCATGCTAGTACTAACCCGCTATTCCGTCCAACCGGAAAAGTTAATCCGGTCACATCCATATTGGTGTGAAGGTTATATGGCGGGAGACGGTGGAGTCAAGATCTAACCAAGATATAAAATGTGTACATTTGCAGTTGCTTAAACATATGAATACGAATAAAAATAATAAAATAGAGACAAATGCTAGACTAATTGCTATAAGCCACATTCAACCACAAAACTTAATTGAGCCAGGAGTATCCGAATGAGACATATTAACCACTAATACTATAAAAAAGAAAAAGAGAAAGGAAATACTGGAATCAACGGGCAGTCACGAGGAATGGATGCTGGCAAACTCCACACTCAATCGTCTCAGAACCAGAGCTAGGAACCTCGACCTGCATAACGCGCCAATTAGTGCCTCGAAGGATTATTTAAATGTCTCCTAAGGTAAGTGAACTTTTTCTAGAATAAAAGCACAATACACTTGAGAAATTCGCTCAAACATCATACCCGAATTTACTCATGAATTCAAAAGGCATTACATAATACCTGTAAATGTACGGTGCAGGTGGGACAAGAGACTTCCTTCATTCGCCGACCAGATGCATCAGACTTTGAGCCTGTCCAAATTACTATGATTCAAACACTGAAACACTGGTACATAGAAACAGACTCTACTACTCTTTCAAACAAGACAGATGTTCTCTACAAGACCAAACCACCCCCCCCAACAAACGAGTTTAAATTTTCCAAAAGGGAGTTTCCTTCGATAGTCCATTTCAAATAATTGTTTTCAGCACAAGGAATTACCAGATACCCTGCGATTCTTTTCCATTTCATCCTGTCAAGCAAGAATAAAAGATAATCAGAATGATTCGTATAAGTAAAGACACATGAATGGAGAGTGCATTATATAAAAGGCAATGCATAACATTTACCTGAAGCTTCTTGGCGAGATCCTCATGACTCTGCTGAAATCCTGCAGGCTTCCAAGCTGCCTCCTTAGCATTAGTCAGCCTCTGAGTTACTTCTGCCTGCAAAGGGACAAAAAGAAACTTGGTAATATTATTTCATTAACTAATCCATTAGTGCCATGCACATTACACCTCTTTAGAACATTGAGTTAACAAATTTCAGATGGAGTAGTGAAAAGTAGTCGTACCATGCATTGGTCACAAACTCGAACCTGAGGAGCATTTTCTTCAGCAGTTAAAACAATTCTCCCACGAGTGCATTTATCACAGAAAATATCTCCACAGTTCCTGCAGTGATGCTGAGTAGTGAACAAAAGACCCATTAGAATAACCATGATTGCAAGCATTAATGGAAAAACAAAACTCACAATCCATAGAAAAGGGAGGATTACCCTGCGCACAAAAGCCCCAAAATCTGTCCCACAGGCCGTACACTTTGAAACTGCTTCATCGGGGACCTAAGAAGGGGAGGCAATAGGAGTGTGTAACACACTTTAAAACACTCTTCTAAGGGAAGACCATCCAAGTATTAAGTTTTTATGTTTCTATATTTTTAAACTTATAGATGGAAGTATTTGTATATTTCTACCCACAAGTAAACGTAGCTAAGATTAAATGAATTTAGACATCCAGCGTACCCAGTGATCTTTCTCCTCATTGGCAGGCTTTATCATGTTCATCCAATCACCAAATCCTTTCTTTTTCTCTGAAGGTTGTTCATCGGCCTTTAAAGAATCAGTAGGCATGCTTCTTCCACCCATCTCCTTAAACTGGATTTCAGAAAATAAGAGGAGAAATTTGAGAATCATGGGAGCCCATAAGCTTCTAAACGCAACAAGGGATAAAACATCCATAAGCAATGTTAGCATACTGTACAAACACCAAATTCCATAAAATTGAAGAAATACCAGGATACTTTTGTATAATCCTCTTTCTTAGTTTCTTACAGTCCAATGAATCTTCTAGAGAATAGGTATTTTCTAGTATGAGGGGAAGAGCGGGTGGGAAATTACCCGCAGGACACTCAATTCTCTGAGCAGAGAAGTATTTTCTAGTATGAGGGGAAGAGCGGGTGGGAAATTACCAGCAGGACACTCAATTCTCTGAGCAGAGAAGTATGGTGAAACCCCATAGTTCCACAAGGTAAAAAGTAAAAAATTTAAAACACCAAGGCAGCACCCAAACAACAGCGGTAAACAAGTTCACTAGTTCAGAGAACTATTATTACCTGCACAGTGGCAGCAGTCACTGTGTCCAGGAGACTGTTGGTTGTGTAGCTATTTGACTTCAATCTAATACGTTTCGGCTCAATATCCACAGAACTCTTGGACCAAATTGCCAAAGTCGATGAATCTGACACCTGAATGAGGATAAACAACAAACTAGATGTTAAACCCATAATAAATAGCAGAGAAAAGGTACTTGACATAGAAATCATCCCACTCACTTCACATCTTGTAATGTTCTCAAGAGGATAAATTCTCAAAGTCCGGCCAGTGTTTGGGTCAAGCATTCGAATCCCATCCAAACCAATCTGAAAGATTAAGGCAAATCAAGAGTTGAGCCTCAAAATTTGAATATATATATTTAGGCGAAGAAAGTGGGTTGGAGGTGCTAAAAGAAAGAGAAGCTTTACTCCAAGCTATGAACCATAAGTTGCAGATACAAGCAACTTATGTTCATATTATATTGCATATTCTAATACCACTATATACCAAAACACCTTATAGAACAGACTGTACTAAAACGAGCAAAAATATGTGAACAATTACTTCAACTGGATATTGCAAAGAACATACCTGACAAAGAACATCCATGGAGCTCTGACCTCCACTTTCACCCAGGACCTCGACTCGAAACTTCTGTACCCCACTCTTGACGTCTCCTTCTGTATCCAGCTTTGGAATCGCTTTCACAATCTTGCTTGAACCCATTGATGAGTCTCTCTTATCAGATGGAAAACTTATTGGTCTGCCATAATCATCAAAAGCGGTCAAAGTTAAAGACTTGGGAGGCTTAGAGCTGGCACCGTATCCCTCATGAACCTTGCCCCCTTGATAGGCATAGACGCCGTCTCCATAGCCATCATTCAAACTAGAATCATACCGCTTCACATAGGGATCTGAACTGAAATCAGATCGGCTTCTACTGTAGTCTCCATATCTATTATCATTGTATCCACCACTCTGATCCAATTTAAAGGAATACTCGTATTGATTTTCATGAACGGGTGGAACAGAAGAGCCATATGGAGAAGAGTATAAGGACGAATATAACGAATTGTCATTGGGAGCCGGAACAGGGTTAGGATTCACGCTAACCGAAGGAGGCGGAGAGGTGAAACTAGGAGGCGCCGTCTGATGATGGTCATACGGTGGATAATAGGATTGCTGTGGAGCCGGCAGTTGATAGTGCAGATGGGATTCAAACGAGGGGAAAGAAGAGGACTGTAGTGCAGCATTGAACGACTGGAAATTAGTGTCCGTGGAGGGAATTGAATGTGGAGGAGCTATTGGAGAGTGATTTGAAGGATAAGCGTTGTTATCAGAAGGAATGTAGTTAGTGGTGAAGGGTGGTGCCGAAGCGTAAGCGCCCTGGTGGGGATGATCGGAAGGAGAAGCGGCGCTTGGATTAGGGCTAGGGTTCGCGTTTTGCGAAAGAGAGTACTGATAGTACGGAGCAGAGCCGTAAATTCCTCGTTGTTGCATTGCCGATCCAGATAACAGTGCTCCGATAGATGGAGAAGGAGAACTGTAGGACCTTTCCGCCTTTCTGAGGACACAGAGAGGGCGGTAAACACAGGGAGAATTTATAACTGTTTCCCGGCAAACGGAGGTTTTCCTACTTCGTTCAGTACTCACGTGCCGTCCATGTGCGGGTTTTTCTCCTTGGGCCCTTGGAGGTCATTTTCTCAAATTACCCGGTACTTTTTCACATTAATTTATTGCAACGAATTAAAGAAAACCCAGACTGCCCCAAGAAGAAGACAGAGCAGTTGCAACTTTCACATCTGGTTGGGAATTGACATGAAAGACAACATACATGTTCACTGCGAATATATGATTATTAAAGAGAACTTATAAATTCACAATTGATTACAGTACGTACATAATTGACAACCGTTTGATAAAGAAAACCAACATTTTAATTCCGGCTGTGCTCCGCTTATCATGCTTCCAGTCTCATGATAATAATATATCTATTACTAGTAATATCGACTGGCAAGAAACCAGAGAATTGTTTCTCCTCTCAGATTTTAATGCTGGGAGAGTCTCATATAGCATTCTCCATGCGGGCATACCATTCACCGATCTTTGTATGAGTCACCATGTCTTTGCCCGACGTGAGGTGTCGGATGGGCCGCAACACCCCGAAAACAGCAAGATCAGCTAGATTAGGATTCAGACCACCTGTCAACACAAACAGTTTTTGGACCATTAAGACATACACAGAATCATGTTCTCCATGATGAAATACTTTAGTTTCCAGCATACCATGAAATTGCTGGCCTTTAATGGCATCTACCCAGGTTTCTGCTGCTTTATACAAGGCCGCACGTTCGTCAATTATCTTGTGTCTCTTCTTCAGTTTCTTAGACACAAAGTACATGGCTGCAGCACCCGTATACTTAGCAACTAGCCTCTCAGTGAAACTGAAATTGCCTGCAATAATACAACTATAATCGATGAGGGATGACGTTACAGAAGCAAATCCAAGATTGCTGCATAAACAGTATAATATAAAATCAAGGTTAAACATCTTGGAACCCTAGGGGTGACCCAATTCCATTTAATTGTTTTCTCTATTTATAAAACCAAGAAAAGAGTACACAGCACATAAATATATATGTGGTGTATCCAGGGGCAGAACAATAATTTGAAACCTACTCAAGCAAAACTTCACGAGATAGTATTCTGATGCCTTAAAGAAAACAAAAGGAACAAGTGTTTTGCTAATGGAATAAACGTGGTGAAAATCGAAGCAGGATTCAGTTGAAAAGGTTCAGAGATCGATCAGTAAACAGACCGTGTGTGGTTATATAATCAAATGCTTCAATGGCCTCCGAGGGATTTCGGTACAAGTTTGGTGCTAAAACATGGACCAAGTGATTGTCCACCCACCTACATCAAGAAAAACCGCATAATCGAAGTCTGTGATATAAACAATTAATATTTTTCTTTTTTAAAAGTAGACAGGAATCGATTAACAAGGTTTTGAAGTTAGAACAGAGACAATACCTACGCCACTTGCTCTCTTCTTCGTCAGTCAAGACTTTATTCTCGGGATAAATTCTTTGGAACAGCTTATCGATTATATCTGCATAAGAGAGAATACAAAGCCACCCAGCAGAAATTCGAATAAACAAGGAAAATAATAGAACATCAGCTCATTCCTCCTAATTAAGATTGCATTTCCAGGGGAATTTAAGGATAGTGATGGAACCTGAAGAATCCACCATTTGTTCACCATCAACCATCAGTATGGGCACCTTTTTGTATTCAGACCACTTGATCTCCTTTTTGGAAATCGGATTAACCTCCACAGTATTGTAAGGAATTTTGTAATAATCCAAGAATGCTGAGAAAAGAAATGTAAGATAAGAATTTAAAGATCAAGAGACTACATATCAATTTTTGATATACAAAGCTTATGATGTTTGATCATTTCCACGCTCAATTTCATCAAACAAATTTGTTCAACTGAGCTCAACACTAACGATCAAGTATACAAGAGATTAGCTAGCATTGAAGCATGAATACCTCTAATTTTGTTGCAAAACGGACAAGCTTCGTACTGATAGAGCACCACGTCCTTTGGGACAAACTTGTGGGAACAAGAGGACTCCTTAGGAGGTACGTCTTGAGCCAGAGGGGTGGAGGCGGCAGAAAAGCACATGCTTCCAGGTACATGACCACCGACAAGCGCTGGCGTCGATGGGACAAATCTATCGGTGATTCTTTGAGAGGACCACTGCTGGTTAGCATGGGAGCAAGAGCCATTGAACGCCACCGATGAAATAAGTCTCTGTTGACCGGTGACGCGGGTGTTGGCGGCGCCACCAATGGCTCGGCTGAGCACCGCGAGTCCAGTAATCCTTCTCATCGTGTGATCAGGTCAGTCTCACTAAGAAAGCTCTCTATGGAAGTTTCGCTGTTTAGGGGTTTTGCGAGGGGCTTTTAGTGATTAGCGTAACGACACGTCGACCAGTGCAGATTATGAGCCTACAGGCTACAGGTAGTCGGCGGAGCACTGGATTTCTTCTCAGTTAAATGTCCTCTTTGCGTAAGGAAACGTTCTAGCGCGTGAAATTTGGTGTAAACATAAATTACCTTAACAGCCCCATAAATAAATAAGAATCTCGAGAAATATAGATTTAAATTAAGGGTATTATAGGTATTAACTAAGCGCTTGACGCAAAGGTCGGTGACTCTCCGCCTATATACTCTAACATAGCGCCTTTTCCTTCTTCTATTTCTATTTCTCGAGTTTGAGGCGGCTCGGGAGATTAGGAGGGAGCTAGGGTTAGGGTTTCTAGTTCTGCGTATCGTTGATTGATTACAGTCGTGGTAATCTTAAGGTCTAGCGCTAAATAAACCGATTATCTTCAATCCTTTTCAGGGATGTCTCGTTGCTTTCCTTTCCCTCCTCCTGGGTACTCGAGGGCGGGGGCTAGTGGGCAGGCCTTGATCGAATCGATTAAGGTTCGTTGAGCAAATTTGTTTATCATGTTGTGCTCGACTGATTCTGTTCGAATTACGATCCGTTCCGAGCTGTCGGATCGGACTATTAAACATCGTTGTGTATGCGTGATTGTGTAATAAAGAGGAAAGAATTGTTTTGAATTTTTGAAAACTTTTATCGAGTTTGGTATTCGATATAACATTACAGTTCGTTTTTAAACTTTTCTTTTTAACAAAAGATTAGATACTAGACTTTATGTTAGAAAGATGTTGAAAGAGGTAAGTATGATTTTGATATGCAAAGATCTAGGATATGATTTGAGATGGAAAGATCTAGGATCCAATATTTTCGTTAACCTTGTGGAAGATTTGAGGAAGAATACAGCGATATAGGACATAAGGTTTCGAGTCTTTTGAACAAAAGATTAGATACTAGACTTTATATTAGAAAGATGTTGGAAGAGGTGAGTATGATTTTGATATGCAAAGATCTAGGATATGATTTGAGATGGAAGATCTAGGATCCAATATTTTCGTTAACCTTGTGGAAGATTTGAGGAAGAATACTGGGGTATAGGGAGATACAGTTTTAAATCAAAGTATTTAACACCATTCTGAATCTTAATGGTTTTTCTTGATTTTTTTTTTCTGGAACTGATCTGTTATATATGATAGTTAAACAAGTTAAATTTTTTTAAAAGCATTGCAAATTGATTTTATAATTTTTGTGACTTAAAGCTTATTTACGTCCTCTGTGTTTGGTTGTTTTGTTAAAAAGATCTTGAATTCTTATATCACTAAAAGTTTAACATTAAGGTTGTTCCCATGTTTTTTTTTCTTTTTTGGTATTTTGTTGCATGGTCTTTGTGATTTGTAAACCTTTAATAGTTTGTTTAGCAACTTTTACCCACTGGACCTATAACCATGACGATATCCCTCCCAATTGTGTTGGTTTTCGTTGCTTTCAATAGCTTCTTGCTTTTAGTGTTAAAGTTCTTATTCTGGTGCTTTATAGCTCCAAAGTGATACGGTGAAAGGAAAGTCGGGTAACAAAAAAGAGAAGAGAGGAGACAAGGTTTCTAAAAGAAAGGATGAGATAAAAAGAGCAGAGAAACCGACTTGTAATTCTGATGGCAAAGTAGCAAAGCTTAATCATCAGAAGGACCACCAGTGGGAGAAAAGTAGTACCAAATCATGTTCTAATGACTATCAACAAAAGGGGAAAACAGTTGACACTGAAGAGTTGGAGAAAAGTGATCTTACTGAGGAACATGAGCAACCTATTTGCTCTCAAAGCGAGTCCTACTTGTCTGATAGCACCCAGAGTAACAAGAGGAAAAGACAAGACCTGACATCCTCGTCATCAAATGGGACCAGAAATCCAGGTAAATTTTACTAATGCCTTTCATTTGTGAGAAATTTCCATTCCCCATTTGAAAAGAGTATGTAACAGAAGTTGCCCTCTCATTCTCTTAACCAAACAGGGTTTGTCTTACGGATTAAGCTGCCCGTCAATAAGCGGAAAGAATGTGATACTTCCCAAGTTGGAGAACCTTCTTGTTCCACTTCTGGAAGGGAAGTAGATCCTGTCGGACAAAGGAAGGAAACTGTCAATAAACATGGTAAAACATACTTCAGCTCTGGAGATTCTAATACAATCGTGGGGGCAGAGAAGCTCTCATCTAAATTCGAACTTAAAGTTCCTCCTTTGTTGCCTGGTATTGAGGAAGTCTGTGTCCGAGATAGCGGTTTAACTACTGATGGAAGCGCATCATTTGATAATGGTGTTTCATCAGAGTTGTCTCTCTACAAGGCGTTATTTGAAAATTGGAATCCATCGCAGCCGCAACTCGAAGACAATGATCAAGATTGGCTCTTTAGAAACAAACCGCAAGACATGGCAGCAGCTACAAGATTCAAGGCTAGTGATGGTGATTCCTTCAGCACGAATTCTTGTTTGTGGCCTCGTGCTCAGCTGCTGCCTGAAGCCGATATATACGCACTGCCATACTCGGTCCCATTTTAATTCTTTTTATTCCTTTTTGTTGTATTGTACAGAATTTATTTTTTTTTCTTTGAATCCTTTTGAGATGAATCCAAGATCATCTCAGCAGTTTTGCAGTAGTCTTGTAGTGATATAGTTGTGGTTAAAGATTGGAGACTAAGCGGTTTATTCGACTAAAATTTTCTTCAGCTATAAATGTTGGCTTTGCCAATATTTTACATATAAATGTGAGTTGCAAATCACCCAAGGCTCTCACCCAAAAAATAATGAAGAGAAAAAGCAAACAACGCGTAGTGCCTTAGACGCTGGCTACAAGCAGATTTAAACTCTGTGCCAATATTTTTCTTCGGCTTTTACTATTTCACATCTTCATATGTAAAGGCACGTCAAGGCTTGATAGAACTGTATTTCTCACCCATGACATTGTCCTTCTGTTTCTGGAGTTCAATGTACCGCAAGGTGCTGGCAAAGAAAGCATTAGTAGTTACCGAATTTGCAGTCTCATCCCGCAGTTCCGTTGTTATTAAATTTACCAGATCTTGAATTGCAGCACTTGTAATTTGAGGATTTCCCTTCTCGAAAAAATAGAGGTACCTAAAACATGTGGCAGAATCCTAGGCTATTGTCATTTATCTAGAAGCGCCCGAGGCTTTGACAACTAAAGCTTCGAACTACTAACCTGTTTAGCACTTCAACGCACAGTGTAACTGGTCCTCCACTACCCCGTGTAATGTTTGTCATATATTGAGCAGCATTTGCAATCCGCAAGGCTCGCTTGAGGCAAAGCAGGACCCTGAGTAGCAATCAATTGGAGGGAAGTGAGAATTTTTCTTACACTTATTGGAAGTTTCCAAGAGAAGCATGCAACTCCGTGAAAGTTGTACATTAATATTCTAATTGTATGAAGCACAACCTTTCCCCGTCCTTCATGCCATCTTGATTATCAACCCAGAAAAGATGTGAACAAGCGCAAATAGCTCTACACTGGTCAGGTTTCTTTAAAAGCTTTGCAGAATACTGACAATAGAGAAAACATTACTTTAGGATACTGGCAGAAACATGTTATCCAGAAAGTAGATGGATATTCATGTGATAGTACCCCAGTGGCCTTGTGTGTTAAAGTGTCCCTATTCTCAGTACTGAATACATCCATCCTCTGGAGAGTCCCAATAATTAGCTGCATCGCAAGCACCTGAGCTTTGGAGTCCTACAGGTTAAGTATGTGTTCATGTATGACAGCATATTAATTAACAGTTTAGAAGCAATTAATGTAAGATGGAAAATTAGAAGCAATTAATGTAAGATGGAAAATTAGAAGCAATCATTAACATTTACCGCTATTTCTTCTTCGTATAGTGTAAAAGCTTGAGTGAAAAAATTATAGGCAATGGGCTCAAGTCCACAGTTGTTGGCAGCCTGAGTACCAATTGGAAAATGAAACAGAAGTTAGAGAAAACAGTCTGTCTCCAAACAAACCCTAGAAAAGCACATGAAAATTAGCACAAAGAAAGAGATGATAACAACAAAAAAATGCTAGATTCAAGAGGATCCAACTCCACTCCCAAGATTACTTCCTATTCAATGACTAAAAAAAAAAAATTGCAGACTGAAAATGAGTTTTCATACATCCTTTTACTGATGCATAAGCTTTAGTCATGGCATACCTCAGCACATTGCAGGTATAACCTCATTGCAAGCTCGGGAAACTGAACAGAGGAAAGAGTTTCAATAATCTGAGGAAAAAGTATTAAGAGAGAAGCAGTTAATGTCAATTTCCTGGCCGTCCCAGAGATAGAGATTGAGAGGGATATTGAACCATAGAGAATTTAGCACAAAAAGACCTGGGCCATGTACTAAATGTGCTTGATTCTGAAGTTCAAACCCTACATTTGGTGCATCAAGAGACTGTTATGCTTCTGAAGTTACCTGATTCAATAGCTGAAATATTTTCTCTGGCGTCGCAGGCCTTTCTTGTCTCACTACATCCACATCCCCATCTTGACCTTGTAATTGTCGCACTAACTGCAAGAATTACAAGACAAATGTGGAAAACTAAGGGCATTCCAATAATTGATCCGTGAATCTGAATATAGATCAGCCTCTCTCTCTCTCTCTTGTAAGATAAGAGGCAGAAGATGCATACTCTGAGTGCAGAAAATATAAGAGGAGGAACTGTGAAAGACAGGCGCCTTAGTCCACTCATAATATGTTCTTTTACAATACAAATAATCTGAAAACTCCAAGGAGATAAAATCAAGACAAAATCAGCACCTCACTAGGCGGGCTCTGTAATCATGATGACTTAAACAAATCAATCAAACACCATAACAGAAGAAAAGAGCAAATTAGACTTGAGGGAAATGAATATTTTACTATTTTAGATGTGAAACTATAATGAGATAGCCTATAACACACACACACAAGATTAAAGAATTTTTTTTTTTTTTTGGGGATAAAAGAGATAACAGCAAGAAAGCAATAGTGAAAAACACCTTTAGCATTTCATGCGGATCATCATTGTAAAGCATGTGTATGAGCCGAGCAACAGAATTTTGCTCTTCCCTAAAGTCCTCTTCATCTAGCTGATGTGCAAAAATATAACAAGCAAGGAAAATATCATCTCATTAGTGAAAAGAGAGAGCAAATTTAAATCAAACCAAAACCAGTAGATAGCAGTTTATAACAACTATAAGTAAAAAAACTCCGAGCGAAAAGAAAGAAAAAAGGATCGTAGAGTATCAAAGTTTTCAATAAGTACCTCTTCCACATCAGTTCCATCCAAGTCCTTGATTAGACCTTTTATTAGTTCAAACAATACTTCAACCTGCAAACAAGAGTACCATCATTTTACAAGAGTGGATGTTATTGTCACTTAACAGCACGAAATTCGAGTACCTTCTCAGAAGTGGAGATGCAAGAGTTATTTTTCAAAATACTCTGTACAATAACCATTGCCATGACTTTATTTGTTCTATTGTCAAGATGTTCCATGACTCGGGGATAGTTAGAGAGTGTCAGAGCTGTCACAATATCATTGTATTTCTCCAATGGAGCACTTAGCAGCACAACAAGTTGTTTTGTCACTCTAACATCTTTAAGCTTTGATTGGCCAGATAGCTTAGTAACACATCCTCCCTTTAATATAACAAGTAATAAAATCAATCTAAAAGCCAAAGGTTCAAGGTCCAGATGATGGTAGCAAACTTCAAAGTATTTTCGAACAACATAAACTTAAGAGGATACCAGTACTCGGTCCACGTAATCAAGCCTCTCAGGATGAACACGAAGGGCAAAGATTAAAAGAGAGACATACAAATTTATAGCTCCAAGAACAGGCATGTCAACTTGTGCTTCTATGACCTGCAAATAATTTATAATTGATCAATTCAAGCAGACTCCACATTTCCACCTTTACATGCATAGATCACTTTTTGCACTTTTATGAAATCACCTTACCTTGTCAATAGCAGCACTTAATTTAGAAAATGATTCAGCTTGAAGAAATTCAGGCAATACCTGAAATAAGACCAACTATTGGCAGAATGCAAAAGAAAAATTATTGCAAAATGTCTTGTAGATGTATAACTTACATCTGCATTTGAAGCAGCGTAATTTGACAATCTCTCCATTAATTGTGATAACACTGTCTTTATGTCCAGTGTAGGCTATCAAGTTCAAATAATTACACAGCAGTCAAGTGACTCAATGAGTCTCGCATCAAAACGGAGACATTGATGTAAAAATAAAAATAAAAACTTTATTATCTTGTCCCTGCCTTGAAATATTCCCACAAAACAAAAAATGGAAAATAATCTCAGACTACAGTCAAGTTATACCCACCTGAAGCTGGAGACAAGCATTCAATAGAGTCTCAAGGGTCTGCAAATGGTATTCATCTGGAAAGACCTGAATAATGCATTCAATCAGGTAGTATTGAGCCAGCTCATCTTTGCAGTTAACAACCTGCACAAGTTGATATATATGCAGACCAATAAGTATCCTGTAATAAACATTTTTTCTTCAGAATGAGTACAGTTTATTAAAACCAGATAACAAACTTCTGAGAATGATTAGCTGTCACCTCCTCCAAGATTCTGGGAAGAACAGTGTGTTCATACAGTTTAATGTCCATACCCTCAACGTGACTGAGAACATGTAGATTTTTTCCTACCTAAAATGAAAATTCAGAAGGTAATATATTAATGGAAATGCATAAGAGCCTTTGATACGGTAAGTCAATAACTGATGTAGATTAAAGTATTACAAGATCACGGAGCTCGCTCCTTTCCTTTTCCTGCTTCTCTCTTACCCGACCAGGTCCCTGCAGACCAAAAAGTGCAAGGGTAGGCCTCAACTCAGGATTGCCAAAGTGTAGGATTGGCTCGCAAGCATCATAACAGCTGCATGGCCAAAAATATGCCCTCTTGGATCATCTTTTTATATTTTTGACTTCCATGGCAAGCAATTACTCTGGTGCCAGACACATAAAAACGAGAGCAAAAGAAGAATTCAGGTGCTCGACAAACCTGATATGGAATTTTCACCCAAAGTTTATTCATTTCTGTAAAATTTTGTAGCACAAATTCCACTCCATCCATGACAGTATTCACATCTCTGCAGGATGAGATGACATCGGATCATATCAACTTTCCGTTTTCTATTTCTTACACTTGAAAATTACACAGCCTAAGAGATATTGGCATATATGGAACTTAAGATCTAAATGGAATCAATAGTTCAAGAAACACGAGTAAATACACCAATAGTATTGAAAAAGAAATTGACATTAGCATAATAATCTTACCCTTCATACTTGTTACCAACATTAGGTAAGTTATCTTTAGTGACTTGAGCGAGATAATTTCTTAGAAAGAGCCCACGCAACGGATGTTGAATAGCATGACATATTTCGATGAGATCTTTAAGGATATCATTTGCTGGAGCCTCCTTGGATTTAATGTAGACAGATCCTACTGTACACAGCAGATACCTGTGTACCAATAGTGAGAGCTTCTTAGTTCATATTCCCTTCCATTTACAAGCAATTTGGGGTTTAAAAAAAAAAAAAGGAAGAAGAAAAAGATTGACCATGATTGAACCTCAGTTACTTACAGTCTTGGCAATACGTTGCCGGCGTGCTGAACAAGTTCATACAGATCGACAATTGAAACTCCATGCCTAGTTTCGTCTTTGAAAAACATCTCCAACTCTTTTAGTTCATCAAAGGCTCGCATATCTAGTTTCATCACAGATCGAGCAGAAACCAATAAATCAAACTGAATTTCGAAGATTAGGTTCGATCGAGTACAAAAAGAGACGAAGAGCAGAATGGAAGAAGGGACTTTACAGAGCTTGAAATATTTGTTTGGTGAAAGGTGCGAAGTTCGAAGCTCCGAGAGCATTTGAGCCGAGTACTTGAGCACTTCTCTGAGATTGTTAGCATCCTGCGCAAATGAAAATCAGGTTTCAGCCGGAAATTCGATCTGAGATCGAAACTTCAGAGAAAGTTGAGCGCAAAAAGGAAGAAAAGGGAGGGATACCAGAGCTCGATGGATGTAAAAAGCATTATATTGAACGGAGGCTATGGCTTCAGCCAGCCATTTTTCTTCGTCATCGAATCCTTCTGCTGTCATACTATGACTCCGACCCTCTTTTCTACCCCTCTCGTCTCGAATGAGAGTGATTCGATAACGCAGAGTCGCAGGCTTTCTTCTTTTCCTTTCTTTTCGCGCTATTTTTTTTTTTTTTCTCCCTTGAACCTTGATAATGTTAGGAAGTGGTTGAGCTGGAAACTTGATGATTATCAATCCGGTGATGAACGCCACGTTGCTGCCACCAAAGCAGAGCTAAGCGACGTCGCTTGCCCGGCCCGATATGACAGTTAAGAAGTTACGTCCACCTTTCTTGAATTATCATCGATCGTTGTAAAAGAAAGTTGGAAACTTGCAATCAAATGGGTTAATTGTGGTCATCCATCCCAACGGCATATTTCAGTATTATAAGAGATTTAATACAGATAGATACGGTTTAGCTAAATATTTCTTATTTTTCCTACCAGCTTGGAATCCAGGATAGATTAGACCAATTTTGGAGGATATGAAACTCCATTGGTTTTACAAAAAGTCTAGTTTGACAAAAGTAATGCACTTAACAAAAGTAATGAAAGACAAATTTCAACGCTAGACAAGATTGAGTTAAAATGCTTGTAATAAATTACAGTGGTAAACGAAACAATTCCCATGCTTTTCATATTCATCTGATCCTACAATGTCAGCCTTTGGTCCCATACACCATACATTATGCAGCTTCCCTAGAGAAGCTAAATTGAAGAAGAAAGTGACTACTCTTTGTGTCGAAGCAAATCTTTTGTTTCTGGATCATAATATAGAGCATGCTCTCTGTGTCTTCTTCTTCTTCTTCTTCTTTTGCTTCGGGGGCTGGAGCACCACCTTAATGGCTGCATCAAAAACCGCCTTCACATTCTGCAAATTTGCAATTATAGAATAACATGAAATCGACCATTAGCGGATATAAAAAGAAAGGTGTATACATATATATATACACAGTTTCCAGAACAATCAAACTTTTGCATACCAGTTGTGTTTTTGAACTGCACTCAATGTAAGCAGGAGATCCAATTAGTCTTTTCAATTCCTCTCCCTTCAAAAAGTGATGACAACGAACATTAATATAACTCTAAGAGTCATAAGGAGGCATATTTTAGAGCGGTATAGAACACAGTAACCACCTGAGCGTTTGAAATTGGAACTGCACCAGGATGATCTACAAAGAACTGTTTGTCATCGCGAAGATCTGTAGATGGTAGGACCCATTATTAGAACAGCCCACACCCAGAAAACGCATGTTCTTCAAACGTAGTAAATGGAAGAAAAAAAACTACCTAGTTTTGTTCCAACGATAATTATTGGAACGCCTGGAGCATAATGTTTCAGTTCAGGAATCCACTGGAATGAGAAAAGTGACAGCATATCAGCAAAAACAACACCCTAGAGTATAAATAATAAATTTAAAATAAATAAATAATGATTCCATCAAATCATTGTCACCTTCTTGGTGATGTTTTCATAGCTAGCCTTGCTTATGAGAGAAAAAGCAAGTATAAAAACATCAGCTCCTCTATAGCTCAATGGTCTTAATCTATTGTAGTCCTCCTGCCCTGTTCAATAAAGACAGAAGACAAGAGTTATAGTAGGAGCTATCAAGAAAACACAGAAACTGAAAATATGGGTGTGTAGACTGTAGAGTTACCAGCAGTATCCCATAGGCCTAGGTTGACTGTGCTTCCATCCACGACAACATTAGCACTGAAATTGTCGAATACAGTCGGCACATAATCCTGTTATAAGCTCAAAATTAATAACTTTCTCCTTCAGATAATATCCATAAAGATTAGACAATTAGTCTTTCCGTTTCCTTTAGTTATTGCAACGAGATCCATCAAGAAGCATGAATATGCAAACTCAATTAAAATAAAAATCGTATCCAATAGCATGGAAGCTAGACTTTGAAACTGGGATGACTCACCGTGGGAAATGTGTTGCTGGTATATGAAATCAGCAAGCAGGTTTTGCCTACAGCACCATCGCCGACTGTCACGCACTTTATAAACCTCGTCGCACTCATTTCCGAATCCGAAGCACCGGATCTCTTCCCCTAAAACGTAGCCACACAATGCCTCAGTCGGAATCTCTATCAAATTTTGCTCGTGCTGGAAGCAAAAGAATCCATGTCAGTGAACAAAAAAGGCGTAGAGGATCCGAATTCTTGAATCGAGTCTCCAAGTGAGAAATTCAAGCACTCGAAACCCTAAATGCAGGGCACAGAGAAAGATGGAGAGAAATGCAGAGGAGGAGGATGGATGAAGGTGGAAGAGTAAAAGAAAGAAGAAAGTTGGGAAAGAGAGAGGACGAAACTGGGAAAGACAGAGATGCGATCGAAGCGCTCGCTGAGTTGGCCAACCTTTCGCCATCTTCTACTTCTACTTCTACTTCTACTTCTACTTCTACTTCTACTTCTACTGCTTCTTCTTCTTCTTCTTCTTCTTCGTAATAAGGCACTTTGT
The DNA here is from genome assembly GCA_027186245.1 of Coriaria nepalensis. NCBI lineage: Eukaryota > Viridiplantae > Streptophyta > Magnoliopsida > Cucurbitales > Coriariaceae > Coriaria > Coriaria nepalensis. Next base: position 13,983,414 of record CP114484.1, read on the forward strand.
ACGTATCATTAGTTTATTAATGATAACTTCATTTAAAAAAAAGTTAAAGCCAGTTGGCAATTATTGGAGGAGAATGTAGTGGGACAGGGAGCAGGTTACTTATTATTACATCCTAATTATTTGCAAATTGTATGTTTTATTCTCAAGCAACACTCTTAATTATTATTATTAATAATTATTATTAATTATTATTATTAATAATAATTATTAATTATTATTATTAATTATTATTATTAATTATTACATCATAATCATTACTTTGTTAATGATGTTTGTTTTGTTTTTATCACCAACAAATCCAAAAGACGTGCCAAATACTCTAAATAACCAACCTCCAACAACCCAAACAAATCAAAACAAATCCGTAAACATACATACGTAATTCAAAGTTCAATTTTTTTTATTTTTTTTTTTAATTTATTTTAATTTGTTTATTATTATTATTTTATATTTTATATTTTTGCATTCTCGTAAAGGTTCTAAAATTCTGGATCGATCAAATTTTATACGGGCTATTTTTTTATTTTTTATTTTTATTTTATTTTACTTTTCTTTTACTACCTTCCACCCCAAATCCATGTATTTTATTCTCAAATGATGCCAGTAAAGAGTATATACTTTCACCACCAAACAATATCCATAATGACTCAGCTCCTTCATGAATGTGATCTTGATCTTGATCTTGATCTTGATCTAGATATAAGTACACAGTAACATGCTTTTTTTCATTAGAAAGCTTCACCTTTCAATTTGACAAGTCATAAGAGTGAAATCTCCACGTCAGATTCCACTAAATCCTGATAGCAGATTAAGGGGCCATAAATCTAGCTCATCTTCCTCGTTTGTAGCTTCAGCTTTGGGGCCAGCATGTTTCCATGGAGTGCTACAGATTGGGAAAGTTCTTGCACCATAGTATACATAAGAGAGTGGAATCATCGGTATGAGCACTGAGTGACCCTTAAAATGAAACAAATGAATTCAATGCTACGTGAATATTATTACCCTTTTTTTGGATGAAATTTTCTCGAGGCAATAATGATGAATTCAATCCGTACAAGTTTCATTAGAGCACAACTCAGCTTGTGAAAAGTAAATTCAATCGAGTATTCGTAACCTATAGTCACAGTATGCTTTTCAGATTTAACTAGCTTTGTACTTTGACAAATGCCAGAAAGCGATTGGGGTGACAAGGGGAGGCGTTGGCTTAGTAGTGCAAATGGCTTTTAAGTAGTGTTGCAATATGTAAGGTCACAAATTTTGCAATGAATTGAGTTTAAAGAGCACACATGTTAGTAAAACATGACTCTCCAACTCCAGATGAAGCACATTGATATTGGATAATTCCACCCTGAGCTGAGGCGTCTTGCACAATAGCTTCCACCTGAAAAATGGAATCAAGAGCACATAAATGGGAAAGATCTATAAGATGATAAAGATGGATCTACACAGATCAATTCAGCACGATACCAAGAATCTAGATGGAATCATCTGTGCCTTTATTTTAATTCTTTTATTCAACAACCTTTTAATTCCTAAGGAGAAATAAGATCATGGGCAACATATTTCCAAGATTGATTTGGTAAAATGAACAAAGCCACAGAAAGTAATTAAATATTCTAAAGTTTACTACTAATCAAACACTGATCACAAAAAAATTCTTGAATGTAACATTCAAATGTTTTAGGAACAGTGACAGCATCCCTGTCAAGACCACAGAATCGTACTTGGATCAAAGCATCTTAGGTAGCGTTGGTGACCAAAGGTCATATGATACTCCACCTTCTACATAGAACATAATATAAAACTCAAACTATTAAAAAAATATAAAATACACACACACACACAAACCAGAAAGACCAATCTTAGAACATAATTTTATTTTGGCCCACAAAACTGTGAAATTCTTAATCAGAGAACTGTTGATTCTCACGTCTGAAGAACATCCAGAAACATCTCAATTTCTAATTGAAAATAGATCACAACTTGTCATTGAATGACTATAAAAAAAATAAAAATAAAAATGAAAAATGAGTGGGAAAATAAACGGATAAAATTGAATCACTTACAATAGCTTTTTAGAAAGCAATCTGCAGAACTGATCACTTTGTACCCATCTTGGATTGTACATCGGAGATAGTATGAACGATTCCATAGCAAATTCGACCATCATATTGATCTCTACAGCCCCTCAATTCAAACTGAGCACAAGAGAGTGCCTTATTTATCTTCAGAAGATAATCGTTGAACAGCTGTCGATGAGTATCTGTATCAGGTAAGATTGTAAATGAAAGTACTGAGTGACATGTCCTCTTAGGTAAGATCAAAAGTCAAAACGTTTGGAAAAAAAAAAGCATAAGAACCTGGACTCTTCCCTGTCACGCCCGTGAAGATGCCGTGAAACTCCTTTTCCTTGAGCAGTCCACGTGAGAGCAAGGCTTGAATGAGAAGGTGGTGCCTGCAGTTCAAATCCGGCATTCTAAAACCCTAGACCAACATATGGTGGGATTGTAATAATCCAGAAGGGATTATAAGCAACGAATAGAAGAGGTAAAACCTGAATCAATATATACAACTTATGGTGGGAAAACCATAATGTTAGAAAACATTATGGTGGCTAAAGTCAATTAGAATAATGTTTATACTTATGGTGGCTAAAGTCCATTGATATTAGAAAACAAGGAATATCGCAACATGGTACCATAGCTCATCTCGCCTCAACTCATGTCCGTGTTGAATGGCCAACCAATGGTGTCATATTTAGAGAAAAACAAAACAAAAAGCAAGGAAACAAAAAGGAAATTGTGGTGCCGCGACCCAATGATGAAATTAAAACCACTAAAAGAAATGATACTTAATAGCTTACTGATCTTTCAAAATGGCACAAAATTATTAGTGTAAAGTGGGTTTTCAAAACAAAACCAAAGAAAAATGGTGAAGTCGATAAGTATAAGGCAAGGTTGGTAACTAAAGTTTATAAGCATAAATATGAGATCAACTATATAGAAGTTTTTGCTCCCGTTGCACGACATGATATAATCCGATCGGTGATTATGTTAGCATTACAAAACTCGTGGCCTATTATTTAGCTGAATGTCAAATCAACTTTTTTGCATGGAAACTTGGAGAAACATGTATTTGTAGAACAACTGCCTAGTTATATTAAGATCGTAAATGAGTACAAAGTATATAGATTAAAGAAAGCTCTTTACAAATCAAAGCAAGCTCCATAAGCTTTGTATATTTATATTGAAGCTTATTTTTTGAAAAATAATTTTTACAAATGTCTATATGAACATATACTTTTTTATTAAAATTGGAGATAAGGAGAACTTGCTCATCGTTTGCTTATATATGAACGATCTTATATTTACTGAAAATAATGATTCCATGTTTAATGAATTTAAGAAATCTATGATGGTTTAATTTGAAATGACTATCTTGACATGATGTATTATTTTCTAAGCATATAAGTAGTGCAATAAGCTAATGGAATATTTATTTCTTAAAAGAAGTACGTGGGCAAAATTTTGGACATGTGTGAGATGAAGGATTGCAATCCTGTGAGGACTCCATTTGAGTTTGGCTTGAAGTTAAAACAAAGATCATGAAGGGAAAAAAGGTGGACAACATACTTTACAAACAAATTGTCAACAGCTTGATTAACTTAACTGCAATAAGAATATATATATATATATGGAAAATCTAATAGAAATACATTTACTCACTACCAAGAAAATCCTTCGTTATTTGCAAGGAACTATAGATTTTGGGTTGTTCTATAAGAATGGTGAAAATTTAGATTTTATGTTAGGCACGTGGGATGTTTCATGGTCTTCTAAAACATAACAAATTGTTACTTTGTCAACTACATAAATTGAATTCATTGCTGCTACAGTCTGTACTTGTTAAGCTATCTGGTTGAAGAGAATTATTGAAGAACTTCAATTCAAACAAGTTTAGGCTATCAAAGATTTTTGTGACAACAACTTAGTAATCAAACTTTTTTAAAAATCCCTAATTTCATGGTAGAAGTAAACATATTGATCTAAGTAATGATGGACAAAGCAAACTTGTTTATTTTTTTGTTGAAGTGAAACTAAGTTGCAAATATATAGACTAAACTTCTCGAATTAGTTGTATTTGTGAAGCTGTGTGGTCTATCGATAGTTTATTTATATGTCGTTAAGAAAGAGAATTTGGAAATGAAATGATTAATGTTTATTTAATATTTATTAGATATCTTAATATTTAGGGATTTATTTAATTGAATTAATCATATGTATTAATAGTTGTAATTATGGTTGTTGAAAGTTATCATATTTTATAGAATTTTAGTTAGTAGTTTATTATTTCCTTTCCATAGAATACCTATTTATAGGCAATTTTTAATTACGAAATCTTTCGATTATTATTTTGACCTATTTTTTTGTATCATCACTAACTTGCCCTCGTACTCATCGAGGCTCTTGCTGTTCGTGTTCTCGTGTTACTGTTCCGCCATAGCTAGGAACTAAACTAACTTTGCTTACACGAAAGACAATCTGAAGAACACAGCATCATCAGTGATGATTCGTCACCACGTGGATCTCACGAGAATGGTTAGCTGGCCGCTGACCTGGATAAAAACGATGTAGCCAAGGTCATTTATTTACTCACTTTTTCACTCATAAACTATTGGGGCCGGTGCGGCAGGTTGCGATACCTATAAGATTGCGTACGTGGCTGTAGCTCTTGAAAATAGAATAAGCGGACCAGACACGCTTGAGAGACGTTGCCTATAGGAAAAGGACATGTGTTAGAAGAGAGTGGAGGGTATGCACGTGTGGGACCTGAAAGTGTGTCGGCCTTGATAGGATAAATATCTAAAATTGACAAAACGGGAGCGTCGGTGAAGGAAGGGGCCTACTAAAGTGAATCTAGACGCCACGTGGGGTTGTGTGCGTTCTGGCATGGGGAAGAACAACGTCGGCACCTTCGAGATCTCTCCTAGATGGGCCCTTATGGCTAATAATTAGGGGTATCGACTATATAATATTAGACTATGTTTACGGCCCAGCCCACTATGAGCCCCCACGTCAATTTTTTAAAATGCCCGCCGCCAATTACCACAACATAAGCGAACGTAAATATCAGCTTGAAGGAGAGATTAGTGTTATACATGCAATATCTATATATATATTGATTAAGTTGCTTTTTAGTTACTAAGGCTTAAAGAAGTGGATCCCTATTCCCATAGTAGCTATAGTCCAGATGGCAGCGGTGACCACTAAAATGCTAAGAATCATCCCCATTAAACCCAAAACCCAGTTAAGCAACCACATTATAGTATCCCTGTGGGGTTTCTTGATGATAATCCACATAAAACAGGGATAAGCCAGTGTGATTGGTAACGCTATCCCTCCTATCAATCCGGCCAAGCTCGGCAGGAATGGCAGTGCAACTGATATGAAGAAGGCCAAGCATCCAAACAACAACCTAAAAACTGTTCTCAGCCACCACGGGCACGGTCTCTTCATGTTGCTGGTGTACCTGAATTCTAGATTGTCAAACACTGGCATTGCATATATTTGGAACGAACTTAAGCAGTTAATCACAATCAGCAAGCTTGTTGAGGCTAGGACATATGTTGGGGTGCTTTGTCTATTGTACTCGTTGTACAGAGCAGTGAACATGCCTCCGCTTGAAGGTATCTGCATCGATGAAATTGAATTACGTACTCGCAACCAAATTTTCCAAAATGAGAGCAAATTTCAGATTTCCCAAAGTAAACTCACGCGATTTCCGTAAGCCCAATAGCCGCCAATTGCAAGTGGAAACAAACACATGGCAATAAGCAGGTACGCTAATTTCACACCTTTCCACATGGGCAGACGTGAAGGCCGCTTCGCGCTAGAAGGCATTGTTCCCTGTACAGTATCCAAAGCATTTAAGTACACGAACACACTATCTTGATTACTTTTGGTTTGTAAATAAGCTTAAGCCCTCAAGAAACTGCAGTTTCAAATGAACGTTTTGTCAAATTCAATTCACCTGGTCTAATATCGCTTTACCTGTATTTCAAGCACAAGATTATGTCCTCTGAATGCAAAAGCAATAATCCCAAGCGCATTGAGAGTAGTGAAAATCTTGGTAGAATCCGATTTAGCCTCTGAGATTGGATCGTAAGATACGCCATGATGTCTACCTTTAGTGACGGAAAACACCCAAATGAGGGTGCAATAGGCTATCGCAGAGATGGCACCGATAAGAGAAACGCCGGCGATTGAATTCAGATTGGGGAGCTGAGCAAGAAGAATGGCAGAGCAAGTGAAAACTATGTACCACTCGACGGTTGTCAATGGATTTACAGTACACGTGTCCCCACAAACAATCCGGAAGAAGATCTTCATGGTCCCACCTCCGATCATGATCAGTGTCACACATGTTCCACCTGATAAGTACATGATGGGGAACAGAGCAAGTATTTTCCCTGCCTTCCCCCCTGTTCAATATGCATGCACGTACCACATGTTAACATGAATTAGACTAGTCAACAAGTACTAAGGTTGATATCCAAGACGCCCATGTGGTGTGTGCGCACGAGTAATAACACGTCGCTTGCGTTACTTTTATTTATCAAAAAAAGGAAGGGAAGTTAAACTTTACGATCACGACACTTGACAACTGACAAGAAGGTCAGCATCCATGCAAATGGCTTCATGTATAACTTAATGGTTAAGTCAATTAGTTCACAAGAGTTGAGTTTCATTTTAAGTTTATAAATTAATACTATCGACTACTTTTGGCCAACTAAACCAATACAATGTAAAGCCTAAAGCAATGATAAATCATAATTAATCATATATGCGAGTGCGATAACAATTAAACCATTTAATCTAAAGCCTAAAGTAAAGGAAATCAAATGAGATCATCAAGACTCGGTTAAGAATCTTTAACAACAGATAAGAGGATTATGTTTTAATATCAAGCTTATTTAGCTTTATAAAAAGCATGAATGAAATTAATATTAGTTGTTAGGAAGCTTACCAAAAGCGGCCATGGAGAGACCAATATATCTACTATATCGAGTTCCAGATTCCGACTCGTGTAGTTGAATTAGCAACCACATAGTGTAGAGTTGCCACATGAAAGCTATCGATAGACATACAATTCCCCATGTCCTGCTTCACTCATGCGGCGACGTTTAATGTTTGAGATAATTAAGGAACAATCGAAGAATATTTTTTCAATTCAAGCATGTGTATGTATATAGAGATGGTATAGTACTAACCAGCCAAGAGTAGGGAAAGCAAGAGGAAGAACCAGAGCTTGAGCTCCAATTCCAGAACTCAAGCTGTGAAAAGCGGAGTAGTAAGCATTGCCGTTCCGTGACTGGGTAAGGGGCAACCAGGCGTCCTGTGGATCAAGCTTGGTGAAGTGCCCAACTTCTTCCAAGTAAGCATGCATGCTTTTTATGGCCTTTTTCATCGGGCTTGCTAGAGGGCTACTACTATTGCTCATGCCCATCAAACGAGAAGCAAACGGGCTCTTCGGTGTTTTAGGGGCCGGACTCGAATTCACTTCCATCACTTCCTCCACCTCCTCCATGCACGTATGACGTCGCTTATGATCTGTTTTCACTCTCTCCTCTTTTCGATCGGTTAAGGTTTGTGTCTGTGCTAGTAGCTGTATGGATGGATTGGAAGCAGCATGCAGTGGGTGAGTATGATTATATTAGCACGATTTTTTATATGACAATTAGCAGTGAGCAAGAGAATCTTGATATGGATGCTGATTCAGGACTAAAAGCAGACAAGTAGCCAACCTTGAACACTTGAAGAATAGTCAAAAAGTCGTGCTTTGAAGATAGGTCCCGCGTGTGTATATATATATGCCATGTACTTTTGTATTTATTTTATCTTCCCACTATTTATGATATGATATGATGTATACAACTTTAATTTTTCATTTGTATAAAAGAACAGACATTAAATGGAAAAATTTACCGAATCTTTATTATAGACCGACCCAGCAATATTGACTTTGATTTCATTAGCTGCTTGAAACGTTCATGTCGTCAGCCACATTTAAGTAAGCCTGCATCAGCAAGCTACCTATCTCTTCATTACCTACCCAACTGCTTGGGTTAAGAAAAAAAAAAGAAAAAGAATCCACTTTAGTGATCACCCATTCAAGTATTCTACATTAATTTTCTATTTCTGGTCTCAATAGTTGAATGTTCGAGGCAATTCTTGGATAAAGTAAAGAACAGATGTTTTGAAAGAAAGGCGATCCATTTTATACCTTAATTAGTAGCTGCAAGTCTGCAACTACAGTTTCCTGGAAGTTGATTAGCGAGAGCTTTATAGCTTTATTATAGCTTTATTATAGCTTTAGTGTTGGCAGGCGGCCTTTTGTTTGTGACTTGTGAGTTTGTAGTTAGAAGTTGCTTTTGTCTTTTTTGTAATTTTCTCATTGTCCTGCAATCCCCTTCATTTTACTTCATATATGTTCTTCATGAGTTTCACAAGGCTCACTAATTCCCTTTTCTTTTGCTACGTTATGTTGTTGACCAAATAAGATTAGTAGTACATGATATTAATTACACACGTTTATATGCCAACTTTTTTATTACATGTGTTTTAAAAGGCTCACTCCAAGGAATAGTTGAACGACGTCGTTCTATAGACGTTATAGATTTGATGTGGGTAGTAATCATAGAGCCATGAACCAATCTCGAAGCTAAACAACAATTCATTACCATCAAACTCAATAATTGTATCTTTGCATGAAAGATAAAAAGATACAATATATAAATAAGGAAACAGTTACAGAAATGGAGTGTGCTACTACGTACGTTAATTACTCTCTGAAAAAAGAGAACAATTCAATATAAAGACATCTATTTTAGATTCAAAGTTTAGAGGTAGCAAGCTTAATGAGATCCTTCCTAAGAATCTTGCCAGAAGGATTCTTGGGAATAGAAGCTACAAAAGCCACCTTCCGGATTTTCTTGTAAGGAGCCACCTGTATCAAATTAGACACATGAAAACACGCAGGCAAGTTTAATTATACGACAAAAGAAGTCAAATTTCAGTATGATAAACATAGATAGACATGGTTGAATTAGTAGAAGAAAGTGTTTCGGGTAAACCTGTTTAGCTATGAACTCCATTACTGCACTATCTGATATACTGCTTCCAGCTTTTCTAACGACATATGCCATTGGAAACTGCCCCACGTCTTTATCAGGGTACCTGTTATCATATTGAAGATAACAGAAATTAAAACCTATATATATGCATGGAACTTGCAAAAAAGAACAAAGCCTGAAAAGCGAAGAAAGAAGCGTAGAGAATTAGTGGATGCATGGAATCCAACTACTTACGGAATTACTGCTGCATCGTCAATTTCTGGATGAGTAAGCAGCAAAGCCTCTAGTTCTGCTGGGGGCACCTAATCAGTTTTCCAAGCAATAGAGACAAATAGAATAATGAGAGATCGGCAGGTGTTTTTACAAGAAACGATGTATAAATTAGTGGGATGAATGCATGGATTGATCATGAAGATCGAAATGGTGCATGCATAATTCACCTGGTATCCCTTGTATTTAATCAGTTCCTTTAATCTATCAACCACGAATATGAATCCATCAGCATCAAAGTAGCACAGATCACCTGTTCTTAGCCATCCCTCTTTATCAAGTGTAGAGGTTGTCGCCTCTACATTACCGAAATAACCTGCACGCATGCATTCACACACATGATCAATATCATCCTCAGATAGTTAGTTACGTTAATTAAGCTTGTCCTAAACCAACCAGATAACAAACATATATAGCTAGAAGCCTAGAATCAATCACTTCACATTCACATATTTCGGAGTGACGATAATATTGCAAGCTGTTACGTGTTTAGTTGACAATAAATTACAAAACGGAGAAACTAGGAAACAAGCAACTGCAGCGACAGACTGACAGTAAATGAGTAAAATAAATAAATATTCCATGAGGCTGGAATACACGTAGGGATCGATGTGGTCCCTGTGGCGACCACCATTCTCTATGATCAATCAGCAGACATCAGTCAACAAAAGTAATACATCTGATGATGCGAATCACGTGTTACATTACCTTTCATTATGGTGGGACCTCTAAGCCAAAGCTCACCCGTTTCATTAACCCCCAAAGCCTCACCGCTCTCGGGGTCCACAATCTTGGCTTCCATTCTCGGCGACAACATCCCCGCCGTGCCGTACCTCCTACTCTCCTCCAGCGAGTCCGTGGACGCCCCTACAGCCGTCGATTCAGTCAACCCGTAACCTTGAAGAATCTTCACCCTCGAATACTTGGCCAGGAACCCCTCTATCATCTCCTTCCCAAGCGGGGCCCCACCTGACAGAACCGAATGTAGCGAACTCAGATCGTACTTGGACTTTAACTGATCTGCGTGGTTCACAAGCGCCACCAGGATCGGCGGTACTAGCGGCAGGTAAGTTGCTCTGTACTTCTCAATCGCAAGCAGCATCTCATGGATCTCGAACTTTGACAAAACCACGATCGTAGATCCAGACGCGAGTAGACCAGTGGCAAAGGCAGCTAGGCCGTAGATGTGGAACATAGGAACGGTGCAGATGAACGTTTGCTCTCCCTCGTCTAGATTGAACCGGCTCAGAATGGTTTGGACCATCGCTATGAGGTTCCTGTGCGATGACACCACACCTTTACTCGCCCCGGTTGTACCCGATGAATAGAGCAGAGTTGCCGTGTCATCCTGGTTCACTCGTTCCCTAACTCGGCTTCCACTCGTCTGTTTCCTCATCATCTCCCCTAACGTGGACACGATTTTAGCTTTGGATGAATTATTAACTGCAGCAGCAGCAGTATCGTCGTCGATGAGGACGACGGGAAGAGTCAAACTGCCGAGTTTAGGGCTAAGTTGCTGAGTCGTGAAAGCGAGTACCGGCTTGGAATCAGCTACTTGCTTCGCGATTTCTCGAGATGTGTTTAAAGGGTTGGTGGTGGTGATGATGGCGCCGAGAGACATAACGGCGAGACAGATAACGGGGAAGAAGATGGTGTTGGGAGAGAGGAGGAGGATGACGTGGCCTTTTCTAATGCCCATGTCGGAAAGACTGGCGGAGACGGAGTCAACAGCTCTCCAGAGGTCAGAAAAGGTGAGGTGGTGGCCGGTGGAAGCGTCAATGAAGGCAACCTTGCCATTATGAGCTTGGGAGGCGATGAATGTGGTGACATCAAGAGATGGGTTAGGTGGGAGAGGGATGGGCTTACGCTTACTGTAAAACACCGAATCGGTTCTGCAAAATCCGCTTCTTCGATCTATTACTGAAGACGATTCCTTGCTACCGCGACCGTGAGCCATAATAACTGATGAATGATGATAGTAGCTACAACCCAGTGTCTTCTCTATTATATTCTTCCATCTCCTGCTTCTTACTTAGTATGTACTTTTGGTCTTTGTTTTGAATTAAACTGCGACAACAAGAGCTGACTAGTACGCCAAATTTGGCTGCTCTATTGTCTCAAATCTCATTTTGACAGCCGTGCGTTTCATAGAAGTCGTTCGATTGAATGGTTTGGACATTTACAGTACTTTTTGTCCACCGAGCATTCCGCGGACAACCAGGAAAAGTCAAATTAGGCTGCTCTATCATGTTGGCATTTGGCAACGATATATCAGTGTAGGCTTTCATTAAAATTCATGTGGGTCTCGTGTCATAATATTAAAACTTTTTTTTTTGTTTTGTTATTGTTTAAAGACAATAATTTTATAGGATAAGCCCTGAATGATAAGCCCTTTATTCAAATCGGGCTTATTTGGGCTTCACTCTTGCATTTAAAAAAAAAAAAAAAAGCGGTCAGAATGGGCTAAAAGGCCCAAAATCGGCGGGAAAAAGAATGCGGGAAACAAGCCCGTCTTTTCGTGCGTAAACTGAAAAATTCAGTCCGTTTGGAATCGAAGGCAAGGAGTCGCAGATAGAGGGAGTGAAAGAAAAGGCGGAGAACGATGGGAGGTGGGCACGGAGAAGGTACGACTTACAAGGGTTTCACCGTCCACGAGCCCAAGCGCTGGCACAAGATCACCGGAAAGGGCATGTGTGCTATGATGTGGTATAAACCCTCGCTTTTCATCGTCCCTCTCTTTTTTGTTTCTACAATCTCCATTTCTCGATTCAATGAGGCCACTTCTTAGTTTTACTTCTTAGTTTCTAGTTTACTCTTCAATAATTATCCCTAAATTATTTTTTTCAGGTTTTAGTTTCCCTTCTACTCGTTTGGGTCCATGGTCTTTATCATGTCAGATCTGATTGATTCGCATTGTTGGTTTTAGGGCCTGAATTTCCAAATAAAGTTCGATTTTTAAAAAAAATTAAGTTAATAGTATTCCGTTGAACGTACAATTTCTTGCTGATATATGCTTACAAAGTTGTTGATGCTTATATTTCAGGTTTTGGATATTATACAGGGCCAAGCAAGATGGTCCTGTAGTATTGGTGAGAATCAACAATCTGATTTAATTCTTTTCTTTCAGACTACTTACTTTACTAATTGTTTTTTCTGACTGCTTGGCGTTTATATCTTTCAGGGCTGGAGACATCCATGGGAGGGCCATGGTGATCATGGGCATGAGCATTAGGTATCATTTTTTGCTTCCTAGCTTCTTTGCCGTATTGGAGAAAGGCTGTGATGCAGTATCATTTAGCTTCTTACAAAGAGATCATTTACCTACCTGAAATTTGTGTTATTATATTTTTCGTTATTTGTTTGTGAAGTAAAGTATTACGTGGACTCTGTATTCCCTCTTTGATTAGCACATGCACGGGTGTGTGAGATGGGCAGGATTATGATGAATATTCCCTTATATCTTGATTTAAAAATCAAGATCTGTTCATCCGGTAGTCTTTATTGTCATCAAATGTAATCAATTTGAAAATATTCATGGGGTATAGTATGATAATTTTCTGGGCATATTGCTACATGAATTGTCCATAAGCACTAAACGTGTTTGTAAGCACGAGTTGTATAGGTCTTTCCAGCCTTGGTAACACGAGCCAGCAAAACGAGAGGAGGGGTTAGAGAGGTGGATGGTTAGCCAACACATTTACCTAGATTGGTAATTTTCGATAAAAGAAAATGACGAGTCTGGGTGCAGAGAAGGCGCTATCATGTTTATGTGATTCTTGGATTAGGAAAGTACAATTTAATCCACTGCACAGTCCTTTACCCTCTCATCAAATTGCTCCTGGAAATTGAATTGGATAGAATATGATTCTATAGTGTGGAATCCTTACCGTTCAGTTGCAATGCATGATTGAAACCTTAGGTGAATGTTGTAATTAGGTCCCTGCTGAATTTGAAGCTAAGTTCTGATTTTTAATTCCAGTTAGGTCATGTCTGTCCTATAGCTTCCCCCTTGAGTGGTTGTTGGCTCGTATTGTGGACCACAAGTTGGTTGACTGGTGCATATTGTTCTGGGAATTTTCTTCTTTTACTATGTTATCTGAAATCCTTTGCATTGTGATTTGTAGGGTTGCCATCACCGAGAAACTAAAATGAACGGATAAGAGCTCTGCTGCAGACACCCAGTGTGGATATTATCGGCAACTTTATTATTCTCTGTTCAATAAGGGATTTTGATAATCATACTGTTTTAAATTGCAAGTGTTGGATGCTTCAGCTTGTTCAGCTTGTTCAGCTTGTTCAGCTTGTTCAGCTTGTTCAGACACATTGTAGAGGCATCAAATGCTCCTCCGTACTCAACTGCTTTTATATTATTCTTATATTGTTTGTTGTCTACTCATTATTTTACCCTACTCTTATCTTTGAACACTCCGGCTCTGTATTGCAGTATGCAGTGTTGATCTGTCTGAAATAATGAGTCTTGGAACTAAATTAACTGGGATGGAGTCTTAATTAGGGTCATGCAAGAAATTCTTATCATAGTACCAAAATTTTCTACTGGAATAGTGGAATGCATCTCGTCAGAGAATTGGGGATTTGTATTCACATTCAAAGCGAAAGTTTTAAACTGTACAAAGGTTGTGTGTTGAGTGCCCCAGATTAACTACTTAGAATATTGAGAAGGGAAACTCTGGTTTTCAGCAACCGCCTGAAAACACACTCCAGTTCCTCCTCGACTTCACCAACGCTCGATCCCAATGCCTCCAATTGTCTGGACAGGTTCTGCACTCGGACATAGTCCACTCCTTGTTTGCTCGGCTTCTTGCTGTAAAGCTCAAGCACTCGCAAATGGACACTCACTACTTCATTGATGTTGGTGGTATCATCGTCTCCTTTAGATTGCATTAGTTTTGAAACAATCGACCTCGTCTTTGTGTGAGAAACAGAGTGTAAGAGGGACTCAAAGACCTTGGCACTGATCTGACCTACTTGTTGTAGCATGTTCACCACAATAGCCTCGTTGCAAGACGCGTTATTGTTGAAGCACTTGTTCTGTACCCTCTTCAAATTTCCAAGACACATGCAAATTTCTTTATTCAATCTCTTGCTAGAAACAACATAAGACCTGATCTCATCTGCAACGCCTGATTCTCCACATCTCCTGCGGCGTCGGAGGGATGATTGAAGCTGGTGAACACTTCCCCTCATCTGCGAGAAAACATCACTGGCTTTGCCACACAGGTCTAACAGCATAATCTCACCTTCTAATAACCGTTCCATGTCTTTGCTTTTCCGGTCACCGGAAAGAGATTTCTGGGCGAGAGAAAGCTGTAGAAAATCATCAACCCCATCATATAATTCCTTTAGACCGCGCAGTTGGTGGCAACTAATTTGTGATGATGACGACGACGTCAAGGAGGCCTTGATTCTGTAAATCTGCTCCTGTACACAGTGAGTTATAGGATGTGGTTGGGACGGAAAGCTTATTGAACGAACATGGAATTCAGCTTTAATGGAGGCTTCCATCTTCTATTAGAGTAGCCAGATGAACAAATTGGTTTCCTGTTGGATTCCTTCTTCATTGCATCTAAAATATATAATAAGAGACCGAAAGGAATCTCATTCTCGTTCCTCGCGGGACAAATGACATGTGATTGTGACGTGAGGAATAATATAATAAAATCATTAAGTGCGTAACTGCAGCCACTGTTAGCATATAATGTAATCATGATCAATACTAAAATGCAATTGCGCTCCTTTTAAGGCTTTAGATTCAAGAACTTTCTGCATCCCTGTTTGTTTATTTACGTAAATTTTAATTCTTTTTATAGATTAAATAGTTAAAATATGTGTCAGTTTAATTTTTATTTTCAGCGCGATTTTTTTTTTTTTCAGGATTTTTTCAAAATTATTTTTTACTTTCTTATATACCGAGCTTCTTTACATATCTAAATTTATGCGCAAACCGATATTTTTAATCTTTTCTAGACCATTTCAATTTCTTCCCTCTCAGACTGAGCTCGTGTTCATCCTTCCCAGACCGATACCTTTTACCTCCATAGACGATTTAAATTTCTTATATCATAGACCGAGTTCACTGTCATCCTTCCCAGATCGAGTTCTTCATCTTCCTTCCTAAACCGAAATCTTATTCTTCCTTCCCAGACTGAGAATGGGGATTCCAGACCAAAAACTCGAATTGGAATTCTCCGTCTGGGATTCGAGACCGAGTCTCAATCTGGGATTCCAGACCGAGGTACTCGATCTGGGATTCTCGGTTTGGGATTCTAGACCGTGAACTCTATTTGGAGTTCCTGATCTGGGATCTCAGACCGAGAGCTTAATCCGAGTTCCTAGTTTGGGATATTAGACTGGGAACACGATCTGAATTCTCGGTCTGATATTTCATAATGAGAATTCAGTTAGAGGGACTCGATCTAATTGAATTCCAGACCGAGAACCATATCATAATCCTGGTTTGATATCCCAGATTGGGAACTCAGATCGAGCTCCCGGTCTGAAATCCTAGATCAAAAACTCCAAATTGAGTTCATAGTTTGAAATCCCAGACCGAGAATTCCAAATCGAGTACCTCGGCCTAGAATCCCAGTTCGAGCACTCGGTCTGGAATCCTAGATCGAGACTCGGTCTGGAATCCCAGATCGAGACTCGGTCTTGAATCCTGGATTGAGACTCGGTTTTAAATCCCATACCAAGAATTACAATTCGAGTTTTTGGTCTGGAATCCTCATTCTCGGTATGAGAAGGAAGATGAAAAACTCGGTCTGGGAAGAATGACCGCGAACTTGGCCTGTGAAGGAAGAAATTGAAATGGTATAGGAAAGGTTAAATATATCGGTCCGCGCGTAAATCTCGATTTGTAAAGAAGTTCGGTCTATAGGAAAGTAAAAAGAAGTTGCGCTGAAAGTAAAAATGAGTTTCATTTAAGTTATTTTCATGTAGCACGTGTTTTAACCATTTGATTTATAAAAACATTGAGGTTTACCCTTATGAACAAATAAAAATGTAGAAACAAAGACTGAATCTGAACCCTCCTTTTAAACCACATGTTGTTTTCTATGCACACCTAGCACCGGCCCTAGCCCTTGTGACCACAATTTGAATGGATGCTCACAACAAGTGGAAGTAGTCTCGTCAGATTAACTGAAATGTGAGTGCGGTGGAGTGGAATTGCCCATTATGCCTCCGTTACTCGATTGTCACGTTGAATTCTGCAGATTTAGTGGTTTTTCTGATAGGAGAGGACTATATTTACTTGACTATATTCTGAACCAAGCACACAGCCCTCTTTCCAGATTTTGAGACCATCCATTTTGGTACATTGCACTCCAAAAGGAAAGGACGTGGACTTTGAATCATCAAACGCACATCAGTATATCTTGCTGTACCAAGAAATCTCATATGAATCTACGTACATGTACACATGCGTAGCCAATCATTTATTCCCACCAAACTAATGAAAAAAATAGCGTAGTATGTGTAGGTGATTGAGAAGAATCAATTTCCTCCCTCCCCCTCTAAGTTACAATTTTGTTTGCAAGACTCTTTATCCCAATCTCCATCGTACACAACCCCACAAACGTGTTTTTACAAGCATCAACAAGAATAAATGGTTGGTAGAGAGAATAATTATACAGCTTGGATTTTGATTTTCAGGTTCACCTTCCACCCCTTTGCTTTTTCTCTTCCAAGCCAGCAGCCTCGTTCAACATGTCAGCTGCATCCTTGTTCATGTCTAACTTGGCTAGGGCAACAGCTTGCATGTAAAATGCTGTGGACCAGTCAGGGTAAACACACTGGGCTTGCATGGCATCTCTGAGGGCAGCATCTGGTTGATCACATAGTAGATGACAAAGACTTCGCCGTGCATACACAGTCGGAGAAACCATTGTGCCTACATCAATGAACTGCAAGTACATACACTACTAAATAAGTGACTCATTCGGATTCTCTGTTTATTATTAAAAAATATTTACCTGAGAATAACAGTCTATCGCGGTTTTGAAATCTGTGTCACGAAATGCCAAGTCACCTCGCTTTCTAGCCTCCAACATATCTCTCATTTGTTGGGTCCATTCTTGGAAAGATAGCTACACAAATCCATATCAAGATGAAGATGTTTTAGCATGTAACAGCCCTGTCTGGTAGAAAAGTAGTACAGTTTTACAGTTGAGTCACTAACCTCATTGGTTCCTTCATCATCTTTGTAGTGGGTCATAACCAAAATCTGATGGATAGCTGTAAGGTCCATTCTGGTACAGGCATCTCCCATTGGAGAGCTGGGATGTTGTGAAGCAGGAGGCGGCTCCTCATGCTTTATAATTCCCAGCATCATGTGAGATGGAACCTGCAACAAAAATCACAAATGGTTCTCAAATACCGAAAACTACAAGGCAAGTCAGTGTCTTCTACATTAAGACACTGGTGACCTGACTTTAGGAATATTCATAATATAAAGCACTATTTCCAGTTCATAGAAAAATTGAGCGCTGGAAGAAGGCTAAAGTAGAGACGCCAGCTTACATCAGACTTATTTTGCAGCGGGGAAAGTGTTATGACAAGGTCTTTGATATTTGGCCGCTCCCTAGGTTCATACTGCAAGCATCGTGAAGCAAGATCAAACACGACAGTTGCTTCTTCAGATGAAAAGTTTCCCTCCAGATGTGAATCCATGAGGAGAAGGATGTTTTTGCCCCTTATCATATCAAGAGCCTGCAATTGCACAGACGTAACACTTTTAAAGGTAAACGAAGACAACAAAACACCAACTTTCAAAATTGCTATGCATCAGAGATAATTAATTAATTACAGTATGTAACTATAAGTCATTTGTTCATTGTAGCTCAATTGGACATATAAACAGTACTATTACGTATTTGATGCTTACATGACTTGGAGGGATGTGCTTTCCACTTAGGAGATCCAAAAGCACAGTCCCAAAGCTGAAGATAACACTCTCTGGAGTCACCCTCCCTGACAACAAAAGTCGTATCTGATTTCTTTGTTTTTAAAAATTGAAGGCAAGGAATATATTATTACAGAATTTGAAGTCTCTCAGAATTCCTTGATGTTATACTCAACAGAACCGGTTCGGTGCTTTATTCACTGTAAAGTTATGTACCATTTCGTAAGTACTCTGGAGGAGTATACGCCAGATTAGTGCTATAGCTTTTTCCATCCCTACTGTTTTTCATCAATCCAAAACATGATAGCCTAGGATCACCATTCTGCAACAAAGTTCACACATGATAACATAAGGAATTTCTCATACCACTTTATCCTGGTGATACTTTGAGAAGAAAAGAAAAGAAAGAAAATGTACAGCACCTCGTCAAATAGAACCCTATATGCATTCAAGTCATGGTACAGTTGACGTCCTTCAGTTGTACAATAATCTAATGCTTCTGCAATGTACAGAGCCACTCTTAAGCGCATGGCCCACTCAATGGTCTGATTCTCCCCTGCCAGGGAATCGGTGAAATCGATAAAACATATATACAAGCTAGTAACTAGCTCAGAGTAAGACATAATGATGACAATAATACCATACACCACGTGAAATATATAAACTTTGACAGGCCAAAGTTACTAAAAAACGATGGCTACAATATTTGCGAACAGAAAATAAGAAGAAGAACATCAAAAATATAAACCAATCTTCAATGCAATGGCGGGGAAATAATGTGGTTAAGATGTTAAGCATTCGGATATTTGAATTCTAAAAAAGACATACAGTGGAATAAATGCTTGGTAAGGGTATCATTTGGCATGAATTCTGCAACCAGCAGTCTCTCATCGCCATCACAGCAATACCCAATCAAATTCGCCAACCTTTTATGTCTCAACTTTCCCACGCCCCACGCTTCCTCCTGAAGATAGGAAAAATAAAAATATCATCTTTTATTTTTTATTTTTTTGTCAATAAAACCCAGATGAAATTACAGCTCTAGAAATAAAGGGAATCCAGAATCAGAATTAGTACAGCGAACTGTTTGGGGTCAGGCCATGCCAGCTTAGTAAATTTCTTGACGGCGATCCACCGGCGATTATTCTGGTTCTGGAGGCGACCCTTGTAGACGACATTGGGGGCTTTCTCACCGCTCTCGGAGACGATACAGTCGGAGCTGAAGTTATTCGTGGCCGCCTTAAGGTCTGCGAGGGAAAACTCACAGAAAGCCGGTACACCTCCAGTTGCGGCGGCGACAGGTACGGTGTCCGCTCCGTTTGGAGGTCGAGGATGGTGACGATTTTTTTCTTGTGGATGAGCTGGTCGCAAAAAGAAGGATTCGCAACAGCCCATAACTCAGTTGAGTTGACCCGGTCCACCGCCTACGCCAGCTGTTCAGCTAGAAATCGCATATAAATGGGGAGAGAGAGAGAGAGCGGTTGTATTTGTCGGAGTTGCAGAAGTGCCGTTGGCGATAGCAAGAATGCGCTGGAAGATAGATAGAGACGGGAGAGGGGAGAGGGGAGAGGGGAGAGGGAGAGGGAGAGGGAGAGAGAGATGTAAGGGACTTGGAACTTATATAGATCGAGCTCCTCCTAGCTTGCTTCTTTTTTCTTCTCATTGCGCCGTCTCTCGTTCTCTCTCTCTCTCTCCTCGCTTTTTAATTTTTCCCGTCTCTGCAGTGCACTGTTAAAAAAAAAAAAAAAAAAAAGTGTCTGGTTCTAATAAGAGGGAGGGGTAATTTGGTCATCGTGAATTGAGTGGAGAGTGATACACATATTGTTACGTCTCCCGCTATAATCAGTGTATTGTTATAACTTATCAGTACCAAACTACTCAATTAGGCAGCGCGTGTTTTTATATTTATAAATTTAAAAACTGATTTTTATTAGGGGATAAAAAATAGATTTTACCAGTTTTTTTTTTAAATTTTTAAATTTTTAAATTTTTTTTAATTTTTAAAAATATATTTCGTTTTTTAAATAATTATTTTTTAAAATTTTTGACACAAAAAAATAATCCCAAATACTCTTTTATCTCCTCCCTAAAACTGAATTTCAAGTTTCAAAATGCAAAACGTTTTTTTAGATTTGTTACCCGGCATACCCTTCATGTCTTCATTAACTTGGAATGAATGAATGAATCATCACATTGTTTTCATAAATAATGGATGCATTTTAACCAATAATTGGGCTCACCGAGAACTAGGCCCAGTGACCCAGTGGATCAGGCCCAATTTTTCCAACTCAGATAGAATAATAAATACGACATACATATTTGAAATTAGGAAAAACAAAGGAAGGGGCCCAACCCAATCCAATCCTCTTCAAATAATTTCCTTCCGTAAAATACTGTATGATGGATCTCTAAATAAGGATTTACATCTCTACCTACTATAATAAGCTTTTCATGTGACAAATTTAATATTTTATTTTTTTATTCATTTTTATTTTTATTTTTATTAATATTTTTTTTTTTTTTACCGCGTGAGAGCGTTGAGTAGTGAAACCCTGAGGGCGATCAAACTTCTAAACACACTATCGCTACAACACTCAATGCTCCCAACACAGATCTCCAAGCTTTGCATGCTTTTCATAGCCGTTAACATGACGTCCTCCTCACCATCATCTCCCTTCTTCAACCACCCTACACTCTTCACTACCCCAACCACTTCAAATTCTTTTATCCTCCGATCAACCTCATGTTCTTTCTTGGCTTTCTTCAACAACCGCAATCCCATCCATGCTGCCTTTGATCTCGTCCCGTTGAGCGACACTGCTATACCGTCAAAAAGTGCAACGGAAACTGAACTAGTTGCTTCCATAACTTCCCCTACTATCCCACCTAGCTCTGCATTTCCGATATCGGATCCCAGAACCGAGATGCAACGCACGGTGGAGACTAGCTTGGCCATTTCTTTCGCCATTCTCCTTCTGGATTTTATATAGACTGCTATCTTTCCTTCATCTCCTTTTCTTACAGCCATGTGAGCTGCAGAATGGTCTTGTTTGAGAGCCAAGATTAATGTCTGGAAGATTCCATAAACGTCGACGAAGCGTAGTATACAGTCAAGAAGCTTCTCGACCCAATTGAGATCACGGCTGAGGGATTCTTCGGACTGAGGAAAGCGAAGAATGTCGTCGAGATAGTCATGGATGATTTTGAGGCGGCTCAAGCCATCGCAGAGCCATGATGATGTTCGGGTATGGGATGTGGATGACCATGTTTTGAGGTTTGCGATATCATCCTTAATCTGAGAAAGTAAAGGGTGTGATCTGGATGGAAGACTGATAGATCGTAGGTGGTGAGAGATGGAAGGCTTGGATTGACGGTTTGGCATCCTGTTTGGGAAAGAAAGGGACCGCAGGAAAACGCCTACCATTTTTGGATTTCAGTGTTGGCAGGGGATATCGATCGGAGTGCGGACTAAAGAGAGGTCCCGGCCAGATATGTAAATTGGAATGTAGAGATCCAGTTGGTGGTTTAATTATGTATAGTACAGGAAAACTTAAAGAGAGAGAGATGTAGGTGCAGGAGGGGTGGTGTAATTGGGAAGGCTAGAATGCTGGATGATGGAATAAATCATGTGGGAACAACGGGGCTGTTTGTGGGGACACCACGTGGTTTTAACAAGCTGTCTCTCTCTCTCTCTCCCATAATGTGGGAATTGATGAGATAGGTGGTTCCTATTTCACAGCGGGGACATGTAAAATTCACACGTTCTCTTTTCACTGCATGGGTAAGTTTGATGTTTGAACTTTGACGTTTGACTGCTTTCGAGTTCTCCAATGTATATATATATATGAACATTTTCAAATCCTCCATTCACAATCAGATATATGAGGATCTAATTAATTAAACCATTTGATTAAAATAGAATCTCTTGCTATCATTAACCGTTTGATCAGTACGCGTAAGCTGAGATAGAGCAAGTTCCAAACTGGCCACGTTGTGTTTCTGAGTGCACAAGGTTTTATCTTTGACTAAGCAACAGCGTGCATGCTTGGCAGCAAAACACAGACAGATAGCCAGATACCCTCTGTACAACTTGTCTTCTGAAATGTAAGTGTATGTATACATGTTTTGGGCGAAAATATAGTGTAGTATAACCCGGTGAGTTATAATTTCAAATAACAAATCATTGGTTGGGGGTCATTAGTATAGTAATATGCTTTGAATAGATGATCATAAGGAGTAAGGAATCATTAGCTGTCTCATAGAATAATTAACCACGTTTTTTTCAACCAATTGTTTTTTTGTAATTTGAAATACTTTCTACAACATGCAGGACAGACAAACTTCGGAAGCTCGTCATGCTTTCTTTCTCTCACGTGTTTCTTTTCCTGTGATTATCACTTAAGATGCTCTAAATTTGGATCTATATGTAGAGCCTTCCCACAAACTCGGCGTAAATAGATATGTTGGGCTGAAAGAAGCTGTAAATTGGCCCACTTTTAGCGGAGTTCCCACGTAGGCCGCATATCGCGGTTGATTTCATAAGGCAGACAAACTGCCGTGCTAAGCACCAAATCTTAAGTAGTTACTGACACTGGCCCAAATAAAAGATGCGTATATAGCATTATGTTCGCCTTACTGTATATATGTATATATATGGCAGAAAGATGCATGTACATAAGATAATATGCAAGTTAAAACTACACTAACATCTGTTTCCAGCCGCAACATAACACCTACGCTAACGTAACTCATAGTTTTTACATCATTTTTCTTGCATAGTATACGACTATACAAGTATATCAAAAAATCTACTTTTAAACAACCACTATGAAACCAATCCTATACTTCAAGTCCTCAATCCGAGTGTACACACATCCTCCGGCGGGGGAGCCTCCCAGATTGCGGCCCGACTCTTCATCGTGTTAAAATCAGCAACACACTGTTTGTACTTCAAGTTCCGGACTTGTTTTCTCGCAAATGCCATCTTTTCACCAGCAGCCTCGTCAAACATCTTCTGCCACCCTTTCTCCCAATCAGCATGAGCATCGCATAGAGCCAGAGACCCGTTCTCCCAGTTTGTCCAGCTCCACCCTCTCTCCAGCGATGATATCACATCCGCCACGCACCGACCTTCACAAACAGGCCGACATGGCCTGCACTTGGCCCCACTGAGCGGGCCGGGACTTGACAATGCAGCCACGGGCACACCATATCCACTCGGTGGAAATGAGTATTTCCGGTCCGTTACGATGCAGAATGGGATGCGTTTTGAGAGGAAGGGAACCCCTTGGGTGGTCAGCTGGGCTTTGAAAGCGGTTTCTGAGTTCAGTTGACGGAAACCGGCCGAGTCGAGTTTGAGGATGAGGGAGAGGCGGGAAAGAGCAATGGTGGAGGTGTTAAGATCTCCAATGCCTAGCCGGTCGTTGAGTCCGCCATAAGTGGAGCCAGGTGGGACCACATATCTGCCCGGAACGAAGTTTTGGGGGTGGAGCGGGGCATTCCAGTAGCCATCTACTCGAGTTCGGACAATCCAGTCATACGTGAAGTTGTTCTTTTGTTGGTAGTCTTTGACCAGGCTAAGACATCCCTCCACAAGGTTGAAATATTGCACAAGGCCCTGCGAAACCAAAATAAATTTGATGAGTAGTAATTTAGAAGTGATATGAGTCAATGCTGATTGAGGAGGCGGGCGCAATCTATGAAGCTCAATGATCAAAAGATTCAATCAAAACCAGTGCCAACTGATAGTGCCATGTACTCTGTATTTTTTATGGGCTTAATAATAAATACTACTGCTCTTCTGGTGAGCGAAAAGACATGTTTGTCCTTAACCACGATGGGTGGTGCGGAATGGATCTTTCGTTCAAATTTCGGAAGATGTATTACTAATTTAGAATATTGATTGCACAGAAAAGCATATTACTAATATGCTGTTTTAGATCCAACTATGCTTTGTAATATTCGAAAAGACGTGTTCGATTTATTTAGATTATGCCAAAGATCACATTCAGAATCTTCAGATTCAGACATTGTTGAGGGGAAAACAAAAACAAAACAAGAAAAGTAACCAAGATCATTGCGTCTTCGTTTCAAATAAGGTTGGTCTATGATGCATAAACCGTAAGGAAAGAAGGAAAAAAGAAAAGAAAAAGGAATTTGATCAATAATGCTCGGTGAAGCCTAAGCAAATATGTGTATATATCTCTCAGATTAACTTAAGCAAGGAAATAATTATCTTTCTCCCCCAAAAATTGTTAACGGTTTGTTGATTTGATCATTGACTCCATTAATTTATTAATTAGTTGGAACATGGAGAAACGTATGAGAGTAATTAACCTGGATGCCGTTAGGTGAGTTACTCGCCGTGAGGACTCGGAGTTGCGACTCAGTTTCCGGCAGGAGTTTAGGCTCCACAATTTTCACGGCTGCGAGTCTCGGCGCCCTCTTCAAAAGTGAGAACTTGTAGGCATTCTGATCCAGTGGGCTGTGCAGGAATAGGTCCGAATTTGGGTACTCGGTAAGAATCCTATCCATTATCGACGCTCCGGTAAGCTCAAACCTCCTGGCCCCACCCACCAAACAGATCGCCATTCTGGACCGATCCAACTCATCCTTCCTCTTCCTCCACCGCCCAGTATCCACCGATTCGGTGACAGTGCTAGTATTATGAAGAGGCTGTTGGAATACGCGGCCGAGGATAAAGGGGTGGTTGATAGGGATGGAGGAAGCGAGGAACAGGGCAAAAAAAACCAGAGGAGGTATAATCAAAATTAGCAGACGCAGCCGGCCAAAACAGAGGGTGATGTTTTTGGGGTTAATATTCAGCATCTCTTTGTTCACTTTAGATTGTCGAATGAATCTCTCCCATTGATTCGAAAGAGAAAGAAGGGAGTTTGATTTTGAGAGTTGAATACGCGTGAAAGTGCGAATGAAGGCGGTATTTGGCGTGAGGTGGATAAAAGTTATATATATAATAAGATGAGAAGATTAGAACTTGTTCTGTATGTTAAACTTAGTTATGATTAGATTAGATTAGATTAGATTATTTATGCCATGAAATCTGGTTAATAATCAGTTGTTATTATATTTATTTTGGGTTTTATATTTGAAATTGAGCTTACAATTATAATCTCATTGGCATTATATGAATCCCCGTTTAGCATCAGCATTACTTCAACCTAATCAATCCCCTTCAAGTTCCAACTCTTGGCTTTATATGGACACAGGTACGGTCAAGCAAGCTCATAATTTTCATTACACAACCATTCTTGTGTGTCTCTGTCTGGCTTCTTCATATAATACTCTTCTTAGTTATTAAGATGGGGATACTAATTAATTAGCCTTTCTTTGTGTTTGAACAAGTCATGTCCAGCAGATTTCCTAGGCCGCCGCTAATGGTTAACCACAACAATATTGTAATATATACTTTCTTAGTTCTTACAAATTTCATGAGACTATATTGAGTGGTTGTTAATAGCATTCAAATTCTACCTCTTAAGTTGAAATGGCGTCGCAGTCACTGACTGGGTTTGGTTTGTCACAAAGGAAGTGACATTAATCTTATCCAAAAAGGAACAGAGACATTGACACATGATGTTAATCGTGTGTGTTTCAGATTCGGTTTCCGCAAAGTTTCCCAGCCACGTATTAGTTTCCCACGTAAGCTGCGATTTGTCCAGTTTATCCACAAGGGTAAGAACTCGTGGTGAACAAGTGCCCAGCCCTGTCATCAAGGTATAAGGAAGTGACACGTGTTAAGAGTTGTTTGAACTTGGAGGAGGTGGAGAGGAGATGAGGTAGTTTTCCCCAATCTTCATCAAAGAAGTCAGTTTCTTCGTATACAGGCAACATAAATAAAGCAGGATAACGACAAAAACAGATTACACAGAGTGATATAGTAAAGTTTTAACTTAAAACTAAATTGAATGAATGAAGAGCATTGCTATGCTATTGTCTGATAAGTGATAACATAAACGCTCTATCAACTAAAATCATGTTTTATGAGTTCAAATTTGTCATGAAATGAAAAGCAAGCTAGTGGGGGAATGATAATTCATTAATTTTATGATAAGGATTGAGGAACGGAGCTGCGATACTGTTCCGTACACGCCACGTTGCACAACCAGAAAGGTTGAAACTCAAAAAAGCCCATGTATGTCGATCTGATCTCACCGCCTTCTCTCTCTCTCTCTCTCTCTCTCCCGGCCTCCATCGTCAAATGTCCCACCACCAAGAAGACTTCGCCCGAAGTTGTCTCCTCCGCTGGCCCACCCTCTTATATTTGTTTTTCCTTAAATATAAATATAAATATAAATATAAATATAAATATAAATATAAATATAAATATAAATATAAATATAAATAAAAATATAAATATAAATATAAATATAAATATAAATATAAATATAAATATAAATATAAATATAAATATAAATATAAATATAAATATAAATATAAATATAAATATAAATATAAATATAAATATAAATATAAATATAAATATAAATATAAATATAAATATAAATATAAATATAAATATAAATATAAATATAAATATAAATATAAATATAAATATAAATATAAATATAAATATATATATATATAAATATAAATATATATATATATATAAATATAAATATAAATATATATATACATATAAATATATATATAAATATAAATATAAATATATATATAAATATAAATATAAATATATATATACATATAAATATAAATATATATATAAATATAAATATATATATATATATATAAATATATATAAATATAAATATAAATATAAATATAAATATAAATATAAATATATATATACATATACATATAAATATATATATATATATAAATATAAATATAAATATATATATATATATATATATATATATATATATATATATAATTAGAAAAGAAAACACACACTAATCCACTCAGACACCGTGATTTCCTTCTTCCTCTCCAATTACCAACGACCTCCCACATTTCTAACACAACGCACAAAACCTTCGCCAAGCCTACCCTAGGGTTTTTCTATGGCATTTTCATAGTAAATGGCGGTCACCACCCGAGGCTTGGCGACTCACCTCGATTTCAGACCGAGGAAGCTTGACGCTCAGCGTCTCCATAGCTATGGCTTGGAAGTGCGGAAGCGTAGGCGGAGTGATTTCTTTGAGAATTATCGAATTGGAATTAGCCGAATCAGTTGCTGCTGTTCCAGAACAACTGGTTCTAGAAAGAGCTTCAACAAGACCGAAGAATGGCGCTTCGATCCCGTGAAAGTACCTCACCGACTCCGAATCCAGACCTCGCCTGCATTGCCTTTTGCTTCTCCCAAGTATGTTACGCTCTTCAACTGCCAATTACTAGTACACTTTCCGCCCCCCCCCCCTTTTCCCGCTGCACGTAAATATCTAATACATCATATTCTTTTGCTATTATTACCTTATATAGCTGAGAAATCAATCGTCGCTTTGTGCAGTTGTGAATCTGATTACAAAAGGATTGCCAAAATGGAACATCTCTCTCATTTTCCCCTTTAATGCTCCTGTCTGGCATACAATTTTGTTCGTAACTCCCCTGTGTGTGTGTGTGTGAAAGGATAAGCTTAGAAAAACTTCTATAGAGTTGAGAAAATTGTTTTCTAGTGCTCATCCTTTTTTGTTTTTGGTAAAAGTATAGATCGTGGTCGTGTAACATAGATTCCTAGTTATGTAATAATCCGTTAATGTGAGATATTGGTACGTGATTTTTCCAGAATTGATTTTTTTCTCTCTCTTCTATAACAGTGGCGGTAATGTTCTAACCTTACTTGTAATGGTCTTTCATTTCGTAAAAATTATTTTTACCATGATTTCTGCAGATCTTCCTTTGTCTCCGAGCAGCAGAAATTCTATCCACGTTGCACTCCAAGAAACTCTGGTCCACAGTCCCGTGACACTCCACCAAAAAGAGGTAATCTAATCTACCAGCGGCGATTGATTTGCTAGATCCTTCGAGCATTCAGCTAGTCTTTAAGATAAACTCTTAGATTCACGATACACGTGTTTGTATCTGATAAAACATACTCCCTTTCCTGGCTTGTTCACTGTAGACACTGGTATTGCGAATGAGAAGGAATGGGGCATCAACCTCTTAAATGAACATGTTAATGAGTCTGGGACTAATGAAGATGGAAGTACTTGGTATAGAGAAAGTGGGGAAGACCAGGGAGACAATGGATATAGATGTAGATGGACGAGGATGGGCGGTCGATCGCATGATGGTTTTTCTGAATGGAAAGAAACGGTATGTCTGATTGTTGATGTGGGAGTCATTGAAAACAAACCCTTTCTTAAGTTATATAAATGCTAAAGAATACTAATTTGTTATCACAGCTCATACTTAAAAGTAGGAAGTAATATTGTTTCTGTTTATTTCCCTTTTCAAACTAAAAGAAATAACAAAACATTAAGATCATATATATATATGCATCTCTTACATGTAGTCCAAAAATCAAAATTATTTTGTTTGGGATTGAATCTGTCTTTATGGTGTATCCTTAATAAAAGGCCCATGCATCAAAGTGCACACGCAGAAAAAACGATGTATTGCGGTTACCTTTTCTTTTCTCAATAATGCATAAATTATTGGAAGTCCATTCCATGGTAAAAAACTAAGTTGCCTTGTTTGTAAAGTTGAAAAGATAATTGCTAATATTTCTCAGTATTTAACTAAAAATTATGAAGAGCTTATACCAATTTCAATGTTGTATCAAATGTTAAGTCATATGTATTAATTGGCAATGTTTTGTTGTAATTTTTTTATTTTTTGTTTTCTCAGTATATAGCTAGGAATTTGGAGTGATACATTCTTTGTTTCATGTATGTTCTGTGAAAATTTAAAGGTCTGTTTTCCAGTCCTGTCTGCCATGTTGCGTCTGTCAAGTATCCTAATTTTTTGAAAATTTCTTCAAGTGACATGGTTTTTATAACCCTTTTGAGTATCATCCCAGGTGAATGGATTTAATTCGATTTATTGATCTCATTGACAGTGGTGGGAGAAAAGTGACTGGACTGGATACAAAGAGCTAGGTATTGTGCTTGTCTCTGCCAGTTTCTGTGCAATTATCATATGGTCAAATGATGCTTATATTTCAATCATCAATCTGACTAGAATCATGTAGTTGATTGTTATGGAACTCGTGTTTTTCAGTTTCTATATATTAACTTATTTAGTTGATTTAATTTTGTTTATTAACCAGTTTATTGGATTTGATACTCTCTCTCCTTGTGCTGTTTCCAGTGTTAGAATTTACAATCTTCTTAAATTTCATTGCATAACATAAAAGTAGACTCATCAAATACTAAAATATCATATTTAGGTTATAAATAAGATTCATCCAGTAAGTATCCATCATTTAGATGCTTCTCTTGGTTAGAAGTAGATACAGATTTTGTATTTTAATTGTGTTAGGAAGAAAAAATATTTTTTTTAAAAAATCCAGAGAACACCCAGTTGGACCTTGCATAAAGGGGCAGCCTTGTGGTTTTCCACCTGTTTTGCTAAAAAAGTAGGAAAAGTGGTAGTCTCCAAAAATATGAAATGTCGTACGTGTAAATGTTCACCTCTGGTTGTTCTTCCATATTTTCCCTCTCTCTCTGCAAAAATTTAGGGATGACATGATTAGTGGCTTGGAACATTTTTATGTTTTGAGTATGAAAGTTTTGTATTCTCAAGATGAAAATGTATTATAGACTTTGAGGGCTTCTTGCTCTGCAGTCCATGTCAGAAACTTACAGAGAATGCCCCTGTTGCTTAAGTCTGTGGCCTATTAGCCCTTATTAGTCTCTTAGTCCTATCATCTCATACTTATATCCTTCCATAGGTGTGGAGAAATCTGGTAGAAATGCAGAAGGGGATTCATGGTGGGAAACATGGCAAGAAGTTCTTCATCAGGATGAATGGAGGTTTTTTTTTTCTTTCTTTCCTGTTATTTTTCAATTTGCCCTTGGGAGAAGTAAAGATATTAATACCCAATAACCAAAGTTTGATAGCAAGGCGAGCATTTAATATATTTTGGGTTCACTCTTTCTGAAATTCTGATGCTGCAGTAATCTTGCACGGATAGAGAGGAGTGCACAGAAACAAGCAAAATCGGGCACTGAAAATGCTAGATGGTATGAGAAGTGGTAAGTTCACATTGAATCGGCTGCTGTTTCTGTATGTTGCATTAACTACTCTTGTGAATGACAACTGAAGGTGTAGACAGTAGTAATGCATTTTAGTGATACAGGTGGGAGAAATATGACGCCAAAGGTTGGACAGAGAAAGGAGCACATAAATATGGTCGGCTTAATGAGCAGTCATGGTGGGAGAAGTGGGGAGAACATTATGATGGACGGGGATCTGTTCTGAAATGGTATTTGCCAATCATTTTTTGAAGCAATTTAAACTCAATTACGTTTGAAGCAAAATTGCAAACTCATTGAATATCATTGTGGTGCTAATATTGGAGGGAATTTTGTGTTACCACTTAAACTTGGCGGATATTCACCCAATTTATAATAGTTTCCTCCCTTTTTATATGGAAATAATTCTCATATATAATGAGCCAATAGGAATCCCCAAACCTCTATAGTTTTTGCTCTGTTTGGTTAATGCTTTGGTGAAATTGCTGCTTTGACCCAGGACGGATAAATGGGCCGAGACTGAACTTGGTACCAAATGGGGAGACAAGTGGGAAGAGAAGTTCTTTTCTAGCATAGGCTCACGACAAGGGGAGACATGGCATGTGTCTCCTAATGGTGAACGTAAATCCCATTCTCTATTCGTTATTAATTATTATGAATAATGTTTGGCAAGGACACTTATCAAAAGAACTGAGCTGTTTGTTTGTTTGTTTCTTAAGCTCAGGATTTAAAGCTTCCTAGCCCCTATTAATTATGCTATCGACTAATTAGAGATGCCCATGCACACACACATATATATTTGGATCCATATTGTTTAATTATGTAGGAAGTTAATTTTAATCCTGATTAGAGAACGAGTACATGAGGTTTGTTTCTGTGCTCTTTCGTCTATGTTATTTTGTTTTATGTATAGGTTGGTCAAGGACATGGGGAGAAGAACACTTTGGAAATGGGTATGTTATCATCTATAATTATTACAAGTCACTATGCATGACTTATTTCACGATTACAAGTATTGGCTTTATAGTTTGAATCCAACTGCTGATTCTCCAGGTGGTGTTGGAGTGAATCCAAATTCCTGTTGATGTAATTTGGCATATTGCTTTATACATGATCAAGTTTATTACTGACTTTTGCGTACTATGTTTACTATGTTCCTTCCCTTTACACCAGGAAAGTGCACAAATATGGGAAGAGCACTACAGGGGAAAGTTGGGACATTGTTGTGGATGAAGAAACGTATTATGAGTAAGAATGTGTCTCGAATTGCTTACTTTTAGATGGCACTTATGCATACTGTTAGAAATAGATTATCAAAGGTTTCAAATGCTTAAAAAATCTGACAAATCCATGAATCTTCTGTTAAGGGCTGAACCTCATTACGGATGGGCAGATGTTGTGGGTGATTCGAGTCAGTTGCTATCGATCGAACCTCGAGAGAGGCCACCTGGTGTATACCCAGATCTTGATTTTACATGTCCTCCAACTCCGCCTGAGAATCCACAAGAAGAGTTGCCGCCTTTGCAATGAAAAGTTCATTTCCGGGTCCCATATTTAATTTTAGTTGGCTTTGATTCGTTGTGTTTGTTAAATGTTTATTCAACAGATACACCACGTTATCAATTGCTCTTTAATTTATTCATTCTTTTGTATTGCTAATTTTTATATTGAACAAGGCCTAGAGAACCGTTTGGAGTTTTTAGGTGCCCACGATTGTGAGTTAATTAGTCGCATAAAAAATACTGAATTAGTTGGGTCGACCCCAGGCCGAAATCCGATACATTGGGCTGATCTCAGGCCCAAATATAGTTTAATGGGCCGACCAAAGGCCCAAATTCATTTATTTGGACTACTTAGGCCCAAGTCTGATTTATTGGGCCAAATTTAGGCCCAAATATGGGTCAGAACTGGGGCCGAAGTGTATATTTATTGGGCTATTAGTGGGCCTTAAAACTTCTTATGACAAATGTGGAGATTGCAACTGAAATGATGCAGCAAGTGCAAACAGAAAAATCTTGATAATACTACTTGAATGTTCGATATCAAGATCAAATAGCAACTAATGAACTCATTTCTAACTTGGTATTAAATAAAATTGACTTGGCAATCTGTATGTCCACCAACTCTGTGATAGAACGGCCTCAATAAGATAATATCTGACTGCAGGATAAGGCCCCCCCTCCCTCAACTGCAGTATCCCGCTGGATAAGTCTGAACGTCCTCTTGTTCGAACTTACCTCCCAATCCGTGGCGTATATGTACACACATGCGCTACAATTAGAGTACGACATTTTCTGTCCGTTTCCCTTTTTGGCTGGGCTGGGGGCTGGGGGCTGGGGGCTGGGGGCTGGAGATATAATTGTTGGCACTTGGCAGAATTGATTAGCAAAGCAAGGGTCAGTGCATTGCTTTTTTTAGTCTGAAAGCAGCTCCTCCAAATCAGGTTCATCAGTCATTTGTGTCATAATCAAAACCTGTTCCATCGAACAGTCCTTTCTCTTGAAAGTCAACTTGATCTTCTTCATCTGAATTAGGCCATTCTGGCTCTCGATGTTTTGATCATCAACAGCTATGCCTCTCTTTGTTGCATTATTAACTTTGCCATATTTTTTAGGTTCTGTATAAATCTTTGCCTTGGCCATAGGATCTTTGCTAAAAAATAATCGATAAAGTTTCTTTGCATTTGGCCGAATTGTAGGTTTGTGCCCAGAGTATCTCCTGCAATTAAAACTCATAAGAGTTGGTGAGACAAACAAGAGAGAGTCATGGTGGAAACAGAAAGATAGCATACCTTCTTCCAGCTAGTATTCTAGCCATATTCCCATTGTTATTGGTGACAAATACGTCGCTTTCATCACAAACTGTAAAGTCAAGAGCAGCCATACGAGAAGAAAATGAAGAAAACGGTTCCAACTCCTCCCTAGTGGCTATGGTCTTCTTTGAATAGAAATTAGGAAACAGAGCCTTCAAA
Source organism: Coriaria nepalensis (assembly GCA_027186245.1). Classification (NCBI taxonomy): domain Eukaryota; kingdom Viridiplantae; phylum Streptophyta; class Magnoliopsida; order Cucurbitales; family Coriariaceae; genus Coriaria; species Coriaria nepalensis. Next base: position 14,016,887 of record CP114484.1, read on the forward strand.
GGTGCCAGAGTCTCATCACCTCCATATACTTCTCCAGATGCCACGTAGATATGAGCATCACTGCCATATCCAAGTGCTCTCAGCATCAGACCAACTTCTTCAGGAGTAAGTGGACATTTTCCGTGCCTCCGTTCTTTGTCAGACCACGTATATATGTGAAGTTTGTCTTTCCTTTATAGATTAAACTCTAGGGTCACTTTTAATTCTAGCCAAACAAAACAAAAGACCTCTAAGTCTTACATGTAAGGTTTTCCATCGCTTCCGTATTGCACCAAGTTCTTTCCTTTCCTTTTCTCCTCCACCATAGCAACACCCTGAGAATGCAAGCATATCTGGTTCAAACCTGTGGAAAAGACACATTAAATTGAATAAAATCTATTCCATAACGACCGTGATACACACTTCCACTGAATCATACATAGTTGTCAAGGGTCTATGGAGGCAAAGTTCTGGCTAAAATGAGTCATGCTGTTCGTCATAGTGTGTATAAAGGTATTGAGAGGTTTTGCTTAAGAAATGTAGATAAGTGGATTTGAAGGAATTCGCTTGTATTCATTTCTAAAGGAACTTTATTATATGCTTTACAATCTATGTATCCATGAAGTTATATTCACATATCTGAACAAAGGGCCACCCACAACTATATTGGAAATATATTCAACCAAATCAGATGATAAAAATAGGTACAAGGCAGAAACAAACTAAAAGGCGTACCAAGGTAGTATCCAATTAATCATTCATAAACCATAAAACAGGAAAGCAGATGCTATGGTAACAAATGAACATAAGACTTGATATATTTAGAAACTAGGTAATTAAACTACATGTAAATCCTTCATGACAACTTCAGTTTTCAGATATCAAGGACTTCAGATAAACAGGATTACCTCAAGTGCAGTGCAATGTAATGATTGCCTCTCATCTTCATCCGGTGAACCAGTTCTTCACCCATTATACATATCGGGTCAGTGAACTTTAAGGCATGGTAATTCACCCGGCATCTCAATTTCTGTAAATCTTTATCCAGCTTGTTTGTGAGTCTGTAATCAAACTTGGTGAGCTGAATAGCCTGTCATATGAAAAAATCAATAAACACCATGAAGACAATAGCAGAAAGTAATAATCTTGCAGCCAATATGTATAACAATTCTAACAATTTATCAAGTGCAAGAGAGTGGTTAATGCAGGGATTCAGGATGTAATTTAATATCATAAAGAAGACTGACAGAAATGATGAAATCAAGATCAAATAACTTGTCCCTGTCTTGTCAAATAAAGAATGTCAAGAGAATTGAAAACTTACATGCCTTTTCAAAAGAACAGGTAATATGCAAGACTGATAGCATTTTTCACTAAATTTTCTAGGAACGTGCATTGAATGAGGAGTCCATGATTTCCCTCCCTTTTTCGGGAGGTGCCTAATGATTTTAACATCCTTGGATAGGAAGGATATAAACCAATCCGCATCAAAGATCTCTGAAAAGTCACTGCATGAGAACAAGAGAATTTTGGAATTTGATATTGCAACAGCTAATTGCACTTGGATTTGGTAACCGTTCAGGCTGCAGTTATTATTTTTGATCCAGCTTGCATATAAGTAAGTAAATGGCAGCATTTATTTTCAACTCATAACCCACCTCGCATCCTTTCAGGATTGAGTTTAGGTATGACAAGGGTGGCATTTAATATTCGAGCAGCAGCAACAGAATCTGTAATCTACAAAAAGAGGATTTAACCAATCAAAATTAATCAAAACTGTTAGAATTGAAAGAACGGAAGAATAAAAGCAAAAAGACCATGGAAACTGTAATGTAATGCAAAGGAAACAGTGTTTGCTCACTGCAACAGACTTACTGTAGATTATTTAACTACTTATCTTCATAATCAAACCATCGTTCAGTAGAGCGGTAGATTATTTGCTTCAAGCTATTCTATCTATGTTTATGGAGAGAGTAGTGATGCAGTGTTGAATCATAGAAAGTCTAGGCATGTAGTACTAAAGATGAATATCCAGAAACTTACCCCAGTTCTTTGTTGCAATCATCAAGTAACGACTGGGATGGGTAATAACTTCAGCTTCTGCAACAAGATGTACTCGTGATCAAATTAATACTACCAAACGCATTAAAAATTGCATTTACAGAAAGTAATATATTTAAAACCATGGGATATCATGCTACTATACCAGATTTAAGATGTTTTTTTCTTTTTCTTTTTTAAGAGTAGTGGTTAAGAACATAGAATTAAACAACTGACAGTATGATGCTATAAGACGAGTGATCAGCCTTAGAACCTCGGTGAAATTTGAAGACAACCACAGCTTTCAATTCTAAAATTGGAGGGGAAAAGAAGAAAGAAAACTAATATGGCAAACTCACTTGAAAACTTGCTGCTACCATTGCTGCATCCATAGTACAGCTTGGAGTTTATGGAACTCCATAGATCCCGACCTGATCTACCTCCACCGCTCTTGAATTGAAATAAGAAATAAGAAAAAAAAAATCACGTTTAGGTATGAAAGATCGAACAAGACCTAACATGAAGCCACAAATAACAAAAGACGCTTGGTCTCAAAGTGCAAAATCCTAACCGGAAAGCGAAGCACTGAGACTCCAATCTCACTGTCCACACCAGCATTGAGCTGAAATCGACATTCCAGGTGCAATGAGTCATCAATTACATACACATTAACTTAATAATTATGAAGCGGAACAGTTTTACTGAGATGCTTAAAAAAGAGATGAAGTACCGATGAGTGATGGCGGAGGTGATCGGAATCTATGGGGAAAGGGGCGATAAAAGATAGAAGAGCGAAGAAGAGAAGAATAGAACCGAAGCTGGCCGAGATGATCGGAACAAAAAACCGGAATCGATGAGTGTTGTGGTTGCGTCGCCGCTGAAATCCCATGCTCCTAGAATGATCACAGGTGTTTCTTACTCTCTCTCTCTACTTTGATTGGGCGAGAGAGAGAGAAATGCGCGAGACAACACCAAGGCCACCCTAAAAGATGTCTCCGCTACAGCTAAAAGCCTGAAACGAAAAAAGAAGACATTAAAGAGTGGGCGATAACCGAAGGATCTATTTCCTCTCCTTCTTGGTAGTTGATAGCTTCTCGATGACTCCTTCATTGGGCCATGATGTCATCCTCCCTTTGCACTATTGCATCAACGTGCGAGGCACGTGATGTCATCCCCTTGCCTTTTTACTTGTAAAGAAAACAGCGTTGACCGAAGTCCGATCCAGTAGACTAGACCAGCCATGAAATGTGTCAAGTAGTTGCTTGGTTTCAATACGATGGGTTTGGGTTTTGACAGTGTCAGTACATCATTGTCCGGGGTATAAATATGTGCAGTGCAGTGCAGTGCAAGTGTGCAACTATACCTTGGTCTTTTTCTTACTTAGTGGCAATGACAGTCGGTTCTTATTATCTTGTTTCGCAATACTTGCCAAAATAAGGAAATATCCAGTTTACAAGTGACCTGGTGAGAATGTGAGTGGTAAGAAAGATGTAGTAACAAAATCATATGGCCCAAAGCATTGAAAATATTACAATTGCCACAAAGGCACAGGACATACACAGTACTATTCAATTCAATTCAATTCTTCTTCCGTTAGGAGATTATGTAGAAGAAGAAGTTATATTATCAGTAGTATGTATACAGAGAAACTAAAATCCTAAGGCATAAAAAAACCATGGAGTTTGAATATAATATCGAAGGGATATGTCAAACCGACACCTCAACATCTGAAAACCCACAAGCTCTCCCTGCTACACCAGTACTCTCCCAACCTGTACGCCCCCATCATCCTCTACTACCGTCCCCCTAACCAAGACAGTAGTGCAACACCAACGTCACAACAGTTTCTCCTTAAGCAATCTCTAGCACAAACTTTAACCCGCCTGTACCCTCTTGCAGGGAAACTCACGCACAACCTTACTGTTGAATGCAATGATGATGGAGCTTATTATATTGAAGCAAAAGCTAACTATCCACTACCGCAGCTTCTCAACAAGCCTAATCTCCAGCATATCCGCCAGTTCAGTCCATTAGAGGAAACAATAGCCAGTGCATTTCCAGGATCCAGTCTTGTTATAATACAAGTAACTTAGTTTTCATGTGGTGGATTTGTGATTAGCTTGAGCGTTACACATGTAATTGCTGACGCCTTCACAGTCCTTGGGTTTCTCAAATGCTGGGCTGCATTGACCCGTAATCCAGCTGGTTGCCCTGAATTGGCTGTCTCTCCTGGTTTTGAATCCCCCTCTGTTTTCCCGCAAAATGAGTCACAGCTCGTAGAGAAATCCCCACAAGAGCTATTCACACCATTTTTCAAACATGGCAAGTGTGGGACCAGAAGGTTCGTGTTTGATGCCCCCGCCATTGCTGCACTTAAAGACAAGGCCAAGAGCTAGAGCGTGCCGTATCCATCACGAGTGGAGGCCGTGTCGGCTCTTATCTGGGAACGTGCCATGGCGTACTTTAATGAGAAACATAATGACGTAGGGAGGTCGTCTTTGGTTACCCACACGGTCAACTTACGTCCCAGAATGGAACCTCAGCTCCCTGACAATTCCATGGGGAATTTGTATTGTATGTGCGGGAAAGGAGACGGAGTTGAAAGGTTTAGTGAGACGAGTAAGGGAGGCCATAAATAAAGCGAACAGTGTTTTCCTAAAGAGCCTGCAGGGCTACGGTGTGTTTCTCAAACTGTGTGAAGTTCTGAATGAGGTTGCAACTGAGATTATGAAAATGGGAATGTCTGGATCTGGCAGTGGAGTGGATAATATTAGTTTTTCAAGTTTATGCAAATTTGGTATATAAAAACCAGAATGGAGGCACGGTGCAGTTTCTAGGGGTTCAGACAGCCCCTACGTCAATTTTGTTCTGCTCTTTGACACAAAGTCGGGCGATGAAATAGAGGCATGGACTACATAAGAAGCAGATGTGTTGAACATTTTGGGAAACGATACAAAGCTTCTTCAGTTTGCTTCCTTGTATCCAAGCCCAGGCCTCCAACTGGCATACAAGCTTCTTTATTTGATTCAAGTGTGTTTTCAATTGAGTTTGTTTGTGTTTGGCCTATTTAATTTCCCTTGCAGAGGAACAAATAAGAAATTACCATCAATCTATTCTTGGTGGTTTCATTGTTTAGTTGGTAAGAGATTCGCCATTGATACATTATTATCATTTACAGTCTAAAATCGTTGAATTGTATCTCCTTAATCAATTAATGTAAGGAATGCTTAAAAGATTAGCCTTGATCTCCTCTCAGGAGAGTACCAATTAAGATTCAAAATGAATAGGTAATATAACAGAGACCAGAGCCGGATAGAAACAAGAAGCAAAACTTCTATCAACTCAAGTTGCCCAAACCTATATAACGTATCCACCATTTCCAAAATAAAAAAAGAAAGCTGACAGCACATATGAACAAGGTGAAAGGTACAGTAAATGGCAGATACTTGAGACAGAACAATCTGAACCAGAGCTTCATTCCCATCAATAAATATGGCTTTCTTCTGAGTCCGCGAAGTACCATAAATGATTGTGCAAGGTCACGATGAAGCATCAAGTGGGAAGTGACGGTCTGGCCACTTGGGATAGGCGCGCTTGTACAAACTCATGCATACAGTGTCATGCTGCTGAAGAACTCCATTGAAAACACATTTCATTGCCCCTGATTCACCAAAAAAAAACAAAAATACAACGTAATTACCCACACATCAAAAGCATACCAAATACACATTTCATTTAATGTGCATCATATGGCAAACCACATTCCACCATCGGCAGAGAAAATGCAAGATGTCCTTCTAAGGTCTATGTTTGGGAAGAAGTAGACATACCATGTGTTCCAACAGATTCCTTTATACGGCCACGGCGACCACATTTGCTCCACACTTCCACAGGCTGAAATCGTACAACCACAAAGTGGTAAAATTTACAGCAGTAGTGGCTTTAAACCAACAAAGAGAAAACTGATGTGAACATCAGCTAAGACACTCACTTACCTTGAACCATCTCACGTCATCTGGATTATGAAACATATATCGGGCCGTAGCTTTTAATTTGGACACTCGTTGAGGATAACTGCATACAGGAACAGAGTAAGTAAGTCAAGAGTACTTGATATTTCCCGAGTTATTCATAGAACCATTAAACTAGAACCCTAGCATCTACATAGCTACTACTATCTTCACATAGAAATCCACGAATAATAAAATAAGAATAAATAAAATCCATCACAGAAATTAACACGATTGGGACTATGATCACTACGTTTAAGGGAAGCAACAAGGAGAGAAGGTGTTTTTGGTTTTTTTTGTTGGGAAATATGTCTAGAATTTTATCTGAGAGCAATTAAGACTCACCAGAAAATGGAACTAGAGAGGGGTTTTGCAAGACCCCTACCAAAGGCCAACCATTAAAAAAAAACTGAGGGGGATGTAAGCCACCTCCGAGCAGATTAAATGAAAAACAGAAGAAGATAACAAAGACAAAAACAAACACAATACAGCACATGCCTAAGAAATGGAAAGCAAAAATGACTAGCTCCTAAAAAGACAAAGGTATTAATCCTAATATATCTGAAATGTTCCAAGGTATTAATCCTGAAACATCTAGTAAAAAGGTTAGCTTATCACATTTGAACTGCTGGAATCAAGCTGCAAAACTAATGAGAGCAATATTATTATTTAATGAAGAATTGTAAAAATCCAACGTAAAAGCCACACCCACTTACCCAGATAAAATAATTTTCTTCAGGATTATCCTGTCTGGGTCAATGCTCCGTAGAGACCCAACAGCACCAACAGTCACTGCAGCACCTCCTTCCCCACTCTTCAAGGCTATTAAAGGAAGAGGAGGGAAAGAAATTGGAGCATAAATTGATGCCATGGAAAATTGTCCTGGATGTAGAAACCTCTCCATCTTGTGCTTATCTGAGCTTATGTTGTCAGTTGAAAATATGGGCCTGCAAAAATTCATGGAAATGACTTGAGAACTTAATCAATTATTGCAGCTCAAAAAGGAACTAGTAATTGACCTTCCAACAAATTGACGAAACCCAACATGGAACACCAATTCTTCTTTTGCTTTGATAGGAGAACAGTATGTATCATGCTTCTTTAGGCTGCAAGAAGTTCAAGCCCTCAAAGATCACGAAAAAATATAATAATTACGCTAGGCAAGTGGTAATCCAATAACTCGCCTGAAATGGAGGACAGACATTTTGGATTCATGCTGGAGAAGGCCACATGCTGTAACAGGCATAGTCTTTGCTACCGCGCACAACTTGGACGCTACACTGACCGGTACTTCCTTCACATGTAGCCTTACGTATGAGCTAGGTGTACAATAATCACTGTTCTCTTGCCAAAGATCTAAAGCTTTAGCAAGAACAAGTTTTTGTGTCCTTGCAAAGTTATCAAATGCAAAAATTCGGGCATATTCTGGCGGTAGGGATTCCTAATACTCAAAGAGAAAGAGGAAAAGAAAAAACACTTCAGACAATCTTTAATGCTCAGAATCAAAAAGGAAAACAATTGGAGAATAACAAGAAATTTACTTTGGGATCCCATGCAGACGTCCTAAATGATTTGAGGCCTCTATATTTGGCAAAGCGTTTTCTAGCTGGAACATCTAATGGTGTGTCCACTTCGTCCGGGAATTCTGGAACATGACCAATAGCCAATAGTGACAAACAAAACAATAAGATAAATCAAAAATAGATAGTCAGTTCTAAGAAATGCACTCTTTTTCAATACACATAAAGCTGTTTCTCCACATCAATGAGTACCCTCCAATCCAAAAATTTATGGAGAAAAAAAATCGATTAGGTTCACTGCTTCGAGAGTCTCGTAGGAGAGAAGATTTACCCTCATCTTCAGCATGTGCATCTTTAATTTTCTGAATCTCATCTTCTATCTGTTGCCTTGTTAAGTTCTCTCCTTCCTGCATTGAAAGGAAATCCTTTACATTTTCAGCATGAGTAATACATATCATACTATCATCCATTACGTGCCTTTACAGAAGTTTGGAGAAGAAAATCAGGGCGTTTTAATTTGATGTAGGCAACCTATTTTAAATAAAAGGGCAAATTAAGGGCCGATATAAGAAAATTATTGGTGGATTCTGGTGCTCTCCAAAATTACATTTCCCCTGACTTAGGCATATCTATAATCAGTTGATCTTTCCATTCGTACACCAATTATTAATATTTAAAGCTGTTTCTTCAGTTTTATTTTATTAGAATTTAGATAGAAGCTCAGCACTATACGCATGGGCAGAAATAAGATTGCAAAAATAATTGTTGACAGCTCGAGTAACACAAAGTCAGAGGTAACCCTAATTTAGAAACCAAGGTGGATCCATACTGGTAATCCCAATAATTTACTCGGTGGATCCAAGTTAACTGTTTTTCTTTCAATAGAACAGTCATTTGATTGTGTAATTACTCAAATTATTGTGCCAAGATGCACACTTTCAAATGGTGATTGTGAGCTTCGTAATGCGATCGTAATAGTACAGAATCATACTACTATGTTAAGAACCCCAAATCCCCGCTGATTATTCGAGAGAATCAGGCCCCTCTCCCTTTGGTTTTCTCTCTCAAATTGCCTGCCTTTACCCTCTCCCTCTCCTCCTTCAAATAGCTGTAGAAATCCACTCCCCAACAGCCTACCCGACTGCTCACTGCCCCACCCTCTATCCCACTGCCCATAAAACCCTCCCATCAGTCAACATCCCCACAAAACCCACTTCCCCACTATGTTCCCCACTCACACAAAACACATATTCCTAATCTACCCTCTACCCGTTTACTCTTTGGGAGCCTTAACATACTGCACGACTCTGAAGATAAAGGGTTAAAACTCACCATCATGACAGAATCCACATCCGTCTCTTCATCGAAATCCTTCGAATTTAAGGAAGCTTGATCATCACTGGGGTCTGAATAATAGCTGTCAGCCTGACCAGGAAAACCACTCTCTCCTTCGTCCAGTACCATACCATCATCAACTTCATCTTCCTTTCCTGAGACTTCCTCATCAGACCCATCAACAATCCAAGCAGCCTGTATGGTTTAAGAGCAGAGACATTAAAGAGTATCCTCAAAGAATTATATGCCTAATCACAAAGAGGAGGATGAATATGGGAAACCTGATAATCCGAAGTGCCTCGAGGAAGCGACCTCTTTTTGAAACGCTTTTCAGTTTTATTTCTATCAGCTTCAGCCATTTCTGCCTCTGTTGGCCACGTCTATAAACAAGAACAGTATTGCATAAGCAAAACTTGAAGAGTGTAATTATTCCCTACTGATAATTACACAGTTTAGCAAGCACTGACATCATGAGGATTATACAATAACAAACTAAAAACATAAAATAAGAAAGTATCTATCAACAAACAGCCACTGCCACAATAATAATCCTTCTCAACATGTCACTCAAATATATGTTTTGACTACTACCCATTTTGACATGGTTAACCATTTTATGAAACTAACAGCTGGAAGCACAAACCATCTCTTTCCACGTCACCCAAACATATGGGAACAAAACCTCAAAAAATTCAAAAAATGAGCACAGTGCATATTTTTACCATATGCATAGCAATATGTTTTCTTTTCTCTATGCATAACGACTAGAAACTTCTATCAGTAGCTGCTTGATTCCATGAGGTAATCTCTTATGATTAATACCATTACAGGTTCCTTCATCTAATTTTAATATAGCAATTTGACATTGTTGAATCTCATAGTAAGGAATTAGTGCATGGAGATATAAGAGTTACTTGAAATTTACCTGTTCTCCGGCAAGTGGATCAGCTACATTCTCAATAAGTAATTGCTCCTGCTTCTGAGGATCTGGCACCAGGGAATGAAGAACCTAGGATATGAAAAAAAGAAAGAATGAGTCAGCTGATAATTAGAAGGAATAAGTCAACTTCAGATGTTGCAGATGTGGGGTTAAATAGTGTATCTAGTATTATCATTCTTTAAATAAACTAGAACATATTTTGCAGCAAAATAAAAGTAAAAGAAACTAATAACAGTCTGCTGAGACTAAGAATAGCAAAAATAAGAAAGATATCAGAAAGGAAAGATAATGCCTGATAATAGTCAGTGCATCCTCATTTTCCTATATTTCATAGCAGTCACTACCTCTCCTTCATCAGAGTCCATGACATCCTGATTTTTTCTTGGATTTAGAGGACAAGGATCCTTAAGAATTTCAATTTTGCACAACTGGAAATCACCAGCTCCAGCAACATGAACCTATTGCAAGGGAAAGTAAGCATAGCCATCTTATAATGCAACCAAAATTATAGGCAATGAAGAAGAAGTTACCAGCTGATTCACAGAAAGGCCACAAGCACGAAGATAACCAGTGAGGTGAAGTGTACATTTTCCTGAATTATTATCATCCGCCACCATTGTAACCTATGGGGAGTGAACCCAAGGTGTGAGAACCCAGTTTAAGGAGAAAAAAAAAAGGTTGAAAAGTCACAGGGGTAAAAATAATAATAACACAAATTTTAGGGGTCAAACCATAATTTTTGAAACTAATACCCCTTTACCCTCTTGCTCCTGCAATAAGAACCAGAGAAGGAAAAGAAAAAAGGAAAAAATTTCTTTCACCCTCCCTCTCGCCATCTCTCTCGCTCTCCCTCTCTATTCTCCCTACTCTTCCTTTTCTTTCTAAATCCATGGCAACTCTTTCAACATATGATCTCACTTAGCTACGTTCTCCTCTTGGATTGAGAGGATTTGATCAATTCCTCTTCTAAATTGAGTTACGAACCCTAATCCCCTAATCCCCAAATTTCGAAATTCTTCTTTTTAGCTTAAGTAGAGGTGATTATTGATGTTATTATAGCTTAATAATGTTACGAAAATGATGGGTAATGGGTTGTTAAATTTATTTGAGGTAATTAGGGTTATTGAAAGTGTTGGATAATACTTGATTGAGAAAATGTTGTTAGGTTAATGGTGGAGATTAGATGTTGAGTTTATGGTAAAATTGGTATAGGGAAAATGAAGAAGATCATATTTGATATATGGATTATGATGAAAAATTGAGTTTAATCGGAAATGGGGTATGCTAATTGAAGAAATTAAGCTGATGGTGGAAATAGTGAAAGTTTAAATAAATGAATTTGATACCTTAGGATTTATAATCCATTGTTTTTTAATTTAGGTGCATCGACAACCATTCCACCCGAATCTTCGTGAGTCAGTTTTGTTCATGATCTTTTGGCGTACCCCACAGTGAGTAAATGTTGTATGGTTATGTAAAACATTTCAAATTCTTCATGCATAACAAATTTGCTCATTGGATATAAGTGATTGGAATCAATTGTTCATCATATTAATGATTTTAGGAAAAACTTGTTTTTAAAATGGTTATTTGAAAAGGCATGCATTAGGCGGGACAAGCACATAGGAAACTAAGTTTCATGACATGTACATAAATTCTTGGTAAATGCATGATTGTCTTAAGTATAGTGATCATAAATGAATCGTGTGACTAATGTGTGTATTTATACATGTGGATTGATTGCGATATGAATGTGTATTGTCTGATTGATTGGCAAGTCGTCAGGATAACTGTAGCTATAAACAATGTTGATAGCCTTGGTGCACCTCAATCTGCTACAGGTGCAGAGTCACATGGGTATGTTATTATTATAGCCGTATATGGCAGGATAATATATAACTCTCACGACTTGTGTTTGATGATGTGAATTGCTTGTGTGGTTTACATTGTGATATTTTATTTGCATTGGGTTGTCGATTTATTCCTGCATGTTCTTGGTGCAATTGGTATATGGAACTATATGTGTTCTTGGTATGAATTCGTTATGGCTTATCATGTAGTTGATATGGGTATAATTGTTGATGGCATCATATTGTTGGATTAGTTGTGGATTTCCTTAGTGTGAAGTTGGCTTATTATATTGGAACTTTGATAATTATTTATTTCATGGTATTACATGTTTAAAGGAAACTTGTCCCGAAAACGTAACTATTTAATATTTATTCACTGAGTTTCGACTCATCACTCTTTCGTTAAATTTTTCCCTTCTCCAGATAGTTGATCATGCTTAGTTTGGCATCCGAGATACCTCGTTGGGAGTTGACACTTTCTTTTGTTGACCGCTCCTTGCCAGGTTGATAGGAACTTCTTTTAATTCTTTTGGAGTCCACTTTTGAAATGTAAATAGTATTCATGTGGACTAATAGGTCGCTACATTGCATATATTCAACTTGTACAGGGATCTTAGTAATTAGTGGAAGGTGTTCCATTTTATTTATTCTCGATTTTCATTACATATATATATATATATCCAGGTGAACATATATATATATCAATGTATATGTAATGCTAAGTTTACAGGGTTACACTCGGAGGCTTACGTGGCCCGGAGATTTATCTATAGGGCCACGTGCCGGTCACGTTAGGTTTGGGTCGTGACACAAGGGATCAATAAGTAGACATGAAGTCAATAAGGATGAAAGTTTTATCAGGAGAAAAGAAGTACAATGCACATACACTGACTCATCATTGATAACTTTATCCTTTCTTCTTACTTAGTACTGCATAAAATATAGTGTATGGAATTTATAGAAGGAAAGACAATACCTCTTGAGACATCAAATAAGACCGTTGAGTTTTCCAGTAAGGAACCACGAGTTTCTGCTCCTTGAAATGCCACATGAACTACAGTTTGTGACAGAGGAACACATGATTAACATCATACTACGTAAGGCAATAGACCAAAACCAGTAGATATAAACCTTGTGTAAGTCATCCCTTTTATCGGCAAAATAAAACTTACAACCCTCCGGAAATTCAGAAGCAATACTAGAAATACACATTTTCTTGCAATCATGCAACTTTTTTGTCTCAGTAGGTAGATCCTGCCAACAGAAGAAATTTCCATATCAAGCCTATGTCTCTGAAAACATCTCCAAATGTAAGCAAACATGAAAAACCTTACACGTATAAGGACCGCAGTGCTAGGTAAACCAAGAGACCTCAATACGGAAAGGCATTGACTTCCAAAGGAATCAATGTAGTCAGATGTGCCTTCTTCGCGGGAAGAGCTAGATGAGGCTACAAAAGCAATCAAATCGGCAACCTACAATGTAAAAAGTTTCCAAGCAGTAACAAAGCTTCATGATTAACTTGATGTCACTGCAGAACAAAAATAAAAAAGCGTAGGAAGACATGTCAAACCTTGGCCATCTCCATACATGATGGTAAGTCCCCATGAGGCGCCTTCAGCACCTACAGTGTTTAACTTGTGTTAGATACTTATAATCATGCATCAATTGCTTCGTACTTATGTTTTCTTTATCATCCCACTATTTAAAACACAAATAAATGAATAAATAAATTATTTCATAACTTCAAAGACAGGGAGTTTACATTCCACAGACACAATCAACACATTAACATTAAAACCAAGAAAACCTTCCTACATTTTTGTATACATACCATTATGGCAAATTATTTAAATTTTGCAGTGTAAACATGGTGGAGATAGTGCATACCGTAGCCCTCAGCTTGTACTCGGAAGAAGTAACTGTTGCTGATGAAGCTTCAGGAGATAATAATGACAAGAGTTCTTCAGCAAGAGAATTTAGCTCCACAGAAGCAGAGAGCCCGAAGAGAACCTGGTAATACAGAAAACATCATAACAGGCAGGGTGGGTTTAGAGTAGTTTTTCAGAAACAATATCAATCTTCTGTGAAAATCCAGACACTTAAATCACTAACAATCACTCGAGGAGAGCTATTTGATCCAGACAAAGCTCTTTTCTCCTTTATAAATGCCGCCTTTTTCTGATCCCGTAGCTACAATAGAGGAGGGGTAGGTTATTAGCTAATAAAATAACATTCCGTTGAATGATGTCAATAACAGGGGAAAGAAAAGATGGGGGATTAGATATCAAGTACCATCTTGCTGCGCTGAACTCTAGCAGCTCGCCCTCCCTTGGCAACGCTAGTCTCCGACCTCGCATTCTTGCTTCTATCTAAATTACCAAAAATTCGATTGCATGAACAGAGAATTCGAAAAGAACCAAGAAATCATTTATACATCTTGAGATTGAACCCATAAGAGAACTTGTTAACACAATGGAAAATAAAACAAGAAACCCAAAACAAAGATACGACAGACGTTTCCTTTCCCCATGAAATTCTAGCCCTATGAAATTACCATACGGATAGTAAGAAGATACGATCGAAGAAACTGTTTACAAGAAAATAAATAGAAGAAGCAATGAAGAAATAAAATCACCTTTGAGAGAGGTTCTGTGTTGTTTTCTGGTAGCCTTGGACGAGAAGCGCGATTTGTGAGCTTTATTCACTTGAACTTGTCCTCCTGCCATGGCGACGAAGAGTTACAAGATTGTAGAGCTGAGAGCAGTACCCTCCCTCTGTTTAAACCCTAATTCGCCAAACCAAGTGCTCGTTAACGCTTCAGCACGGGGTTTATAAATAATTAATAATATTATTATTTCTACTTCTTTTTCCTGTCTTTCTCTACTTCTTCTTTTCGTGTTCTTCATTTTTTCATTTTTCAAGATCTAAAAATCTCAAAAATTTGTTCTTCAAATTTGTTCAAGATTCGACCGTCATTGATCGGAAAAAAAAACTTCGTATATATATTTACAAATATTTTTCATTTTTTTATCTAGAGATAATTACAATAAAAATTATAGTTTTATTTTTATACTAAATTTTCATTTTATTTTATAAAATAAATAAAGAGATTTAAAGTCTAAAATAAATTTTGGAAAATTTGAGTTTAAGTTACAGACCTTAAGCCTCGATATGCATCAAGCTCATCGAGTAGTAGTATTATACAATTCTTCAATTTTTTTTTTTACAATTAAGTTTTTTGATTTGACTTTTTTTATCTTTTTTCTTATATAGAAATAAATATTATTTTCTTAATTATATATTTTAATGATCAATAGAAAGAGAAATTGAACTGACGAGAGAAAATGAAGTAGTTATATTGATATGAAAATAAGATAGATAGATCAATTAGAATTTCAATTAAATAAATTGTCATATATACTTAACTGGTGGAAGTTGTATATAATTCTATCGAAGTTGACCGTAATGAATTAAGATTGAAACTATTATATAATCCATTGAGTAAAAAATGATACATTTCCCACTATATATAATAAATGACGAAAATATGAAAAAAATTTGTATATAACTTTTAAAGTGACAATATCTTGATATTCAAAGAAATTTATAAGAGTCTATATGATATAATCTCGATGCTCAATGGAAATTATTAAAAAACCCATCAAGCATTAAGATGAGGTTTCAGAGATTTATAATATCTTCTTAATACTTGATGAAGATTATTAAATAACTCATCAAATATTGAGATGATGTTCGATGATCAAATTTCTTATTATTAATAAACTTTAATAGAAAAAAATTATGATAACGATTGACACTGATAAGCTATAGTCATTGATTCAATGACTAATCTATATATATTGAATATTTTCTATAAAAAAATAAATTTGTACATAATTTTACCTTCACGTGAAGTATTATAAAGCGAGTCAGTTAAAAAATGTTAATAATGTTTGAAAGGTAGAACAATAGAGTGCGGTCGTGCTGCATCATCATTCATTGAAGCATAGTCCATCGGGTGTAACACCCGTCCGTCAAAACCTTCAGGTCCTTTGTTTATTGGGAACTCTGGTACGTTTGGCAGATCACTGAACAATCCAATGCAGACGATCAAGAAATCAAATTGGTACACCTGCATGCATGATTGATTCGTTCGTGTATAAGTACTCTTATATAAACAATTTGCTTAAGAAAAAATAAATTAAAAATTGGTTTGTTGCCTGACTTGGCATGGACGGGAAGCGGGAATCCTGTACGGTGACATTCCACCTTACAGAAGGCTGCTCCATTGCCATCCCAAAAACCCATAATGTCCTTCTCATCGGACGGTCCGACATACTCAATATGAACGACTTTGGAGTTGAATTTGATTTTAGGGAGGATATCAAAGTGAGTGGCGTAGGATTGGAGGTAGTCTATCAACTGGTTGCGGTTGGGGAAAGTCTGTTTAACACAAGGTGGCCATGGATAATCAGAGAATTGGTAAAAACTTGTGGGTGTTTGGAGCCTGGTGGACTCCATTGTTTTGGACCAAACTCCACCTATACTACCATGTGCCTCCAAAACAGTAGGGCGTAAACCTTTTTCCATGGCGTATTTGCAGGCAAGTAGGCCGCTCACTCCAGCGCCTATGATTGCAGTCTTCTCCATGTTTGGGTGTTGCAACAACGGATCTAGAAATGGAGTCGCTGATAGATAGCTATTTTGATATATTTCCATGCAACACCATGATTGTCATGATATATACAGTGGATCACTCGGCTTGTTTGTAATAGAAACCAATTTTTATTTATTATATACGAGACAAATTAAATGACAAACCAACCTGTTTTTCAGGTTGTGAGTAACGTGAAGAGGAGTTTCCAATCGTAAGCAAATGTTGCTTGAACTCTTTTACAAGAAGGAATGAACACTTGGGAACTAACGACTGTCACAGCTCGCTGGCTTTCACGGGTTGCGTCATGTTTGAGATACAAAAATGGGTTTTGGCCTGGCAACGCGATCACCTGATTCCAACGACAGCGTTGCCTTTCATTGAAATTGAACAACAGGCAGCTTTTTCCTGCAAATTAAGAAGAGACTAGAGAGGCTACTAATACGTTTGCTGCAAATTATGAATAAGGAAGGTCTTTCACCTGTGGGGTTGCTAATATCAAGTTTTATTTTTTAAGCAAACCAATTTAAACAGAATCATATAAATGGAAATAAGTTCTCAAGAATGGACAATTTATTAATGCATCATAGTGGGGTACATATACGATGAGCAGCAGATGTTTGGTCGAACACTCTTCCTTTACCATTCAAGGTGGGGTATTACAGTTTGCTATTAGTGTTCTTGGAAAGGCTTCCCATGGCTCTGGCCTTCTCCCTCAAAACAAATTTCTGTGTCTTCCCAGTTGAAGTCTTGGGCAATGCAGCAAAGACAACAGTTCGAGGAGCCATATAGTGGGGAAGGTGTTCCCTACAAAAGTGAATAATCTCTTGAGCGCTGCTACTGCACCCATCTTTCAACTTTACAAAAGCACAGGGCGTCTCTCCCCAATGATCATCAGGTCTTCCCACAACAGCTGCCTCAAGCACAGCCGGGTGGCTGAAGATCACAGACTCAACCTCAATGGTGCTGATATTTTCTCCTCCGGAAATAATAATGTCCTTGGAACGGTCCTTCAATTCTATATATCCATCAGGATGTTTGACTCCCAAGTCACCGGTCCGGAACCAACCACCACTAAAAGCTTCCTGTGTGGCCTTCAAATCTTTGAGGTATCCATTCATGACACCATTGCCTCTGAACATCACTTCACCTATTGTTTTTGCATCACATGGAATGCTCTTCATAGTAACAGGGTCCTTTACATCGAGATCCTCCATGCCTAGATGCTGCACTCCCTGACGGGACTTCATCTTTGCCTGCATGTCCGGGGACAAAGCATTCCATTCAGGTTTCCAAGAGCACAATGTTGATGGCCCATATGTTTCTGTCAAGCCATATGAGTGGATCACATTGAATCCTAATTCTCCTGCTTTTTTAAGTACTTGAGGGGGTGGTGGGGCACCACCGGTCATCAGCGTCACCTTCCCTGGAAGTGGCTTCTGTTCGGCAATGGGTGCATTTACAATCATGTTCAAGACAGTAGGAGCACCACCCATGTGAGTCACCTTATGCCGAGAAACATTGTCAAATACACACTTTGCGGTTACATTTCTCAGACAGATGTTGGTGCCACCCTGGGCAGCCACAGTCCAAGTGAGACACCACCCATTACAGTGAAACATGGGAACACACCACAAATATATGGGCATTGAGACCATGTCATTGAGAAGAGCCGTTGCCAAAGAGTTGAGATATGCACCTCTATGGCTGTATATAACACCTTTTGGTCTTGATGTGGTGCCTGAGGTATAGTTGAGAGCAATTGGGTCCCATTCATCATTAGGTCGCCTTATCTCAAAATCATGCTTACTCGTGGCTAAAAGAGTCTCGTACTCTAAGAGTCCAGAAGCTGAATTGGTTTGGTTGGTGTAGGGGAATGATTCATCGGACTCAGGGATTAGGACTAAAAGAGGTATCTTCGTTTTCTTCTGGGACAAAATTTCAAGCGCTCCCTTGGCAATATGAAGCAATTGGTAGTCTACGAAAATGATCTTGGCTTCTGAATGTTCTAGTAATATGGAAACTAAAGCTGCATCGTGACGAGTGTTGAGGGTACAGAGAACTCCACCGGCCATTGGTACACCAAAATGGAGCTCATACATGGCAGGGATATTTGGAGCCAAAGCAGCAACCTACTAGATGAGGTGAGTTAAATTTGCATACCCAAAGATATAAGAAAAGTAAACTTATACAGATCCCAAAAACTCACTGAAAATTCAAGGTCAGTGAACAGGCATAAACATGCATTAAAATGTAATCTCATAAACATGCATAAAGTTTGGAGAATAAAACCCGTGTTGTATTGTCACACAAATCTCGCCACCCATAACCAAAATTGCAACTTAGAACATAATTTTATTTGGCAGTTCAAACAAAACAGATGCGAATAGATAGAGATGTACTAAAGAATGAGTTTTGTTTAGGAAATTTCGGAAGAAAAGCTTGTGAGTGAATTGCAGCTACTGTATCTGTAAGGAACACATGCAGAGACGGAATCAAATCATGTTTGAATTGAAAGAGTAAAAGAGTCATGCATGCAAACCATGGGAAAGGTTCAAGTTGCAAGTAGATTCCTAATTTCTGTCGGAAAACAAAGATGAGATAAGAAAACAAGGATTGACTGAGAGATGGATGAGGGTAATTATGAGACTGACCACGTCTCCACGAGAAACACCGAGAAGAGCAAGAGCAGAAGCGAGTCTGGTGCATCGCTCGTGCGTTTCCCTCCAACTATAACAAACACTTCCATAAACGACAGAGGTTCTGTCTCCATAGACGACGGCAGAGCGTTGCAAGAAGGTGATCGGAGTCAGAGGTACGGAGTTAGCCGAGCATCGGATCGTTCCCGCCATCGATTTCTTCTCTTTCCCTTCTCTGGATGGTGAGGCTCGGAGCGTTTAAATTTCCCCTGGGATTTTAGATGGCCACTGAAAAAGTGCCCCTTCTTGGATTCTTACGAGTTTCACCATTTTGACACTTTTTTTTTCTTTTTCTTTTTTTTTTTCTTTTTCTTTCCTGGCCGAAACCATTTCACTGTATTGGTGCAGCCTGCATTAACCACACGTGACGTAAAGTCCATAAACTTTCCTATTCAAGTACTTGTCTCTCTCTCTATCTCTCTCTCTATCTCTCTTTTCGGGGCCTGATATTGCCACTGACATTCACTCTTACAGATTTATGTAACTTTACTGATTTGTTAGACACGTGCGTCCAACAACTACTTTCTTCGACCTATTAATCTTTTCCTATAAATGCATGGATTACTCGGTCGGGCTGAGATAGCAAAACAGATGCAGATAGTGAAATCTCTTCAATATTCTGATCAATTCTACTCCACGATGCAGTTCCATTCAAATGAATGAATGATCTTACAACATAAGTGGAATACTGAATTAGCAGAAGAGTAGGAGACTCTTGGGAAACTTTGTGCAACTCCGCTGAACGAAAGATTAAAATACTAGTCTAAACTTTGCCACTACAATCTCAATTCTATGTTAACCTTATCAAGCATTGAAATCAGAGGGGGTGAAACATAGACGTTTGTCTATCTTGCAACTTGTGAAACACATTCCTTACATCTTAAGTGGTGGCCAAAAGATACACGAGGCCTTTCAGATATTCAACAATCTCAGATCCGCCAAGTTTAGAACTTCCATATACTCGATCAACAAAAGTAATTGGAACCTGAATACCAGAATAAACACCAAACCATGTCAAACTCCTTTAACCATCCAACCATGCCGTTCACATGCAACATTGTTTAAGAACTTCATAGCTATTATCTAAAGCCCTATTATCATACACGTCTATTATACATAGGAACTTGCATGCACATTGCAGTTGTCATATAATTACATTTTACTTTTTAGGCAGAGATATCCCAAAATAAATTGTGCATTCATTACGGAAGAACACTAATAGCAGATGTAAAAACACCAGCAGATGTCAATCATAAAGACATAAACTAGTAGATAGATAAATTTACCTCTTCAATGTGGTAGCCTTTTCTGGCAGCTCGGACAATCGTCTCCATCTGAAAGACATAGCCCTTACTAACAACAGAACTAATGATATCTTCCAGCACTGACTTCCTCTAGAGCCTTCAAAAGGGGCCAAGAATTATGTTAATATTAATGGAAGGGTGGTGAACAAGTGACTAAATCATGGCATTAAAATAATTTCTGTACCTGAATGATCCCGTTAAATCCGATACACCAGGCCATAAAAGTGTATGTGCAAGAACATTGGCTCCCCTACTAGTTAGTTTGCGCATAAGATTCCATCCATGTACGCCGCCATCTTTGACATACCTTGTTCCAGAAACTATGCTTGCCCCAGTCTCCAATTGTCTCCTAATGATATGATGGCAGAAGAATTAAATAGATAGACGGATATGAATAATTTGAGATGTACGACTGTGATGGGGAAGAGTCAAAGAATTGAGTATAACATTCTTTTGATGAATCTGGGTAAGTACTTTGGCTGCAAAACAAGCGGTAGCCAAATCAAATGGAATGATGAAGCAATGTACAAATAGAAAAGTAAGAACTTAAGTATACTAGCTTAGACTATTTTGCATCCTACAGCCCTTACATGGTGGGATAGATCAGCATCCATGATTATAACAAAATTTCCGGTTGCATGCTTCAGCCCATGTCGGTAAGCCGTTCCTGGAATGTATTTCATCAGCAGCCAGTTCTAAGAGATCATTTTAAGAAGAAATCATTCTCACGTACCTAATCCAAGCTTCTTTGGTCTAGCACGTAACAGCTGCAACAGCAAGTGAAAAAAAAGAAGATAAATTGGGCATGAAGCCATGAATTGTTCCTAAATTTGAGATCAAGAGATAGATAACTGCAACTTACAATGCGATTATCTCCATAAACTTTCTGCAATTGCTTTACAACTTCTTGGGTACCATCGGGGCTCCCATCATCGACGATAATTATTTCAAAATCAGTATCCCTAAGGCAGGCAAGGCATAATAGGGAAGACACACTGTCACCGCCAGTTTCATAATTGGATGGATGGAGCACTTTAACGTAGAGGAAATAAAAGAAATTTGGAAAATCGTTGTATAATTCCAGAAAAGATAAACGCAAAGAATACCAACACACAACAAAATGAATAGCCTGGCGATCCAAGTAAGAAAATTCATTGCGATCATCAAATCAGTAACGCGTGAAGAGATTAATAAGAAAAAGTATATGCTCAGGAGATAGACGAATATAATATCAGCGAGGACTGTACCGGAGGTGCTTGAAGATGAGATAGACAAGGAGAGCAATGTTGAGGCGCTCGTTGTAGGTCGGGACGATTATACTGTACTTGTTTCTCTCCGTCTCCACCACCATACCTCCGTTCTTTCAAAAGAAGCTCGTTGACACGGCCGGAGTCAGTGATATCTACCTGAATTCCTTCTGGTCAAATCCTCGAATCATGATCCATCGTCTGATATTCTCTCAAACTCGTCAAGCAAAGTTGCCAGTCTAGTCCTCTAGTCTAACTGGGCTAAAAGTAGAGTTCTTTAGCGCCATCTTGTTGGGCTGAATACGTTATTTACTCTTTAACGTTACCCACAACAGCCCGACAGATTTCAAAATGAAACGACTTCGTTCGAGACGTTATAAGTTTGGCGGTAGAGCGACTTCGCAACTGTTGGAGACGGTGAAGGTAGAGTTTAGAACTTAAAGATTAGGGTTTGGAGCAGAGAGAGAGAGAGAGCAGGAAGGAGTGAGAAGAGAGTTGGTGATAGACTGATAGTGAGGGAGAGCGATGAGCAGGAGCTTGGGGATACCGGTGAAGCTTCTACACGAGGCGTCAGGGCACGTGGTCTCTGTCGAGCTTAAGAGCGGTGAGCTTTACAGAGGAAGCATGATCGAGTGCGAAGATAACTGGAACTGCCAGCTTGAAGACATCACCTACACTGCCAGGGTACTAATTTTCTATCACCATTGAATTCAGTGATTTCCATCTATTGTTTTGTTACTTTGTCGAATATTTTGGTTGGGACGATTGGTTTGCTGATTTGAGTATGGCTGCCGTCTTTCAAGGAGTAGAAAATGCGACTCTCAATATGTGTTCTAAAGGCTATATTAATTGAAAACGCAGCCTAGTAGTGAATTGCTTATTAACGGAAAGCAGGAATCAAAATGAATTTCTTTATCTAAACAGCATAGATTAGATTAAGGTTAATGTTTGGTTTTGATAGTGGCTACTTCAGCAGTTTATGTTTAACGAAAAACATTGTGAATTGTATATGTTGTGGATCAAGATGGTTCTCATTTTTAAATATGACTTCGTACCCATTTGTTATCTCACTCATTACGTTTGTGGAACTTTTAATGAATCCCCTCAGTGAAGTGCCAGTCTCAATCACCTTGCAACTTCAGACAATGGTCTGATGCAACATTTTATCTCTCAGTAAATCTACGTGGTCAGTCTTTGACTATCAAGTTCTTCATTTTATAGAGTTGGTGATTTTTTTCAACAGGATGGGAAGGTCTCACAACTTGAACATGTTTTCATCCGAGGCAGCAAAGTCAGGTGTTTATACCTCACGCTGCTTTACTAAGAGATTTATCATGTCTCCTTAGTATTTTATTGGAATATTTACAAACGCGTGAACTTATAACAGGTTTATGGTCATACCAGATATGTTGAAGAATGCTCCCATGTTTAAGCGTCTAGATGCTAGAATTAAGGTACTTCCTCCATTTCGTAGTTTTTTAATTATGTTGGTTTTTGGTTCTGTAACGTTTGTAACTTATCCTCCCTAATGTTTGTGAAGGGAAAGGGTGCAGCACTTGGTGTTGGTGGCAGGGGTAGAGCTGTTGCTATGCGAGCTAAAGTAATTTTTTCCTCTTATTTAATTATTTCCTTTCGGCATTGCGAGATCAATTGGTTTGTGGATCACTATGAAAGTGATGTTGATCTCAATTTTAAGAATGAGTATGGCTTATCTCCGATTTTATTATTGTTCTTGTTCAGGCTCAGGTTGCAGGCCGTGGAACAACAGGTGGAAGAGGAGTCGCCCCCCCAGGTAGGAGGTGATGAGCCAAATCATAATTGCTCATGCAGCGCACTCTGCACCGGTGATGTGGTATTGTGGTTTGGGAGAGATTTCTTAGACTGTGATGTGTGCGTGTATTAAATTACAGTTTTTATTTTAATTCTTTCTATAAGGTTACTTGATCTTTTGCCCATAGATTAAAAGCATGGCATACGCACTGTATCAAAACAAACAGGGGGTTTAGTTAGTGGTTTTCCTTGAGATAATATTGTCTATAACGAAATTTTCTTCAAATAACTTGTTGGTTAATGATATTAGAATATAATGTTAGGTGCTAATTTGTAGGAAAATATCGATTTTACATGGGTATGCAAGAGGTTATTATACCTGTTATACGTCTGAACATTTGAAACAGAGCACCAATCTATTTTGCAAGAGAGAAGACACCAAGTTCCCACAGATGAACTTTATAGAACAACAAGATGTAATACAAAATGCAAGACTACAGCACAAAATGGCGATGGAAGTACATATATAGAGATGCATGTATTCGACCTGGTCTAGTGGAAGTATTCAATGAAGCAAATGCAGAAGTTCCACTGATTTGAATCATCTGATGTGGGGCGCGTAAGAATAACCCGAAAAAATCTGAAAGGAAGTAGGGCATTTGGTCCAACGATCGGCCATGATGCAAACTGGCCAGGCTTACACATCGTTTGGTCATGCTCATGTACTCTCAGGTTGGTCCAAGTTATCCCGTCCATGGACCCCTAAATTGTGCAGGGAAACAAAACATACTTGGTTCAGAGAGAGATGGCACAATTGGCAATTGACAAGTGCAGAGAGCATTAACCTGCAGATTCCAATATCTCATGTATGTTCTTGACCCATCTTGCTGCAGTGTGTAGTAATAGCACATAAGCATCAAATCAGACCCCAAGCATCAAAACGTGATCACGACCAGAACAAGAATATCAACTAGGCGCCATTTAAAAAGTATCACACGACTACGCCTTGGAAAACAACAGAAAATGGAGCAGAGAAAAACACCTGACGATCTTTTGCCAATATCAACCATCCACCATGCACAATTTTGTCCATCTTCCAGGCGAGGGCCAGCAAAAGATGTTCCCTGAAATTGGAAAATTAGTGATTTCTTAACATCAAAACATGTCTTACAATGCGTTTGACGTTTGCAGGAATATGATAATCCATAGTACCTGGTAAGTTCTTGAGACCAGAACCTTGGGGTCGGTGTGCCTCGAAGATGGACTGCTAGCCACAACATTAATTCCTTGAACGAAGAAAAAAGAAGATGAAAAAGAAAATAAAAAATACCAGATCGAAAATTATAACATATAAGATGGAGGAATAAGAGCGTCAAGAAGTTTACCTTGGAAAGAACAGGATTAACCCACTGATACTCCCCATATGATGTGCCTGCAAAGCACATAACACCATTGCTATCCCCATTACATATGTACTGGAGCTCCTTATAACTAGACCGTCTGTGCTGAAACCTCGGGCTACAAAGAGTAGAAGTATAGAAGTGAGATCCACATCCTTAATTTAAATCTTCGAATATATATATATATATATATACATAGATTTTAGTAATCAAGAAACCAATAATCATACTTTTGCTCATTTTCCAGCCTCTTCAACCCGTTCTCTATCAAATCCACAGCCTCCTTCATCTAAAGTGTCAAAAAGCAAAAAATCAAACACAAAATAAAAAATATGAACCTTGCCAGTATCAAAAACCGACTCAGAGGTAATGTATCACTCACAATATTTTTAAAAACATGAATCTGCCAGCTGATGCAGCTGTTCTTCAAATGCAAGATCATTATCCATAATACAAGTCAGAATAACACAGCCCTTTTCAGTTAAGACTGGCCACTAAATCAGTAATATCAGCCTGGCCGGCATACCTTCTCGAGTAAGGCATAAGTGGCAATAACTCTTGCACTGATGAAAGCCTCTCACCAAATATGAGTTCAGGGGTAGAACGCATCATCAGCTCATCGACTATTTCCCACCCAAATAGTTCATTCGCTTGCACACCCCACATTAGTATTGCATTAAGCAGTTTTCCTCCAATGTCACCATCAAATCTGGATGCTCCAACACCCATAAGTTTCATAAACTACTGGTTAAAACTTACCAAAAGACAAGGCAAAAGGATTCCTACAACTGTAAGTGGCCTCACAACCCATTGATTTTAGTTAATTCATATCAACTCAAAGAGGACTTGGAATTTTCACTGAGAACTTGATATTTTCAAGTATAAAACTGGGAAGTGAAAGCTTTATTTCCTCTCTCAGTTCCAGAACTTCAATCAATCCAACTAATAGTAATATCTTTACTCCACTAAGCAGTTACATGAGTCAGAAGTACCTTAAGGATGTTGCTAAAAATGATCTCATCTAACATTACCAAATCGATGCTTGCAGTTGTACAATAATCGAAGTGCGTTGAAAACTTCCACTCACACGTTTCCTCAATAAGTTTACATGATGGAATAGGTGAAACAACTTGGAGGATTGGACATACTGAGTCCTACAACAAAGTTCAGTAGTTAGCTTCAAAAGCAAAAGTCCAATACTATGCCAAAAGTGTCTGTTTTTTCGTCCATTAAACTTGTGCATAATAGAAAAACTCTCCGTGTATGACCTTGTTCCACTAGGAGAGTCCATCCCTGCATATAATATGTACATGAGAGGTATTAATAATTTTACAATTCATCGTTACAAAAGGGGTCTCTTCTTTTGTTTTCAGAAGCCCGATACCGCAAGTCACTTCTCCGTTCTCTTAGTTCTACTTATCCAAGAAAAGATATAGCAATAAGAACAAAACCAACAAAAGAATTATAAAATGTCCTAGAGACCAGTAATAACCTGAATGATGTGGTAAGGATAGCTGTACTACCTCTGAGAGTCCTTCCCGAAAGTTTTTGCAGCATTCCTCATGAAGGAGAGTGACTCCAAATTTATCGGCCAATAAAAGAAGTTGTAGTAACAAAACATCAGATTCCTTGGTGATTTCCTCTCTGAGTTTCCCACTATAAAGGAATTCAAGCATAGCCTTGAAAGCTTCTGGTGATACATCCCGGAAGAAAACCTCCGAATCTATTAACTTCGTACTAAAAATCATGAAGAGTTCACAGTTTTTAGGAGTTGCATAAAACAGAAACAGGGTGGTAATTGTTAGAATTTCGAAGTTTAGAGCAAAACAAAACAGAACACTTGAGTTTGTAAATTTTGCTTACTTGCCAAAATGCAAGTTTTTCATTTCATTAATACTTAATAAGAAATGATTACAAATCTGGAAAACAAAGATTAAAGTTAAAGTAACTAAAGACTGCAAAGTGCAAAAGCTGATTCTGTAAAAAACAGTTTTTTGCTTTGTGCTAAAACACCAAAAGTGAGATGATGGACTTTGGCATGCTTGATCTAGAAGCTTGAGGTCCAACCAACTTAAAAAAACTTGCTTGAGGTCAGAGCAGCTCTATTTGAGGTAAAAAATGCACTAAAACAGAAACTTCACAAGGCCAAAATCAATAAAACAGTAAAAGCAAGATTAGGCCTCAAATTGAGTTTTAATGATCCGATCACCTTCAAACCAATTGCAACAAGTCATAAATGATGAGAGGAAGCTAATGGAATTGGAGTCAATGCATTTGGATTAGGGAGTCAAAAAGTCAACGTTTTTGGCTAATTTCCAATTGTGAAGTCACTAACCAAACAAGCAATCTTCAAACACTCCTCCTTGAATGTTTTGTGAGTGACTCCCAATTTACATTTGAAGTAATCAAACTTGAACCCGGAGAGAGGCTTGGTAAGGATGTCAGCATTCTGATTTTCAGAATTGCAATATTCCAACCTTATTTCTCCATTTTTGATAAGCTTCCTAATCACATGAAACTTGATCAAAATATGCTTTGTCTTTCCAAATTGAATTGGATTCTCAGATATGGCAATAGCAGATTGATTATCACAGTAGATAGTTGTAGGATCCAATTGAATGAAACCAAGATCTTTCATCATTTTCCTTATCCAAGTTGCTTGATTGGCTGCTGAGGCTGCTGCAATGTACTCAGCTTCAGCCGTTGATTGAGCAACTACTTGTTATTTCTTAGAGCTCCAGCAGAAGACCCCTGATCCAAGTGAGAAGCAGAAGCCACTTGTGCTTTTCATGTCATCAATTGATCCAACCCAATCACTGTCTACATAGCCATGTAAATTCAATTCTCCCTTCTCATACCAGATTCCATTAGATGAGGTGCCACTTAGATATCTCAACATCCTCTTGGCAGCCCCATTATGCATTTGAGTTGGCTCATGCATGAATCTAGAGAGTAAGCAAGTAGCTTGCATAAGATCAGGCCTTGTTGCTGTTAGGTACATAAGACCTCCTATGAGACTCCTAAAGCTTGTTGAATCCACCCTTTCTGAACCATCAGATTTGGATAACTTTTCACCAGCAACTAGGGGAGTGGAAACAGGTTTAGAGCATTCCATCTTGAAAAGGTCATTAGCATACTTAGCTTGAGATATGAAGATCCCATTAGATAGTTGGAGAATCTCCATTCCAAGAAAGTATCTCATGCTTCCAAGATCAGTCATCTCAAATTCTATTTTCATATCAGATTTGAATTTTTCCACTAAGCTAGACTCACACCCGATCACCAACAAGTCATCAACATATAAAGAGACAATTAGAGTTGAGATACCTTGTTTGATGATGTAGAGGGTTTGATCACTCTCGCTCCTCAGAAAGCCTTTGCTGATGAGGTAGCCATTGATCCTTGCATACCAAGCTCTTGGAGCTTGTTTCAGTCCATATAGAGCTTTGTGAAGTCTATACACTTGATCTTCCTTTCCTATTGTGATGAATCCCTCAGGTTGAGCCATATAGATCTCCTCCTCTAGGTAGCCATTAAGGAATGCTGACTTGACATCAAGTTGATCAATTTTCCACCCTTTTGAAGCTGCAATAGCTATTAGCATTCTAATTGTATCCAATCTAGCAACTGGAGCAAAGGTGTCTCCATAATCAACTCCACGCTGTTGTGAATATCCCTTGACAACAAGTCTTGCTTTGTGCCTCTTGGTGGTTCCATTCGGATTGACTTTAACCTTGTAAATCCACTTCACCCCAATGGTTTTCTTGCCTTCTGGTTTCTTGGTCAGTTTCCAAGTCTCATTCTTGTTGATTGTGGAAATCTCCTCATTCATTGCTTGTTCCCAATTTGGATCACCTTTGGCCTCTTCATAGCAGCTAGGTTCTGAGATGGCCAAGTTGCATCTTTGATACACATCATCAATGCTTCTGAACCTTGGATTTTCAGGTTCATCCTCTTCATCAGACAAAGGTTCAGATTGCACAGCTTGCTCCTCCATCAATAATTTTGAGCTTTCTTCATCTTCATTGTCCCATTTGAGGCTTGCTAACTCATCAAATGTTACATCTCTACTGACCATAACCTTGTTGGACTTTGGGTTAAAAACTCTATATCCCTTGCTTTCAGCACTATAACCAACCAGCACATACTTTTCTGATTTTTCAGAGAGTTTATCCCTCTTGGCATCAGGGACATGGATGAAGCAAATTGAACCGAATACTTTGAGATGAGAGGCAGAAGGTTTGTGGTTGAACCATGCCTCATATGGAGTTTTTCCCTCCATAGCTTTGGTAGGAAGTCTGTTCAGCAGATGCACAGAGGTGAAGGCTGCCTCAGCCCAAAACCTTTTGGGGATCTTCTTCTCAAACATCATGCTTCTAGACATCTCCATTACTGTTCGGTTTCTTCTTTTAGTAACCCCATTTTGCTGAGGTGAATAAGGCACTATAAATTGGTGGACAATGCCTTGAGTTTCACAAAAATATTTGAACTCAGTTGAGTTGTATTCCCCTCCATTATCAGTCCTTAAGACTTTGATTTTCTTTTCTGACTGAGCTTCAACCAAGGCTTTGAACTTCTTGAATAGCCCGAACACTTCTGATTTGTTCTTGAGAAAGTAAATCCAACCATACCTTGTTTGATCATCTATAAACAGTAGGAAGAATTTGTTGTTGTTCAATGAGGGAACCTTCATAGGTCCACATACATCGGAGTGAACAAGTTGAAGCTTCTCAGATGCCCTATTAGCTTGGTTGATAGGAAAAGGCTTCCTCTTCATTTTTCCAAGTTGACAGCATTCACAAATTTCAATTTGAACTTGCAACTTTGGAATATCTTCAACCAGCCCTTTTGAGCTCAGAATGCTAAGTTTCCTCAGGTCACAATGGCCATATATTTTGTGCCAAAGCCATGATTCATCAGCTTTGCTCATCATAGCCTTATGATCACCATTTTCCCAATTTAGAGAGAAGCTGTTGTTGTTGATCTTGGCTTGAGCAATTAGCTTCATGTTGGAATCTAGGATTCTGCAATATTCTTCTTGGAAGGTAAGACAACAGCCACTCTTCATGATTTGCCCCACACTGAGAAGATTCTGATCCAGATTCAGAACATAAAGAACATCTTTGATTGTCCTTGCTCTATTGCTTGTCTTGACAGAAACAGTCCCTCTTCCTTCTGCCTTCAGAGTTTCACCATTGCCTACAATGACATTTGTCTTGCTTGACATGTCTAAGCTGAGAAACAAGTCTTTGTTGAAGGTCATGTGACTTGTGCATCCACTATCAATCAACCATTCATGCCTTTGTCTTGGTCTTTTGGCTTGTGTGACCATGAAAGCATTTTCTTCATCTTCAGCATGATTTGCTTGCTGAGATTTGTGATTTTCTGTTTCATACTTCCTTTTTTTGCACTCCTTCTCCACATGACCGAATCTTTTGCAATAGGAGCATTGAGGTTTGCCCTTGTTCCAACAAGTCTTTTCAAAGTGCCCCTTTCTCTTGCAAATGGTACAAGTGTGTTCCTTCTTCTTGCTTGTAGGATTTGAAGGTTTGGAGCTGCTGCATTGGTTGTCCCTTTTCCAAGGTTTTTTCTGATTTGCAAAGAAAGCACCTTCTGTAGTTGCATCTGTCCTATTTGAATGTCTCTTCTCATTTACTTGAAGTGAGCCTACGAGTTCATTCATGGTCAGTTTGGACAGATCTTTGCTTTCCTCTATAACATCCACTTTTGAGTCAAATTTGGAAGGCAAGCTCACCAACACTTTGTTCACGATGGAGCTCTCAGTAATGTCACTTCCTAGCATTCTCATTTGATTCACAATCTCATTTAGCTTATCCACATAAGCCTTGATAGGTTCATCATCTTTCATTCTTTGAGCTTCAAAGTCTCTTCTTGCAGTGAGCAAGTTGACAGCTCTAACCCTTTTGGTTCCATGGAATTCTGCTTGAAGAGTATCCCACACTGATTTGGCATTTTTGAGGCTAAGAATTCTTGTGTGAATCTCGTTCGAAATGGCAGATTGGATGACTGTAAGTGCTCTATAGTTCTTCAATCTCTTTTCTTTGTCTGCCTTCAGTTGGTTGACTGTGAAGTGCTCATCTTCAGCAGGAGGTTCATAGCCTTCTTCCACTGCTTCCCATAGATCAAATGCAATAAGGTAATTTTGCATCTTGTCATTCCATATGTGATAGTCTTTTCCACTGAAAACAGGTGGAGAGGGAAGATTCACACTATTGGAAGACATTTATGATTTTCTAGTTTTTTTAGTAGGTAAGAATCTGTTTTTTTTTATCGATTGAAGTTGGAGAGAAAGAATGGATGATGATTAGGCCCCTTAAGAATTAAGCTCTGATACCATGTTAGAATTTCGAAGTTTAGAGCAAAACAAAACAGAACACTTGAGTTTGTAAATTTTGCTTACTTGCCAAAATGCAAGTTTTTCATTTCATTAAAATACTTAACAAGAAATGATTACAAATCTGGAAAACAAAGATTAAAGTTAAAGTAAACTAAGACATCTCAAATCAACTAGGATTAGATGGAACAAAACTAAATAGACACTAATTGAGTACATAGCACACAAAAGCAACTAAAGACAACAAAGTGCAAAAGCTGATTCTGTAAAAAACAGCTTTTTGCTTTGTGCTAAAACACCAAAAGTGAGATGATGGACTTTGGCATGCTTGATCTCGAAGCTTGAGGTCCAACCAACTTAAACAAACTTGCTTGAGGTCAGAGCAGCTCCATTTGAGGTCAAAAATGCACTAAAACAGAAACTTCACAATGCCATAATCAATAAAACAGTAAAAGCAAGATTAGGCCTCAAGTTGAGTTTTAATAATCCGATCACCTTCAAACCAATTTCAACAAGTCATAAATGATGAGAGGAAGCTAATGGAATTGGAGTCAATGCATTTGGATTAGGGAGTCAAAAAGTCAACATTTTTGGCTAATTTCCAATTGTGAAGCCACTAACCAAACAAACAATCTTCAAACAGTAATGGTATACCTTTGCAAATGGCACACTCGATGAACTAAGAATAATTTTATGAGCGATGGCAATGAGACCATGACCTTCAATATTTATGTTTACATCGCCAAACTCGCCAGTAAAGTGCATTTGTTTGAGCTTCTCGATACTAAGAGGAAGTCCAGAAGGAAAAACTTTACAGCAATGGGGATGGGCCCTTGGATGTGATAATTCCACGTTCTTACCCGAGTCAAACAACTTCTTGTTCAGTTTGAATCGTTCCATGTTCTCCACACACTGCCTCACCAATGGTCACACTACCTCACCAATGGCATCATTTCAAATTGTAAGCCCAAATCTCTCAAGGAACCAAGTTCTGATTCTGGCCACCATAAATATTACCATTCATATATGTCACAGCTAAGGTCAAGCACGCATGCACATTTGTAGCTGAGCTTCCCTCATATACGTACAAAAGAAACCAAAATCCAAACAAGACCAAACACAGCGGAAATAGGGACAGACAGAGGAAGACAACTATATATATATATATACATATAAGTGATTTTAACATCAGAGATTGAGGTATATGGTCGTTTATGTTTAGAACAGCAGACTGTAAAAAGGTTTTTAACATCAACCCGTGTGTCAAGAATTAAGGTATATTACCACAAAATATGAAGAGCAGGGAAATGAGAATGTGCTAAGTTATAAGATTGTTGCGAGGTTTTCCCTGTGTAAATATGTTGAAGAAGTGCATGAACCACTGGATAAGTTACTGTTGGAAGCCTAATAACTTCCTCCTCTGATGAACTCAAGGGGAAGTTACCAGAAGCTACCAATATAGCCTTATGAGCAGGTAGGGGGCCTTTGTTCAGAACCAACAGTTATAATAAAGTCAGATAATTCCCATAACTTACCCGATCATTGTCTAATTCCATCTCCCTATCCTCCTCACCTTCATAGTCACGGCTATCAACTTGTTTCCAGAGGGAGAGATATGGTTCTGTGTTAGAGGGAGATATGCCCTTTTGATTTAATTTAAAAATACTAAAAAAATCATAACAACTTTTAGACTAATAAATTTATAAATGTTCATTAAATGAAATTTTGATTAATAAAATAATTCTTAAATTTTTCTCATACATTGCTTTGATTGTTCACAGTGTCCAGAAAGAAGCTCAACAATGTCGAGAATATATGTCGAGAAAGAAGCTCAACAGTGTCCACTTATCTCATTCTCCAACTTGGGCACAACACAACAACAATCTTAATTACTTTGATTGTTCATATAGTTTAGTTAATTTGTAATATCAATATCAAGAAAAAACATCTACACAACTAACTTCAAACTAGGAATTCTATTTTTACATGATTTCAGGTTAATCGTGTTTAGTTTATAACAACAAGCCGTCCTCTCTCCTGCTACATTATTATTAATTACACTTGTTCTAAATCTATCATCTATCATCACTCCAACAGGAAGTTAGCAGGCTCTGATGTAGCAGCAGCATAGCCATACTTGGACGTAGAGTACTTTCTGTGAACTCCTGTCAGCTTCCCTGTCCCTGCCTTTTGATGCAAACATACCATCATCTTCGAGCATTCCCTACAACCAGGGAGAATAAATATTATTATCATCCAAATATTACATTCAAATATTATTATCATCTCCTCCATCTATATATATATATTCCAAGATGACAGAAGCACTGCTTGCTTACAAAAGCTGGTTTTCTGAGTAGATGGTGTGCCACTCACTGGTCATGCTCCACTGTTGATATCCACTAATTGAACATTGAGCCGTGAATATTGCAGCAGCAGCTAACAGAGACGGTGCATGCTTTAGCATTTCATATTCTACTAGGCATAGCTCCATCATGAAGAACGACAGCAACTCCAGCTGGTTTTCAAACACAAAATATAAGTTGTTATACCCCACTCTTGCTCACAAACACAATACACTCCACTATATCCATCTTTTCATTGCTTACTTTTTTGTCTGATTGAGCTGCTTTCAGAAACCTTCTCATAAACACGTAAGGGGTCGGAACTGAGAGATTAAATTGTAAGCTATTGACCATCAACTTTTCCTGCCACAATCACAGATAAATCATCCATAAAGACTTATAGTTTATTAAATTGCGGGAAAAGAATGGTCAATTGTTGTACCATCTCGAGCACTTGTTGTCTAGTGTAAGCCTTGTCAGAAATCACAATAAAATCATCCACAACTGGAACAAAAACTTCTTCATATTTGCAGGCAATAAGCATTGCCGTGACCCCTACCAGCTGGAGCTTCTTCCTCACAACAGGTTGAATGGCTAAGAATCTATCGATCAAGTTAGCAGTGAGGTACAATGTCTCTTCCATCAGTTCAAACTTGTAATGCACCTGACGTTCAGTAGTTAGTTCTCATTTGTAGCAACCCCAGACTAATTTATTTCATATACATAACATTTTTAAGCGGCTAAAAAGACATCTCATCTGTTTATACCTCGATTAGCCAGTCAATTAGAATGCCTCTCATTCTTTCATTAATATCCAATTGCAGAGTCATATAGTTTGGCGGCGCACAACTACAAGTCTGCAAGAATGAAGCGAGTTGTAAAGGTCAGTCAGTCTACAAGTGCAGTGTTACATACAATGCTGCTGCTCAGGCATTATTATTATGATAATCAATAAACACAAAACTCGCATTCCATACAACATTCCAAGATATCCTAAACTACAACAATCTACTTCTGATTGTTAATCAAAAAGTCCCTGTCTTCTGTAGAGATAAAAACATTACATCCCAATTGAACCAAATATTCTCGTATACTAAAGTGAGCACTTTAACGTAACAAAATTAAGCTAACAAGGAAAGCAGGAAGAAATTAGAAGCATTGAAGATTCAATCATACCTCCGCCTTTCTGTAGTAGGCATATATATCATCAATGTACTCAACAACTGCAAGTGGATTACTTTTATCACCAGCGTCTATGTCCACAACGGGTTCCTCGGCTATGTCTTCCATTTCTACCTCCTCCTGTAGGAAAAGTACTTGCATTTTTAACTGCATATTCCGGCCAAAAATGTTAATTTGTAGTGAATTCAAGAATAGTTAAGAGGAAGGGGAGAACAACCATCCGATCAATTTCATCCAACATCGCTTCTGTGTGTTGCACAAACATTGGAACATCGCTACTTGTACTTTCGACATCCACATCTATAATGGTGCAATCTTCAGCTACAATTGGAGCAGGCACCAACTGGATTGGTTTCTTAGTTTCCTAGCAAATATAGATATGCATCAATCCGAAAATTCAATCAACACTTATCGTGTACTTTTTAAATTCAAATTCGATTCCAATGTCTGAAAGAAAATGGAAGGGTACCTCGGGTGGTAGTTGCGGCTTACTTGTCATCTGGGCGGCAAACTTCCTGAACAAACAACAAAAGGTAGTCCGAGAACGCCAATAAGAAGGCATCCAAACAAAAATTTTCCACAAACACCATAGATGGGCAAAAGAAAAAAATAAGGCGTCTTTTTCTGAGCTAGTGATTGGTGGATGATGCACGGGAATGGGGGGATCATTTTTGCAGAAATCATGTTCTCTGAAGATAAAAGGAAAGGAAACATGGATCACACACTTGGGCCCTTGAAGACTATAATCAAAACACACACGCGAAAACTTCATCCAAGACTTAGCATTTCTTTCTATATACATTGTCGAACAGGAACCAGGGTTCAAGAAATTTACTCTGACGAGCCTCCCTTTTGGACAGCACAAGGATAAGGATGAGTTCCAGTTATGTTGCTACTGAGGATGCCAAGTGCTCTGCGGTTTTGGCCGATCCCCAGAACAAATTTGTCCCCTCCAGCGCCCAAGCCCCCTTTGATAGTATAAACAAAAAGTGATTCATTTCTCCAATATGGAAATATATGGGATTATAAGGCTGCACATCCTGACATATAGAATGGAAATGATGAACCAAACTACCATGAAGGTTTGCGGGTCCAATCACACCCGGGTTGTTCTCGTCAGACCCAGCCATTCTTCTCCACCTACGTATTCCGGTCTTGGCTACACAGATTGTAAGACCAATGCAGGAACAAAATATCATCAAGTGGATATAAATTCGCCCAAGAATAAAAGGAAATGAAAAATAACCAACCAAGAACTACAAGGCCCAGATCACAAATGACAGAAAGCGAACCTGGTAAAACAAGAATGTGCCAAATTTCGTTAATCGAATGCGGATGAAGAGGAGGAGAATTTGCAATGGGTAGAGGCCGCGGTTGGGTGTTCAAGTTAATTAGGGAGAGACGAGTGGGAAGAACTCCATCAAGACGCGGAACGATCTGTCTCCATCCTCGCTCACTCAATCAGTCGCTTTCGTTGTGAACACCACCCACCTGGTTCCGCTGTTTTTGGGATTTTGGAAACGAAGAAGGGAAATCAAATCAAGTTTAAGAAAAAAACAAAAAAAATTGAAAGGAAAGGGGCGAATTGTATAGACGAATTGAAGACGCAGACAGGGATAAGATAGATGGAACTCCCAAGTCTTTTAAAAAAGTTCAACGGCTAGTAAATGATAACCATCCGATCTTGGGTTATGGAAAGTCGCGATTGTGTGAGCCTCAACGGCTACCTACGCATGTGATTTCAAAATGTGTCCGTTGGTCGGTATAATGAATGAATCGTGAATGTATGAATGTATGAATGTATGTATGTATGTATGTATGTATGTATGTATGTAGGTATGTATGTATGTATATTTGTTCGATAGCTCGATCTGATACAGCAAACCCCAAAATCTATTGATTCATCTTTTTCTTTTTCCCATCTGAACTTATTGGGCCGTTATACGTTCGTTCCACTATTATGTTTAGTACTTCCAGTCCATATCCCGTTAAAGAGCCCAAAACTTCAGAACCCACCACTGTTGTCATTTCCACGGCCCGATACCACAATGCCATGCCCCCCCTATCTATGTTACCCCGATGTCTAATGACAAAGCCCAAAGCAATAATACTAAATCCACAAATATGGTGTGTGAAATTATGTGTGGAAGGAATTACATTATGATTATATTATATATATATATTATAAAAATAATATAATATTTTATAATTATAATAAAATTTAATATAAATAAGAATTTCTTTTAACTCAATTATCTTCTTACTCCTCCAATTCCCTTAAAACGTGATATATTTTTTCAAATGAAAATTTGTAATCCCCAGCCACTTTCTCTTAGCTTCTATATATCAACCAACGGCATTGAATAATGTAATCCCCCCCTCAAGGCATGATATATTTAGGAGTGTATTCTGATGATCTGCATTTCTCAGCTTCTGAGTTTTTATGCCCATGACTCTTCTGAATTGTCCAAAATAAGACGAACTATATTATTTTGTGAGAGTTGAGAAGAAACCACGTAGCCCCCCTGCCTCCATATGTGTTGGTGTTGGTGTTGGTGTTGGTGTTGGTGTTGGTGTTGGATGGATAGATCCAATTCTTCTAGAGGTAATATTTCCATCTGGTTGAGAAGATAGCCAACTTTGATAGGGAGAAGCGAATTCCAGAAAGACTAGTACATGCAAGGGGAGCGAGCGTAAAGGGGTTCTTCAAGGTGACCCATCATATTACTCATCTCTCCTGTGCCGACTTCCTTCGAGCTCCCGGAGTCCAGACTCCCGTTACGTGCGTTTTTCAACGGTCATCCACGAGCGTGGCAGCCCTGAAACCCTTACGGACCCTCGTGGTTTTGCTGTCAAATTCTACCCCAGAGAGGTACGCCGTCCATGTATTTGTCTAGCTATCTATCTGCTTACTTCATGTTGGAATTGTCGTACCATAGGAATCACCTTTTGTTTCCTGTCTTCTTCGTTCGCGATGGGATAAAATTCCCTGACATGGTTCATGCTCTGAAGCCAAATCCCAATTCCCATATCCAGGAGAATTGGAGGATCCTTGACTTCTTCTCCCGCCATCCAGAAAGCCTCCACATGTTCACTTTCCCCTTTGACGATCTGGGTGTTCCTCAAGATTACAGGCACATGGAAGGCGTCAATACTTACACTCTGCTAAACAAGGCTGGTAAATCACATTATG
Source organism: Coriaria nepalensis (assembly GCA_027186245.1). Lineage (NCBI taxonomy): Eukaryota > Viridiplantae > Streptophyta > Magnoliopsida > Cucurbitales > Coriariaceae > Coriaria > Coriaria nepalensis. The sequence continues at coordinate 14,054,713 of CP114484.1, forward strand.
TCAAATTTCACTGGAAGTCAACTTGTGGGGTTAAGTGCTTGTTGGAGGATGAAGCTATTCAAGTCGGGGGAGCAAATCACAGCCACGAAACCAAGGATCTCTATGACTCCATTGCAGCTGGAAATTACCCTGACTGGAAGCTTTTCATTCAGACAATTGATCCTGATCATGAAGATAGATTTGACTTTGACCCCCTGGATGTGACCAAGACTTTGACCCCTTGGATGTGACCAAGATCTGGCTGGAGGATATCGTGCCCCTGCAGCCGGTGGAGCGCTTGGTCTTGAACAAGAACATTGATAACTTCTCTGCAGAGAATGAACAGCTCGCTTTCTCCCCAACATTGTAGTTCCTGGTGTGTACTACTCGGATGACAAACTGCTCCAGACTCGGATATTCTCATATGCTGATACGCAGAGGCACCGTCTTGGACCAAACTATCTGCAGCTCCCGGCTAATGCCCCCAAGTGCGCTCACCACAACAAGCACCACGAAGGTTTCATAAATTTCATGCACAGGGATGAGGGGGTACCTTGCCAGAGAATTTGTCTTATAATTTGTTTTTTCTTGTGTATATAAATCTGGATCAATTTATTTGGTTAGATGTGAATGGATTTGAGATGGTTATTATATATGGTTAGGTAAACTACTTCCCTTCAAGGTATGATCCTGCCCGTCATGCCGAGAAATTCCCCATTCCACCAACTATCTTAAGTGGAAGGCGTGAGAGGGTGAGGTTTGTCCATCCATCAGTTTGAGTGGCACCACTTTAACATTCATTAATGTAAATGCGCATATCAGATCAGGGGCATGATATGGATTATGAAGTTGTTTTGTTGCTTAATAATGCAGATCATGATTGAGAAGGAGAACAACTTTAAGCAGCCTGGAGAGAGATACCGGTCTTGGGCAACAGACAGGTAAGTGTAGTTGGTACCATTGGGTGGCATATTTAATACATGTTTTAATTGCGAATGGACTACAAGGCAAGAGCGATTCATCTGCAGATGGGTTGAGGCTCTATCAGACCCTCGTGTGACCCACGAGATCCGCACCATCTGGATCTCATACTGGTCTCAGGTGCTAATTCGTATAGTTTTTGCAAAGTTGACTACTTGGGTTTGTCCATGTTGAATGTTATGATCGAATATAATGCAAGAGGACAAGTCAGTTGGGCAGAAGCTTGCATCTCGTCTTAAAGTGAGGCCAAGCATTTGAGGATAGAATATGTAGATGTAGATGTGTGCGTATGTATATGTATGAAAGTTAGCATAGAATAAAATCCATCCAGTGTACCAATTATATGTATCTAAGATATTATAACATAGATGGAGAGCAAGTCAGAAAGCAGATATTTAATATATATATTATTAAAATGGCTTTTGAATAAAGTAGATTCACGTAATGGTAAGTGGGTGACATCTGCAGTTGCAGTTGGTTTCGTATCGTATGTAATAAAGAAAGGAAAAGAGAAGTATTGGGTATGACAAGAGACGTGACATATCTTATTGTGAAATCATGCTCAAAACCCATCTTTAACAGGTCGTCCGGACCTTTGTGGGCGACTAGGGGCTGAGCTGGCTTAGTCCAAATACTGGATTGGATTGAACTGATCCGTCAGTTTGAATTTATGCTCAAATCTGATATGTCTATAACTCATTTTAACGACTCTATCTCTAATTTTTTTTGTTTCTTAATTTGGAATTGAAGACGTAAAGCGTGAAATGGCTTCTTTTGGCTATTGGCTAATTGGCTATTTGGCTAATGGCTATGCTTTTTGTGGCGACTAGATTATGCAAAATTCGAAAGTAAAAAAAGAGATGGGGATACGTCATAGCTTATAAAGCAAAGTGGATTTATATAATAATAATAATAATAAAAATAAATAAAAATAATTAGCATAAGAATGCTACAAAAATGGGGATGAGGATTACCTCAAGCAAGCCTTCTTCTTTCTTCTTTTTGAAAGATTCTGATTCCAAATATTTTAAGACCCCAATAAATATTCTTCAACGGGAAGAAAATAGTAAGTTAATATAGTAATCGAGAGTTGCATTCAAACTCATACATCAACCATTAGTTTTTAATTACTATATTATTATTATTATTATTATTACTACTAATTAATTAATTAGAAGAAGGAAGAAGAAGCAAATTAATTAAAATATAAATAAATAAATAAAGTGTTGACATTCATTACATCCATTGATTCTGATTGAGCGAGGGATAGCACTTCACTGACACCGCTCATATATTACTTACTAATTCAATTCAATACCTGCCTCCGTATGTATGTATGTATACACGCGTCTGCACTCTTACCTATCTTATTACAGTTGCTTCCCCAAATGGAATCTCCATTCTCCATCACTTCCAGCTCACAAAGCTACTTGGAATCTTTCTGCTTCCTTATAACCCTCTTCCACTTCTAGTAACCTTCTTTTTCTGCTGCCGCTAACTGTCTGGTTTCTTTGTTTAGTAGCGCCTTTAGAGGAGGCAGAAATACGAAAGATTTCCACAAAGGTCCCTCCAAACCTTTTTTTTTTTGTTCGTTTAGATTCCTGTTTCCTACTTCCTCATGCTCCCTGTTTTTCAGACACTTTTTTTTTTTTTTTTGGTCATATTTGCGGAAAAACGTATATATATATATATAATACTACCCACTTCAGAGTTCAGAGTTCAGAGTTCAGAGATGAGAATGTACACGAATCTTTTACATTGAAGATGAGGATTACAGAGTTATATTCTTATGATCTTATTATCTCTCCTCTTCTATTCACTTCTTCTTCGGCTCTAGCTCATTCTGTTTGTTTGGAGTCATTAACTAGATTGATTGATGGATTCTTATAAAACATAAAAATTTGTCCTTTTCGTTTGGGATTGAATCCTCATAATTTATATTCCCTGATCATCTTGAAAGACTCTCCCACTTTTTTCTCTCAGTCTGACTAAATACAGCTCTTCCTATATTTGAATTTGATTCTTCTTCACTCATGACCGTTAACTTTCTGCTACTTGTTGTAGATTGCTTTTACTCGATACAAATTATAGAGCAGAATATGTTATTGAGATTCTTTTATATCTTGATGTTTTAAGGATCCGGAGAGAGAGAGAGAGACGAGGAGTCATATGGACGATGATGATGGTCCCTCTTCACTATTTCCAATTGACGTTGAATTCGTCGATGAGCTTCTATTACAAGGGTGCTGGTTGGAAACCACAAATGGATCTGAATTCCCTCATCACAATCCTTTCAATTCAAGTGCACTCTTTGACCCTTGTCTTAGTTGGTCTGAAATGGAGACCGATTTAAGCACGAACCCACCTCCAAATAATGATGGAAATTATGAGATAAATGAACTCCAGGGGAGAAACACTAATAGTGCAACAACTGCTGATGAAACCAATCAGAGTATGCCTGATGTTGATACTTGGGAATTGGACAGAAGGTGGTGGATTGCACCCAGACCACATTCAGCGTCTTCTTCCGTGATAGACAGACTAATCAGAGCAATTGGATATATCAAAGATTTTGCAAGGGACGAAGATGTGCTGGTTCAAGCATGGGTGCCCGTAAGCAGAGGGAATAAGCGTGTTCTGATCACCCACAACTTACTTTTCTCCACGAACACGGCCTCCACAAGGCTTGCAAGGTACCGGGACATCTCTGTCAATTATCAATTCTCGGCTGACGAGGATTCTGAAGATGCAATGGGCTTGCCAGGTCGGGTCTTCTCGGGTCAGGTTATCGAGTGGAGTCCTGATGTTCGCCTCTTCAGAAATGATGAGTACCTGAGAGTTAATTACGCCCAAGAGTGCGATGTGCGTGGAACTCTAGCCCTTCCTGTCTTTGAACAGGGCAGTAGGACTTGCTTGGGTGTCATTGAAGTCATCATGACTACCCAGCAGATCAGATATCAACCTGAACTCGACAATATTTGCAAGGCTCTTGAGGTCTGTTTGAAAAAAATATTTTCCATGTGTTACTGCATTGCATGCACTGCACAGTGATTGCTAATTTTTTATATTCCCAAACTAATCAGATAAAAATGCTTTTTCAACCTGCAGGCAGTTGCTCTTCGGAGCTCTGATGTTGTGCACACTCCAATTGTTAAGGTCACGTGCATCAGTATCAGAGATACACGTTTGAGTTTATTCATAAGGTTCTGCTCACTTTGAAATTAACGAGGCATAGATTCCTTTTTCTGCAGGCACCTAACCGATCCTATGAAGCTGTAGTACCAGAGATTCAAGATGTGTTAAGATTTGCCTGCGAGACGCATAGATTGTCCCTAGCACAATCATGGGTATCATGCCTCCAACAAGGTAGGAAGGGTTGTCGCAACTCTGATGGGAACTACATTCATTGTGTTTCTACCGTAGATCGGGCTTGCTATGTAGCTGATCCCTGTTTTCAGGGTTTCCACGAGGCCTGCTCCGAGCATCATTTGTTGAAAGGTCAAGGCGTTGCTGGCTCTGCATTTAACTCTAACCAACTCTGCTTCTCCACTGACATTACATTCTTCGGCAACACAGAATATCCTCTCTCTCACCTTGCAAGGATGTTTGACTTGCATGCTGCTGTTGCAATACGTCTCCGCAGCATTCATACCAGTAAGGCTGACTTTGTGCTCGAGTTTTTCCTGCCTGTGGACTGCAAGGATCCCGAAGAGCAGAAAAAGATGCTCTCTTCATTGTCCATCATCGTACAACAATATTGCCGGAGCTTACGGGTTATAACAGACAAGGAACTCCAGGAGGAAAGTGACAACCTGCCTTTAAAATTAGATGATGTAGTACAAGTCCCTTCAGAGGTTATGAATCTTCCGGAAGATTCCTGCTACACTTCCTGTGATGCTGAGATCCAACAGCATGACGGTTCTGTCTCGTTGCTGCCTGAGGGTGTTTCCGGGGAAGCCCTGGCCAAAAAATCATCTGGGACTGGCAAACATCATGAAGATTCCAAGCTGAAAGGAACCATTGAGTGCAGTGAAGAGTGCTCAACTTTTGATGAAGGTAAGCTGTCAAATTCGAGTGTGGGGAAAAAGAGGGAGAAAAGTGGTACAAAGGCGGAGGAAACAATCACCGTACAAGTTCTTCGCAAGTACTTTGCTGGTAGCCTAAAGGACGCCGCAAAGAGCCTTGGAGGTAAGTGATACTGCAACTAACATTTATTATTCTAAGCAAAGCAGTAGATATTCCTTGAACCGGTTTTCAAGATGATACTTTCTGATATGCGTGTCTATAGGTAAATTACATGTGTTAACACCCTTTTGATTTATTACTTATTAATCTTCTCCAGTTTGTCCAACAACACTGAAAAGGATATGCCGTCAACATGGGATTAAAAGATGGCCTTCTAGGAAAATCAAGAAGGTTGGACATTCGTTGCAGAAACTCCAGCTTGTCATAGACTCCGTCCAAGGTGCATCCGGTGCTTGTCAAATCAGTTCCCTACTTACGGACTTGGCAGAGCTGGCCTCTGCTCCTAATCCATCAGGAACTGGAACCCCCCAACTTATAACTTCAGAGATGGGTGATTATCCCAAAACATCACCCATTGTGCCTGAAGGGGGCATGATATTCTCCCATTCCCCAGGACTTGCATCAAACTCCCACTCATGCTCATGCACTCATAGCTCCTGTTCCAGCTGCGACCAACAGTATCTAATCCTGTGGGATGATTCCGATCCAGCAATGGGAGAAAACTCTGTGGGTGATAAGTTGAAGCTTAAGAGGGCCAAAAGTGATGAAGAGCTACATGTCTCAAGTAGACGAGGAATTAATCCCCTGCGAAAATCTCATAGCCAGAAAAGCCTAGCTGAGTGCCCAGGTGAGAGGGTTGCCCACTTGCCAAAAATGCCGAGTGAGAAAGATGATGTTCAGAGAGTAAAAGTAAAATATGGAGATGTAAGAATCCGGTTTCGGATGCATGGTAGTTGGGGGTTTACAGATTTGGTAGAAGAAGTGGGAAGGCGGTTTGATATCAGAGACATAAGTAAGTATGATGTCACATACTTGGATGATGACTCCGAATGGGTGTTATTGACATGCGATGCTGATTTGGAGGAGTGTATTGATGTGAGTAGATCGTCCCGGAGCGGTATAATCAAACTTTCTCTCCATCCATCTCGTCACAATGTAAGAAGTTAAAACAGGGGAGTAAGAATAAGTAGTTTGCTAGGATTGATTGTCTGTGAATTTGGTAGTTGTTTTTTTGATGCTTGGTCTCTTCTTTGTATGTCCTTTTCGAAGGGAGGAGGTTGCGGGGGGGATTTTCAACCTTTATTTTTAAGACACTTCTGTATTTAGATTAAGCAGTCAAGCTTGTACATGTTTTCTTTTCTTCCACATGCTGGCAAGCAGCTGGATATTTAAGTGATCTAAATTTATGTTCTCCTTTATCAGAAAAAACACATTCGTTTTCCTCAAGTCTCATCGTGAATCAAAATTGAAGCTGAAGTTTTCTTCTGCCATCTTAAGCATCAAATATTATATCTTATATTGATTGAAAACAATCTGTTCCAAACATAATCTTGGTCAATCATCTACAAAAGAAACCTGTAAAGAAGCTCATTGAATAGCTTAACAAAATGTCATTCTATCCATTTGTGCTTTACATACAGCCTTTTCCATCACATCACCCTTTCCCCCCGATTTACAGTTTACACATTTGTACCTATTCACTATTTTCTTGGCCTAAACAATATCATGTCATTTAAGACTTAAAATATTGCAGAGAATTATGCAAAAGATTACATTTTTATAACTGTGATGAGGAAGCAGATGACAAAATATTAAAGAAGTACGCATCTTGAAGGTGGACCGAACAAGCTTAAAACTACCTGCAATCGAACAAGGCACTATTTGTTATTCACTCTCCTTCCTTAGATTTCTGCAGAGCTATACAAATTGAAAGTGGCATTTACTCCTCAGCCACATTACATGTCCATCCAACCTTAAGCTAATGGTCTTAGGAAACTTACCGGTAAGAACACAAGTCCATGCAAGAAACCAAGAAATACTAATGCTAAATACATTTGGAAGTAATAAACCTGCAAAATTTAAGAGCAGAGAATTTTAAAGATGCCATCGATGATTGCGCTAACTTGATCATACAGTTGAAAGAGAGAAGTCCATACCACAAATACTTCTGTCCTTGAGAAACAAAGAACAATAGCCCCAACTAGCTTTGTTAGTGTGATTCCACTGCAATGCCAATATGATAACTGAGTTTATGAATGGTTACAGAATGAAGACTGCCACCATCCATGACATGTGACAACGGTTTTTTTGTTGAGTTCAGGTTACTTTGTCTTCTCTGGTGAAACAAACCCCATCCAAGAAACACAAAAACAAATACAATGTACACAATAGCAAGTGTAAAGTCAACACATTTTGCCTGCAGTAGTTGAACCACAAAAACACATTATTAACAATCTTCCATTCATTGCATACTCCGGTGCACAGTATCCGTACGTCCCCACCACTCTGGTGGAGACGTGAGTATTGTCCCCGACAGGACCCAGCTAAGCAAGTCAGAAGTCGAGAGCTTGGGACGGAAGTCATTGTCTAATAAGATGTTTGCAGATTTCAAGTCGCGGTAAATGACCGGGGGGGTTTGTTTTGCAGTGTAGATATTCCAGGCCAAGGGCCGCTCCTAATGCTACCTTAATCCTAGTATTCCATGTCAAAGGTCGTTATTTATGATGAAAAAGATGACGCTCCAAGTTGCCCATAGGCATGTACTCGTAAACCAAGAGCCTTTGAATGCCATCGCTGCTGTAACCGATCAAGGTGACCGGATTAGGATGATGTAAGAGGCTGAGCATCAGAACCTCAACCATGAAGTCTTGTAAGCACTGAAGGCCCTCGTGATTGAGCTGTTTAATTGTAACAACCTGCCTTGTTGTTAGGATGCCTATGTAGACCCTACCAAACCCACCTTCGCCGATCATATTCGCGTCTCTAAAACCTTGATTGGCCGTTGCCAGTTCACGGAATGTGAAACTGACAGGCCGCACCGCGTTTGCCCCTGTTTTCTCTATAATAAATAACAGATGTTGAGGGCAATTTCTGGCCATAGTGCATTGCCTAGTCGGATATTCAGGGTTCAGAGGATAAAGTTGAGGAGGTTGAAAGACGTGTCGGTCTACATGTTTGGGCTAATATGCTACATAAAGTAAGGTCGGAAGTGAAAGGATAAGAATCCTTGATGTAGTTAGTGACAGTAAATCTCTGCCGGTATTAGGATATAATCAGAGAAATTATAAAAGACTCCTTTGTGCATTAACAACAGACTCCTTTTGGATGTTTCCGGCATATTTTCTTTGGCGCTGAATAATGCAACGAAAGCAACGAAAGCAACTCATACCCTTTGTATTTATTGACAAGGCAAGAAACATGGTGGGTTAATGAGAATTTTAGCGGGAAGATGGCCAAGAAAGCTGGAATATATCACTTGGAAGAGGGGCAAATCACAGACAAATGAAGCAAAACACGGTAACACTAACAGTATGACCAAAATTATAATAATAAGGATTTGTGTATGGTGTTGGAGGGAATAAACAACAGATTTAACGGCACAATGACACGACGTTGATTCTTTCTCGATTGAAACAAAAATAGAAACCAATGTTATTGTTAGAATTGCAACAGCCTTAATTGCTCTTTACTCGAAACTCATCTATCCTTATTTAGTCATGCATAAACCATTCAATTCAAATATTTAATTACAGCGGACACCATCAATTTTGGCTCTACATAAAACAAGATCAACACTTCCAAAGTAATCCTTTCTGTTCAATTTTGTTCACACCATCTAGTATTATTCTTCTCTATTTTTTGTTTTCGTCGTCTTTCAGACTAGTACAATTGTAGGCCCACCATGGATTCAATTGCTACAAGTAAATCCATGATTTTAACATTAAAAAACGGATAGCAAAAAATCTACACCGCCATGTATGTTACCCTTTTAGTTGTCATATAAGATCCTCATCACCCAGAGTGTCTTATATCTAGCAAGGTCAGGTCCAAGGGATGCGGAAGTTTCAGTATCTACATTAAATCTGCCAAAATGGTGAAAGACCACGCCATCCTCAGAGCTGCAGCATTAAATCAGGCAGCGTTGGGGAATGGACCGGCAACTTAGAACTAGGTACCATAGATAAACTTGATCTGGCACTCACGTTGGGAGCAAAAGGAAATGAATCATGCACATCAGAAGTTGACCATCCTTGCCAAGATGTTTTCTCACCAAATCTCACTTCATCTTCTTTGTGTGACGACTCTAGAGCAGAGGTCTGGGCTAGTGAATTCCCAGAACATGATCTACTTGATATTCTTGACCACTCTGCCCCATCCACATCACTAGCCATCGTTTTGCAGATGAAACTGTTGCTACCTACATCTGTAACCAGCATCTGAGAAGGGACCGATGTGTCATTCAAATTATGATTTCCTGTTAATGTAGCAAGGCTTACCATCCTCATTTCAGTAGGATGAGGATGATGAAGCCCCTCACCTTTTATTCCATTAACTTCAAAGCCAATTAGAGGTTCCTTATTGCTCAGGATTTGTGGCGAAGGTTTCATTCCATATCCACCACCTTTGTTGAGATAAATATCACTCTGGTAATTTGATTCTTCGATAGTTTCTTTGTCTTCACGACAAGAAAATGATATTCTTGGATAATTGTCCTCATCGGACAATAAGGAGTGCTGCTGCTTTGAAGTCTCTCTTTCTTCAACCCAACTGGGACCAGACTCAACTCCAATAGGCAAGACACTCGCTATTTTCTTCGAAGCAATCTTCCAGACAATAGGCCCAAGATCAGCTGCAAACTGAGCTAGGCTACTTGCATAGCTGTGATTTAAATGCACGCCCACCTGCTTTACAAGTGAATTTATAAGGATCAGGTTGCTGTGACTTGAGAGATCACGCCCTCATTGCTATTCACCAAGGATACATTATAGTTTTCATAATACTTACTGGAGTTAGTTGTCTCAGTTCCCCATTGAAGGTGGTAAAGACTGATTGCTGATCTTCAGAAGCCAATGATTGCTTATAGGTGTAACGCCTATTCTCATCAACGGCTACTTGATGATTTTTCCCATATTTGAATGCACTCTTTAAAACCGAAGCTAGAAGCAAGAGGGAAAAATGGCAAACTTGTTGAAAGAACAAAAAGGAAAACATAACATCAAGAAATCACACTAAATTCGATGCAAGAAATCTCAAATATTTCACACCTGGAAATTCATTTTCCCATTCTGGCAACCAGCTAGTCCAAGTTTCACTGTTTTGAGGTCCTAGAAATGCTCTCCGCAACAAGGAATCCCCATGCTGGAACCTAAATGAAGAAGCTCCTCTTCTTAGATTGTATGTCTTGGACCCATTGTCATTATCTTCACCAGAAGCAAGAGTTGCACCTGAAGATGCCTCTGCACCAATGCGCTCACGAGGAGGCTCAAGGGACTTTCTTAGGTTCTTTCTGGGAGGTCTGCCTCTGCTAACAACTTTAGGTTGTGGTTCACCATCATCACTGTCCTGTCTCAAGTTTTCAAAGTCCTTTTTTGCAAGTGCTAGCATAGACCGCGCCTATAAATAGAAGAGACTAGCAAACATTCAGCAAATAAGCTCAAAAATTGACTGATTTGTACAAGTTCAGACACGAGCAAACCTGGCGGAAGTAGATAGTGTCTGGTGCATTGTACTGCATTGCATTTGAGCATATCAAGAAAATGTCTTCCTGCAAGCATAAAACAATGTAAACCACATGTTTAATCTATTACTGGGAAAAAAAAAAATTCAAATTAAAAAGGTAAAATGTCCTTATAGGGTAGAAAGAAAAGCAACTTCTTTTGATAACAGTTATCAGAAATATGAAACCGCTTGATTAACGAATGGGTTATGTATTCACAACAACTGAAGTTCAAGTGAAGGTTATCCCCTAAAAGAAAAAGCATCCTTCCCAGCTGTAGTCATTGGTCTCAATCGCTCAATTTGCTTACTTGATGCTGGCCCTAGCATTCCAAGATACCGTCCTTCTCTAGACCACTTGTTCAAAGTTAAACCAAGATCCAAAAATAAACAATTTGTCGGTAACAGATTGAGAAGAAACCCATAGACAAACTTGTCCAGTTCTGGACGGGTAAACCCTGGAGTATGAGAACAAACTAGTAGATGAACTGTACATGTGGGAGGATGCAGGTGAGAAAGCAAGGAAGAATGAAATTTGCCAGACAACGGAAAAAAGAAAATATGCCACTTGGGAAAATCTAGTGCACCAAAATAAAAAGGTAATTAAATTCAAGGACCAACCTCAAACTGCTCCAAGCTGGCATAAGTTCCTCTATCTAATTTCTTCCTTACAGTCCCAAAATCCATTGGACTCTCAATGATGTCATGATAGTCAGGCAGCTATACCCCCCCCGCCCCCCCCAAAAAAAAAAAAAAAAAAAAAAAGAAAGAAGAAGAAGAAAAATGGTGAATCAGATAAAAAGATGGTTTCCACTTTCGGAATGTCAAATAGGGGGAAAGGAAAATAAAAAACTCCAATGCACCTCCTTTTGATCCACGGGTTCCAAGAACACCCCATGCGTATCCTTTCTGCACATAAAAAAAAAAAAAAAAAAAACCGAGCAAAACAAGAATTAAAAGAAGCAAAAAGAAAACCTTAAAAATGAACACACTAAAACAGAAAGGTAAGACGCACTTTTGAAGCCTTTCAAGGATGAAAACCAATAGCTTTTTGTCAGGCAAAGGTGTTGTGGGACCGGAATCCTCCACCGCCTGCGACTCTGTCCACATAAATAAACAGATTTTTTTGAGTCTTTACAAATATTATTGTCACAGGGCGTCTTTGGAGCAAGACATGGAAGAAGCTTTACTAATATTTTGGTAACCATGAATATGATGTACGCACTCTGTCGCTTTCAAAACCTTTTCACCCTGCAAACAACAAATCAGTTGACTGTCAACGTTAGAACTATCCATCCCGGAATTTGCATAAAGAAAATTGGTTCTGGTGCTTTTTGTTTTTATTAAATGGGAGACGTGGAGAAATAAGGGAATCACAGTAGAATCAACCCCAAACTATTTGTATTAGCAGCTTAAGAGTACAGGTGGAGCCGTGGAGTAGTTAATTATCAGACAAAGTTATGCTTTTCAGGTTCTGACATGAAGGTGCCGTTTAAATAATTATTGTAGGCTACTAGCCACTATTTCGAATCCAAAATACTCAAATAGTGGAAGGCAGACTTGTTTAGAAAATAAAGAACTTAAAAATTTAAAAATATAAAACCAAAATAATCAAGTCAACTCCACCCACCGACTCCCAAACCAATGACCAACTAAATCACCAGAATCTTCAAATTTCGCGGGGAATTCCACATAATCCAACAAACAAAAAAAAAATTTTTTTTTTTTAATTTTTTAATTTTTTTCTGTGGTGTTAAAAGAACTGCCCTCGGCACTGACGCCTGAAACAATTTTAGGAAGAGCAAATAGAAAAATAATCATCACCATTTCATTGGATCCAGGATAAACATCGTTGATCTTCCGCCTCTTGAGAACCAAATCGGGATCCTCGCCATCCGCATTCGGATCAGAGCAGTATGAAACCACATTAAGAGACAAAGAATAAGTGGTCAATGTTGGATTGTGTTGACGAGAATCCAGACCGAGAACAAGCTTATTATTCTTCACTTTGCGTTCGTCCTCATCATCACAACCAGAAATCCACTCGGGCGCTGTTTCCCGACTGCTAGGGTTGCGGCTCAAATTGAAAGAGTTAGGGTTTCTCTGTTGACGTTCTTTAAAATTTTGCTGCTTGATAAAGCGTTTTTGAAGATCTAAGAGTGAAGGCCGTCCCTTTTTCTTTTGCTTCTTTGTCATCGTCCCTGACGCCTCGCCCATCAGTTCGTTCACCTCTCGCTCTTCTTTTCTCTCTTCCCAAACAGAACAGTTCTCTACTAATTAATTAAATAATTATTAACGAGTAAATACCTTTTTTATTTTTTCTTTTTGACTATAGATCTTTTATGTACGCCATCTTTTATGTTCGGGGAAAAAAGTCTCCTTTTTTTTGGGACCAATTCTGCTGAGAAGGCTGCAAGGGACAACAGTTGGGCCGAAACCCATCTAAAATTTTCGGCCCTAATTTAGAAGCTTTCCAGTTCAGCTACAAAATAAAAATGGGCCTACATAATAAACCTTAGCGAAGAGGTACGATCCAAATATGAAAGATTGGGCTTCAGTTGCATGGAGGAAACCGGTTCGCCGCCTGCGCCTGATCGGGTCTGCAAGGAAAAGAAAGAAGCACAAGAGGAAACACAAAACGTGAAATGAAAGGCGTGATGCATACAAGTAGAGTGGTTGAGAAATAAGAATCCAATAGGAAGGACATGCGCGGATCGATGAGGTGGCATGAAATTTCCAAATCCCGCCTAAACCCCCAGTTTTCATTTCACAAGCATTGAATTTCAATTTCCCCTTCGACCTAATATCTCCGCCCCGCGATCCCCTCGAATTCCTCCTGTCACTCACATACGTACAGACTCTCTCTCTCTCTCTCGCTCGCGCTCAAGCCCTAACCCTATTTCACTCAACCTGTAAGTTTGATCGCTTCCCATTTTCTAATAATTTTTCTCTGCTTTTAGCCGATTTTCCGTCGTCGCTCATCAGATCTTAAAACTGCAGGATTCGCTATGAAGGGAGGTAAATCGAAGTCCGAGACGAAGAGAGCCGACTCTAAGTGAGTTTCATCGTCTACCTCTATTTTTAGTTTCATAGCTTTCCTCCTTAAACTTAAGTAGGTATATACACATTCGGATCATGCCTACACGCACCACAATCCAAATAACCGGTATATACTCTAATCACATAGCCTATATATCTGATCTCCTTTCCTGTATCCTTTGTGGTTTCGTTTTATTACTGCAGACTTGCTGTGAATAAGAAAGGGGCGGCAGCAGGGAAGAAAGCTAGCAAGAAGCCAGCGAAAGACCCAAACAAGCCCAAGCGGCCAGCCAGTGCCTTCTTCGTTTTCATGTAGTCCATTCTACTCTTTCAGCTTTGAACAACCGACTGTTTCCGCGGATATTTTTTTTGGAAATACTCGAAAAGTACTTTTTTCATGTATATATACTAGGTGGTGTTTAACAGACTCGAATTGATTAAAGTCATACATGAATAAGTTTCAAAAAGTTTGATTGAAAGTTGTTCTTTAAATACTTGTGCTTCCAAGGTCGCTTAATTTGTGCCTTGATTAAAATTTCGGTAATTATAGGGAGGAGTTCAGGAAGAAGTTTAACGAGGAGAATCCTCACAATAAAGCAGTTTCTGCTGTAAGTGAAACTCTCTTTGCAGATAGAGGAATCCCTTTGTAGTGGTGAATAACTTTAGATTTTCGTTCGACAATCAGGTTGGCAAGGCTGCGGGACAAAAGTGGAAGTCTATGTCTGAAGCTGTAAGCATTTTCATATCCTTTTTTATACTAGAATAGGTGATTGTATCTTGGAGGTGTTTGATAAAAAACCATATTTTAACATCAGGACAAGGCACCTTATGTTGCAAAGGCAGACAAAAGAAAAGTTGAATATGAGAAGAACATGAAAGCCTATAACAAGAGACAGGTATCGCATGTCTTTCATAAGTTGTGATGTCTTCATAAATTTATGTATTTTTCATGCTGTTTGTTATCTGATTCTCTGTTAAACTTAGGCGGAAGGTGCAGATGCTACTGAGGAAGGTGAAGAATCTGAGAAGTCGGTGTCCGAGGTAAATGATCAGGATGATGAAGATGATGGAAGCGAAGAGGTCAGTTTTACTGTATCATTTTGCGTAACTGTGATACTCATGTTAGCTATTTTTTGGTCACACATGGTTCTCTCGTTCTCTTTTATTTTGCAGGAGGATGATGACGAGTAGAAAATTGGCTTAGATGTTTGTCATCGTCATTTTGAGTTTTTGGAACCGCAATGGGATGATCGGCCTTGTTTATTATTTTACTTTCTGTCCAAGGAGAAATGTTATTACTCACTTGCCATTTTGTTATGCCCACCCAGAAAGTGAATGACTCTAGAATTGATATTCACCTTGTTGGCACGTTGGATCTTAATGATTTAGTTAAAAGGTTTTTATTTCTGTAGAAAGTTAATCCTTTTTAATGAAAGGGTCACATCATGTCGATATCTCATCTGCTGCTCTCATCGTCGCCTGCCATTTGATATGATAATGCCCGACAATGGGAATTAGTACGATATTTGACTTAAGTTCATGATAGTTAGTGATAATCATGTGTAGTTTACAGATTGTATTACCTCTACAAGAGACAACGTTAAATATGATTATGACCAACTCCCGGTGGTGGTGAGAGCTATAACAACGTTTGAATTTTTACAAATTTTAGGAGATTCAGAGCTGTTCCCTGTCACCTCTATCTACGCTCCACAAAACATGGTTACATAAGATGACTCGTTTACAAAATGCTCTGGAGTTCACCCCATCTACGCCACTATATCAGCCACCTCCTAAATGACTAGTGGAATCTTTGCAGCTAACGCCTCCGTGTCCTCCCTCTACTCTTATCAGGTCAGAAGAATGCAGTTCCCACTGATGCATCATTACAAAAGTTGAGTGAACTATACAGAATTGCACGTCCAGTCGCGGAGCCTGGCCATTAAGAAAGCAACAATGAAGATACGAGGACAAAAATTCTCATTTCCAGACATCCCTATTCCCTACACTTTTTGAGTTCATATGTACCAGAACAACTTCCCATTGCATTTGACGTTAAATTACACATCAAGATGAAAACCTCTTTGGTAGCTTCAACTGTAGCATTACGAATATGTTCAAATTTTGGCACGTAAAATAATCTCTAATCAAGAACTCAAACATCTCTTAATTCTGACCTTAATTTTGTAGTCCTCCAACCTCCAGGATTTTGCTGCTGGCAGGAACAAGAAAATTTTTCAATGGAATCCAAAGTAGCAATCCTATCCTCCTACAACAAAGAGGAGGAATGTTAGGGAGCCGTTTTAGAAGCAAGGAGATGAACAGATAAATAGTAGTTTTATGACCTATTTCTTGACATAGAATAGAAGAAGTCATTAGACGAAATACTCTATACAGTGTAGTTATCTTCTCTTGTCTAGTTGACATGCTCTGTTTTCCCAATGCCTAGGCCATAATGCTCACATTTCATATAGGAATCCCATAATAGCATTCTAATAATAAAACTGTTGACCGACCATTTATTATACTTACCTTCTCCACTAATGCCTTCTCATTAGATGTTTCGAGGCCTTTGATTTCCAAACGCTCATTGAAAAACAATATCTGTATGAACAAAAAATTGGGTGAAAGAGAAAGATGTCGGCAATAAAATGTCGACAAACCAGATAATAGCTGAGAAACTATCATTCACGCATCAAACAGAAAGATTCAAACAAAACTGGAAAACTGTAATGCATCTATCCAAGAATAAAATAGAAGTCCACCTTGTTTAGGAACTGAGCATTTACTGCATCTGTTGCCATAATCTGTACGCCAAGACAATTGCTAGCAGTAATGCAGAAGGGGCAGAAAACAGTATTGAACACACACCCATCCTCTTCACACCAGATACTGTGTCCAGTGCCTTCAAAAGTTCTTTTTTGAAGTCTCTTATCAACTGATGAGATGTCAGTTACAACAATGGGTACGCATGCTGAAGCTTGCATATTCAATGAGTCTCTAAAAAGTGATATTAAGTGAATCTTTGATGAGACAGTGAATGAGCACGTTACATATAGATGGTTCTCGGGAAGACCCAATGGGCTTCTACAAAGTGAGCAAGAAATTAGCAACCTCTTGCTCATAACAGGATAAGATGTGCAAGTGAGGGAATGGGGATCATTGTCTCCCTTGGGTCTCTCTGTATGAATAGTCTCACAACCAACTTCAGTTCTGCAATTGGAATCTCTCATACTACCATTTATCCCAGTAATCGAACTTATCGTGTAACTAGTGCTCGCAGGAGTTTCTGCTTTGGGGGATTTGGAGTCTTCCTTAACAAGTGTATGCAAGGGTGAACCCATAGGTTTCCTCCTTTTATGCTTATGAGAATTTACACTCAAATTCAAAGGAGATTCTATCTCTTCAATCAAGGTAAAGTTATTTGCTGAAACATTCTTGTCAGGAGTGTGTAATGTTGTGGAATGAGTTTGCAATGGCACTCTTGCTGGAGTAATTAAAGACATTGACCGCCATGTAAATTGATCTGGAAACTTAGTAGAATCCTCAATTATTGTTGAATTAGAGTTTCCATCCCTGGAGATGGATACCGGACTACTATTGGTAGTTCTACCATCCAAACAGGAGGTTTCCCTGACCAGGGATATCTCTGGCTCTTCATGAGAGGGTGTTGTCCATGGAGACTCATGACACCTGAAACAAGATGTGTTTAGGGACCCATGTCTGTTTTATAATACTTACATCAATCAGAAGATAATTTAGAGCATAGTTTAAATTATATTAAGAGTGAAAAGGAAAAGCTTGAAAGTACATTCGATTAATTATTCATTAAGTGCAAGTTACATGCTAGATTTCTAGAAATGATCATATTATATAGATTCAGTATTCAGATTGAAGGGAGCCATTTATAGGTCAGTATTTTTACAAGCAAATAAATTATTAGCATCAAGTAAGAGCAGTTCATATTTACCTTGATTCTTTCTCAAAACTGCATTCCAGGTCAATTACGCAGATAACATTTTCCACTTTATTAGTAGACGGCAGAACTTTACAATCGCCTTGGGACTTCAGCTGCAGAGAACTCGCATCGTGATTTATCTTGGAAATAAAATTATCACCACAATGATCAGGATTATCAGGTTTTTCATTCTTCTTTCTTCTAAGCGCTTCACTCTTATTTGTAGAAGGGACAGCATCCTGCGTAATATTGTAGTTCTGTATTACATTTTCTGTAATCTTGCCAATCCGTTCCTGCAGTATGGTTAAACTACTGGTTATGTTTTCCCATATAATTGTCTGTATTGCAAAAAGGAGGAAGAAAAACAACAGTGACTAGAAGTGCACCTTAACATTACTGAAAAAGGATTTTAGTCCCATGATAGACAGGTCAAAGCTGTCGAATTGTTTAATCGATTTCCTTAGCCACTTCGAAATGTATGCTATGTTCTTTTCTTCCCTATAGCGTTCATCTGTTTGCAGCAAATAGTTTAATGATAGCAGGCTGAAAAAAACTAAACCAGGAAGTAGCAAATAACATACAAAACTTACGTATTTGCACAAAAAATCGAAGTAAAGGTCTGATCTGAATTTATTTAAAAAGGTTAAAGCAACTTAAAAAGCAGAAATTGAAGTTCCTAGAAACATGTATGGCCCAGCGCCTACTTTCTCAAACAACAGAAGAAAACTTCCAGATGATTTTTTTTTTTTCTCCCTTTCCCCTCTGCTCAGACAGATGGCAGCTCTTTTCCAAAATATTAATTTGAATTAATGAAGTTATTCAGTGAAATTGACTGGAAATAAGTGATGTTTGGAGTTAAAAAACTTACCTAATAAGATGATGGCTCCATAATCAAACCTATGTCGTATACAGCGTCCTGCAGAAATAAAGATTCAATTGGAGGGTGACAAGATTGCCTTGCAAAATATGATCGAGAGATATACTTATTAGATAACCCCATTCCCTGCCCTAAAACTCTTCATTTTAGGACAACAAAACAATAAGCGAGAGCACAAATAAAACAATAAGCGAGAGCACAAATACCTGCTGCTTGATTTAATGCTCGAAAGGCTTGTTGACTGTACCACTCACTTCCAGTTAAAAGGTTTTTGGATGATTTATATGTATCATTGTATTTCTTCTTTAGCGAAATTTGAACATCATTTCTGCCAAGAAAGTCAATTATATAATCAGATTTTGCCTTACAGTGAGATAGTTCAGATTAAAGAAATAGTTTAGATAAGTTCTTACATATTTGGAAAAGGAATGCCAACAATTATCTGATAGGATAGTCAAGACTAGCAATCAGAAGTCCACGTTCATCTACAGAACTTATGACCCTTTACAAAATAGTTATGAATTGAAGACCATAGGCCAAGATCCTTGTCCATATAATAAAAGGTACAAATAGATTTTAAAGGCAAAACAAAAAAACCAAAAAGGATACAACCACTCGAGCATTATCATCAGAAAAGTCGATTCCCTCTGACACCTGCGAGGGTAAAGTTATTTTACCGTAATGTTTTAAGAACATTACAAGCAACATCTAAGTATGAGCATACCTTTCCACGGAAAACTGCTAAAAGGGCAGCTCCTTCTTGCTTATTAGTTTCAGGGTCATTCACGTGATTGAGACCCATCTTCTTGACTTGTCTCTTCCTTCCGTTAAAAGGTTTATTGCATTGATGAATTGAATTATAATAATCCTTCAAAGTGGACTCAAAGTCCTCCTGGCTTCCAGCCTTTGGCTCTGCAGTAAGAAAAACTAAATAAGCATCTCCATTGGAAAGAGAGTATGAATGAGCAACACCATAAATGGGCCTAAGTAAAGCAATCCCAACTCCAACTTAAAGAAGAAATGCTAGTAGAAGGCACACAAAATTTGGTAATCATCAATAAGAAATATTTTCTGAAATACAAAGTCTTACCAACAAAAAGGGTTTTTTTTTCATTCAGTTGAGACCACTGACCCGTTGCAGACCAACGGTTGCGTAGTTTCTCCATCAATTTATAACTTGGGAAGAACACAAGACAGCCACCCGGAACACTCATGAATATCTCCTCTAAAGATCTACCTAGTTCATCCTGTAAAATTTTTTTAAAGGAAATATTGCAAGTTATTTACACAAGAACAAAGGATTCCAAGAATCAGTTATTAGCAACTGAAAATTCCATGGACCTGAAAGGCATATCCATTTGCTGTCTTATAACTTGCATTCAGTGGATAATTTCCTGGCCCCGCGGAAACAATAGCTGGCCAAACCTAAAGTTAGAAGGTTTATAAATCGTTAATGTAACAGGTTCTGAATGAAAGAAACTAATGAACAAAAAAGGAATAACAAGAGTGTACCTGAGATTCATCAATTACATGTGGAGCTTCTAGGGAAGTTCCAAAAGAAACTCCAAGCTCGGATGAAAAGGAAGTCATTGGTGACAGAGTCCTACATCCACAAAAGCCATAGGTCATCAATGTCAGAGTGATGTACTAGTTGGACGTGCAAAAGGAAAGACGCAGGGGACACTCTCCAAGATGTAGCACAGTATAATAAAAATGTTATCACGGGTAATGGGATATTTATGTTATTGTGCAATTACGGTCATTCATTTGAATTTTGTTACCCAATTTCCAATGCTCACCCAGATGTTAAAATAACTGACAAGGAAAGATCAGTGATGTCTCTAAACACAACAGCTGGATTCAAACACCATAAGTTTAATGTATGTGTCCAGCCACCAGAAGCTTTTCCTATAAAAAATAATAATAATTGCAACAATTGGAAGAAGCAACAAGAATGATAAAAATAAGAATAATTCCAATCAGCAACAGCCATACACTGCTAAAGTGGCTTTCCACAATACCATCTACTGGCCTATACCGAATGGCACGCCTACAAACAGTATTTTGAAGAAAAATAAAATTTCTCCGGTACTTACCAGGATCTTTTTTAACATAGCGCTGTAAAGCAAGCTGATAATCATATATGTGAGATCCATTTCTCGAGAAGAAATAGGTAAGAGAAGAGAATAAACCTGCGCAAATGTTCAAAGAGAGTAAAAGTCATTAGATTTCAAACTTCAAGGTATTGATCTCACTAAATAGATGTGAATGAGAACCCTCAACCTTCCAATGTTATCACCGACATGCCACTCAGATGAGCTATCTCTGACTCTGTATCAGTAGCTGCTTTAATTGCCTAAAGAGAGAATATCACAGAGACGAACGAAACAAAGATGATAAGTGGCAATAAAATAGTACGAACAACCCCACAAGTTTTATTTTTCCCTAACAAAGATACCTTTGTTGCACATTCTAGCAAGATTGGGAAGCACTGCCTAGAAATATTAGCCTCTTCGAGTTCTCTTAATGCTTTATCGCCGGTCCAGCTATAACATGCAGTTTGAGTGTTCAAAAAGGCTATCTAAATCATGGAAAATAAAAAGTGGGAAAGTTCTGAACAGCATAATAAATTATGGGGATCTAACGGAGTGAGAAACAATTTTTCTTGTCTGGATGAAATAGGAGATCTTACTCAAACACAGTATAGCAACTATCATGTCAATGTCAAATTGAAAACTAAAAAATTATTATGGCACGTGTAAAACGAGAATCTTGATACAAAAGGAAAAGATAGCTATAAATTCTGGCGTTTTCATTTGTCTTTATGCTACAGTGAGCTTCAAATGTGGCAAATCCTTCTTGCCAAGGATAAAAGATTCTCTCAAGTATTTTGACCAATTTATATCTATGCACATATGAATAGCATATGCACCAGAAGGACGTTTCAAGAAAAGTGAAATTTGAGAAAACAAAGTATCATTATAGAAGTTCACTCTAACTCACCAAGAGACATAGTGCTGAAACTCATGTTTTTCTAATGTATCTTTCCTCCGGTCAATCCAACTTATTAGGTCCTGTACATTAGTAGAACCTCATATTCGTGAAAGCCATAGAAAATATTCAAGCTATAATCTTGCGAGTACAATGTCTCAAATAACTACCTCTGCCATTTCATATAATGGTTGGTAAATCAATGCATCGATGGTGCATAGTTGCTCTAACTCTGTCTGTAATTCTTTGGAAAAGATGGCAGCTATAAGAAAAACAGAATTACTCGATCATGGTATAACAAAGAGATATTTGTGTAACCTACTATGCAATATGTCTTCTTTGACATTTACGCTACCTGCATCACGAGCAATGTCCTCAATATTACTGTAGAAAAGAGAAACACTTTAAAAGAGGACTCAAAAACAAAGATAAGTTAGATAACGTGAATGATTTAGCAGGTGTCAAAAATAAACAAAAGTTTATGAAACTACAAAAAGAGCTGACTTTCAATAGCTAACGAAGAAAATTATATAAATACAAGATGAAAATTATAGGACAAAGAAATTAAAGTCGCTTTAAAAGACGAGAATATCTAATCATGAGGGACATATTATGTGTTATCTCATCCATCTTAAATACAGGAACCTTGTATGCGGTAATGACCCTACTGAGAAAAACAAAATCAAATTTCTTTTTTACTGCATTCGTCATAATACTTATTCATAAGCCTTTTCCATAACTGATTTTTTTCTACACTTATTCAATGCTTACTGGGCTTCATCAAGAATCAAGATAGCTCCTTTAATATCAACATCCATTGCTCCTCGAATAACCGGATTAACAATGTAGTTGTATGGGCAGAAAACCAACTGAGCATCGTCTGCCATAGATCGGGCTGCATAATATGAACAACCTGACAAACAGAAAGATTGACTTAAGTTTTTTCCAGAAATATTAACGTATGTTGAAATCAAGATCTAACACTTGGAATCAACCTTTTACGACTTGGCCGATTTTTACGAGATCTTCTATGTCATGAGCCTCATGGCAGCCTCCTTTCTGAAGAGACAGATGAGATTTGACCTTATGCATATTTCTGCTCATAAGAGAAACCACGTATTATAGGTTTGCACTGGTTATAACAAAAAAAGAGGGAGCTAAGTGAGAGAGAGATAACTCACTTGAATTCACAGCATCCAACTTCCTGATCACTCAATAGTAGCTTACTGGATAGCAAGGACAATAAAAATTAAGATATGTACATACATCCATAAAATACACACACACACATATATATATATGTCGCAGAAAGAAAGGGAGAAGAACAAATCAAATAAAGGGCACCATTCTTCATCGATATTCTCTTTTCCACGTATATGTTTATTTGTGCAGTAATGTTTTCTTGATGCCTGAAAGGGAAAAGGGTGGTTCCAGGGTTAGTTGAGCCTTGAACCAATTTCCAGCTAATAGACAAATATAAACGAGTACACACACAGATAAAGTTTCCAGCTAATAGAAAAATATAAAAGTAAACAATACTAACAAGAGGGAAAAAAGAAACCTCACTGTCAGAATCACCTCTCTATAATCTAAAATTTCATAGTCTCATACTATTCAAAGATGGAAGAGTGAATATAATGAAAACACAGAAACTTAACCTACCAAAACTGCCATTGGCACCCGATAGGCTGTTTTTTTATATTCACGGACCACTTGAGAAATTTGTGTATGTGTCCTCCTGGAAAAGGCAACATAAATCATCAAATCATAGGATAGAACTTCCATAGTACATTTAAAAATCAAAAAAATCAAAAATCAAAACCTCCATCTGTTGTTTGAATAGGATAGAACTTACGATGCATAGTATATGGTGGGTACGGTCCCTTTCTTTTGACTCTTATTGTTTGACATAGGTTGAGCTGTTGCTGAATTCACGGATATAGAACACAAAAAAGACGCATAAGAGAAAATGGTAAAAAGATAAATACCCAACTCTTAGAAATAATAAAAAAGAAAAACAGAAGTTTAGTAGGTTCCCATAAAATTCAGAGGCCACTAAGAACCAGTTTCTCAGTTGGGGATTTGCAACCATTTATGAAGAAACACAGAAATTAGGGCAACTAGGATTCTCTTCTATAAGATCATCGAGAGTCTTGCAACCGATAAATAAAATCGGATAGTTGTGTTGGCTCCTAGCAGGACTTAGAATTCATTAATTTTCGTAGAAAGTTTATTTTTCACATTTTAACGGAAAAGTAAGCTCAGAGTTTACATTGATAAATAAAATGTGCACGTACTTGAGGGCTGCACTTGGGGAACAAATCCACCACCAGAAACAAGAGGATCGGACAGAGCTTCCGGAGCGGGCTTGGATGGGGAGATGTTGACGTAGAGATTCTTCGTCTTGTAACTCTGCTGCCAGGCAATCGTCGAGCAGAGAAGAGAAAGTGATTTTCCAGTCCCAGTGGGAGCCTCGAGCAGTGCGTGACAGTGGCCTTCTCTCAGAGCTCGATCGAGGGTGGAAATAACTCTGCCCATAAATGCAAGCTGTGTTCCATATGGACGGTATGGGAATTCCACTTGAATGCCCCCAACGGGGTATGATTTCTTCTTAGGGATCTTAGGGTTAGATTTTCTTAGGGGAGTTGCAGAGGCCATTGTTTCGGAGTTCTGGTACTGCTATGCTGAAATTTTGTGGAGATGGAGGTAGCTTTTGTGGCGTCTCGGCGGGATGTTTTGGCGGTATCATGAAATAAACGAAATGGAATAGGCCCAAATATTATTGGGCCGAAGTAGCCCAACATGGAAATAAACGAAAGCCCGCCATATCCTAATTAGCCCGCCCATCCGCTGCATGCGAGACTGCAGCGTTGTACAGGCGAGGCGAGCTTGGAGAAGCATGTTTCGCAGCAGCACTTGGGTTCGATTCTCGACGAGATTCATCAAACTCCGGCAAGCCACACAGTGTTGCAGCGCTGCGATCACAGCAACAAACAGCAGGATCGTAAACAGGGCTGAGGCCAATCTGAGCAAGTGTAAGCAACTGGACAAGCGCAGCTTCATCAGTGCTACCAAGATCCTCTTCCCTGATCCTCCAAAGGGAGATGAATTTCGGTATTATACTTCTTTCTCTCCTTGAAATTTATATCTTATCGTTATTGCTAAATGAGCTACGTTCTTGTACTCAATATAGTGAATTTCTTGGTTAAAGCTTCGTTTGGGCATTTTGTGAACACCTTCCGTATCATGTATGCTTATAGTTGCACGTAGTTACATATGCATGTGTATATATAGATAATTAGACACTATAACCACATCATCTTTCTCGTTCTGCACCTGTAAAGAGAGCAGATTACATCCCAACCCTATGTCTCCTGCATTTTGCTCGCGCAAACAATTCTTCCTACTTCTTTCTATAGATGAAACTTGTTAATAACGAGAATCTCTTGAACGTTAGAGATGAGGGCATAGAGTACCCTAAAATCATGTAGCACCATTTTGACAAGTTCCACTCTCAAAAACGTATCACAATTCAATATTTTGCTCTTATGCAACTTGGATCCTCAGGATACCTTTCAACTTATTGTTGGAAGAGTGGATTCATGTCTTCGTCTAGAGTTTTGAAGGGTCTTCTGACACCAATCCTCTTTGATTAATATTGAGTAGCTTCAATACACAGTGCTGAACAGCAGGTGGTTCCTTTCTCTGATCTTTTACAATTCACCCTCGCGACAGTTCACCCCCAAACCTCTTCAAAGAGAACTGTGCTGAGAACAGGGAATCAGTTAAGGCTGTTGATGGCTATTTATTGCCGGAAGAAAAATTGCGAGGGGTTTTCCTTCAGAAGTTGAAAGGCAAAAAAGCAATTGAAAATGCCTTGTCTAGTTCTGCTACCGATTTGAGTCTTGACGTAGTTGCTAAGGTACTTGAGAGTGGGAGTTTAGGTGGTGAAGCCATGGTTCTCTTTTTCAATTGGGCGATCAAGCAGCCATCAATACCTAAAGATACATGTAGTTACCACATAATTATCAGATCCTTGGGCAGAAGAAAGTTTTTCAAATTTATGATGGAACTTCTTCAGGACATGAGAAGGGAAGGAGTTGGTGCAAATATAGAGACCCTATCCATTGTGATGGACAGTTTCATAAGGGCACACCAAATTTCTAAAGCTGTCCAAATGTTTGGCAACTTGGAAGAATTTGGGTTGAAATGTGACGCCGAGTCCTTGAACATTCTGCTACAACATTTGTGTCATCGATCCCATGTTGGCACTGCAAATTCATTCTTTTACTCAATGAAGGGGAGGATCTGTTTCAATATAATGACATATAACATTATGGTTGGTGGATGGTCAAGATATGGCAAAGTTAGTGAAATTGAGCGGATTCTGAAAGCAATGGAAGCAGATGGACTTTATCCTGATTGTTTAACTTTCACCTACCTTCTTGAGGGTCTAGGCAGAGCTGGTCTTACTGATGTTGCTGTTGAGATTTTTGACAAAATGAAGGGGAAAGGTTGTGTCCCAGACGCTGGGGCATACAATGCTATGCTCTCAAATTTTCTATCAGTTGAAAATATTGATGAATGCATGAGGTATTACAAGCAAATGTTGAGTAATCAATGTGACCCAAACATTGATACTTATGCCAAATTAGTTACTGCCTTGCTTAAGATGCGAAAAGTTGCTGATGCACTCGAACTGTTTGATGAGATGCTGGAAAGAGGAGTGATACCAACTATGGGGATGATAACATCCTTCGTCAAACTTTTGTGCAGCTATGGTCCACCACATGCTGCCATGATGATTTACAAGAAGGCAAGAAAAGCTGGATGTAGAATATCTGAGAGTGCTTATAAGTTATTGCTTATGCGACTTTCCCAGTTTGGTAAATGTGGAATGCTGTTAAACATATGGGATGAGATGCAGGGATGTGGTTATTCTGTGGATGTGGAAGCCTATGAGTATGTCATTAATGGGCTTTGCAACATAGGGCAGCTTGAGAATGCTGTTCTTGTCATGGAGGAGTGCTTGCGTCATGGCTTTTGTCCAAGCAGGCTCATATGTAGCAAACTAAATAACAAACTACTTGCTTCGGAAAAGGTACAGATGGCCTACAGGTTGTTTCTGAAGATCAAACATGCCCGTCACAATGAAAACATGCGGAGAAACTGGCGTGCCAGGGGTTGGCATTTTTGAATAGGCCCGCTTGTTATGAATCATCACCCAGTGCAAATCATGTTCCTCTTCTTGTCTTTCTAGAAGCAGCTTCTTAACTGATAATCTGAGATCTGACTCCTGAGAGATGGGTGTATTTGTAAATGTATGTATGAAGAGAGTTCTCCTACGTGAACATCGCAGTGGTTGCTCATGTAGCATCCAAATAAATTGATAGTAGGCTAGTAGCTTTGCATTAGTTTGTACTTTTTATGCAGTGTGCAATAGGCGGTCCAAGGAATTTTAATATTTGTATGGTGTAAATGAGTTTTCGAGTTTGGTTAGCATTTTGAAGGTCGGGGCTTCATATATTGGATTTTGAACAAATCATGCGTCAGACTTGACATGCCTGATGCACTTGAGCTGAATGACATGGGACTTGTAACTTGTAGCATGTAACAGTAACCTAACGACAAGTCGTCATTAAAGGAGGGACGACAGCTAGTATAATTTTTTTATCAAACATTTGCGCTTCACCTTCAAGTGGGCTTGTCTGAAGACGTAGACAAGAATCTGGGACCTGGCCCGGCCAGTTAACGAATAACAGAAACACAACTTTTATTAGTATTGTTTTACTTTTGGTGGCGATCGTAAGACAGATCACAGAAAAGCGAAGGCAGGCGGGGGCGAAATGGCGTTGATGAAGAAGATGAAGAAGATGAAGAGGATGTCCGCGGCGTTTCTGCTCGTGCTATTGGCCATTTACTCTGTCGGTAATTGTGTCGACGACAAATGCGCAGCTTGCAATGCCATAGCCGTAAATCTCACTTCTTCTCTCCCTCTCTCGTCTACCAATTGACATTTTATCATCCCTTTTTCCTCCCCTTTTTCAATTCGTTTATCTAGATTATAACTTCATTCCCTATATATATATATTGGTGATCGAAATTTCAGATATCAAAAGACATTCGAGGTTTTTATGTTCTCGCACATCCCTGGTGAAAATCTTTGCATTTTCTTCGTTCAAATAATCTAGCATCTCTTTATTCAAATTCTAGTTTGAAAAGAATCTGGGTATCCTTAGATACAAAACTATGCACGAAGGCTTTTGTCTTTGGCCTGCGTAGCGGACTGAATGATGGAATTTCAGCATTGTAATCAAGGTTTTGGGGCCGATTCTGACAATCTCCTACACGTGTTCCAAGTTCGGTTGAAAAACTTGAAATTGCATTTTCCTTGTAATCACTTTTTTTTTTTGGGTAGATTTTCTGGTGTTTTAACATGGGTTCACTCACCATAGCTAGAGTAGTTTGCGAACGTTCTAAAGTTTTCATTAAGACTTCTATTATCCGAACTCTTCAAGTCACTAATGCTAGTTTGCTATGTCTAATGGTTTGCAGGATGAGATAGAGCATGGCCTTTTAAATGTAAGACGTGAATTCTCATATATGATTATTATGTGTGTGTATTTTTGGCATTTTAAATTTATCCTTTTGATTAGCGTAAGGAACTGATGCTATCGTTCCATTTTACCTGTTACCCTAGTACAATAGGTACTTCAATGATAATGCAGTACTGATTTTACACACATACACACACACACATATATATATATATATAATATAGACAGATATAGATATATTTATTATTTCCTCTTTTTTTCCCCTCAGGAAAAGCCTAGGAATCATTTAGATATGAGGCATCGCCTGGACTCCAAAGGTCAACGTAAAGGAAAGGTAATTGATTACAGGTATAAATCAATTTCTTAGTTCTTGAGGAACAAAATCTATTTCAACATTTTGGTACAATTGTCTCTTTATAAGACCACATGCTGTCTTGGAGAAGATTAACTACAGAAATATCATGTTTACCAAAAATCTTTATGGGGATTCTTATCTGGGCCGAACGTGGGACTAAGGAATGAGTTCAGACAGATCCGATTTAGAAAGGGAGAGTGTTATGTTTTCTCCTCGATCATAATCTAAAGTGCAACTACACCAAATCATCAACTCACATTAATTTAGTTTCCAAGCTTTTTATGCATATCTTTACATTTCTGCCCCTTTCTGAAGTATACTTTCTGGTATGAATATTCTATGTGCTCTCTTCTGGTCCAAAAGCTGGATTATATTTTTCAAAGATTAAGTAGGTTATGAATTAGACCGATCAGAGGAAATGAAGTTTATTTCTTGCAAAAAAAGGAAAATATTGCTTGTATATTGCAAGGTTTAACTTTTTGAGTTTGGCAATTGGTTCAGCAAAAGAATACTTGTATTTATTTAGCAGAGACTTCAAGAATGATTTGAAAGGACCAGCCATCTATTACTATTTCATTTTTCATATGCTCTATATATTTGTCGTATATATTTATCAAGGCCCTCAAGGGTTTTATCGAAATGTAGAGTAGCTTACCCTTTTAAATTGGGAACCTCTGACTAGTCAACCAGATAAGTCAATTGGATTCTAGATTGATATGTCTCGTCTCGGCTAATGATAAGTTGGTAATTGCAACAATGATTCTTCTTAATTTGGTTGTTGAGCTTTTGATATCTCTCAAGTACAGTTATTGACTTCGTAGTTGTGCATATAATTTTATAGAGTCAGTGAGCTAAGAGTGGTGGAACTCCTGGATGGGCTTTGTGAAAAGATGCAAGATTACACTCTGGAGAAGGTAGTCGTCTTCAAAGTTCTTTTCTGTTGGCTCAGTTTTTTGTAGGAGATATTTTATTTACTATTGCTTCATTCTGGATATGAAAACCAATGGATTTATAGAGTTTTGTTATTAATTTTCATTATTCAAGGAAAAATGTTGTCGTTCATTGGTACATGACAACTGGATATAATGTTTGTAAAGTGCTTTCTGGTCAAGTAAGAATTTTCCAAGTACACTTGGAATAGGTAGTTTTCGGTTGACCGTTCTATTTGCAGACAGATTCAACCAGGCCAAAATGGATCAAGGTGGATAACTGGGATAACCTGACAAGTAAGTATGTCAAATCCATTTGAGAGAGAGACAGGGTGTGTGAGAGAGAAGAGTAAAGAGTAATCATTTTCTACTTTATTTTTTCCATAATGTTACTTGCTATTGAATTTGGAATCTCTATTAGTTGCCTCCGTGACGAGTCATGTTCCATTGACTTGTTTGATTACTCTTCCATGTGAGCGGCATTGACGATGTTGTTTGTAATCATTTGCGGGGGTGTAATTGAGGCTACTTTTTGTTTTTTCCTTTTCCATATTATGTACTAACTTAAATATACTGTATCCATTCACAAGTAAAGGATTTAATGTGTTACGATTTTGTGACCAGCCATCAGTCAGCCAAAAGAACATTGCATCAAGAACAACATTCTGATTTTGTCTTTGTAATTCAAATTCATTTTAGGAAGCAAGCTGACCCCTATTGTTTCTTAAAGAAGAATATCCTTCAAGATTGGGACATAAGTTCCAACATTTGTTCCAGGATTGGTTAGAATATTCTGATTTGTAGCTGACGTAGAAAATCCATCCCCCATGAATTTGATTTCAAGTTTTCTAGGATTCGATTCTTAACTAATTTTTCTGTTATCCTGGTCAGTTTGATGTCCCTCACTGGTTTAAGTACTATTGTGCTGATGCATCACTATCGTCAACTTTCTATTTCAACATGTGGTTATGGAGCTTATGACAAGTGATTCTTTTCCTTGACGTTGTCTCTTTTGTTCTGTTGATAGATAAGCAAGAAGCTCGTGCACATTCCAAAGATATATCGTCTTACTGTGGAAGGTGAGATGAAACTGTTAGTTCTTAGATCTTTGTTTCTTAAGAGTATTTCTGAACTTGCTTCTTCACATGTTAATTCCTTTGTTCTATAATTTTTTTCTTCCCCAAATCTAACCTGTGTGTTCATAACGAGGCAGGTTACTTGAGGAAACAGAAGATAGTGTGAGTTGTCATTGAAAAGTCTTTTGATTTCTCTAAAATGCATGACTATATGAAAGATGACATTTTTGGTTGCCAATTGATCTTGCAGTTGGCAGAGTTTATAAAGAAAGGATCTGTTAAGGTCGGAGGTGTAAGCAAGGTTCTATGTCAAGATTTGAGCAGGCACTGCAGCCAGACCTGGTAATATTGAAGTTAAATCTATAAAATGAAACAAGCGTCACACGACTGTAATATAATGAAAGTCATTGCTGACTCTAGCCCCTGCATCTTATGTATTACACTTGGCATTTCAACAATTTCCTTCAATTCCAGAGAGCAATTTCTCTCTGGAGGTTTTTGAAGAACTTGCGAGTACCCGAATTTAATGAATGTTTTATAAGGGACGTTTTTGTATGTAGCATGTACCCAGGGGGAGTTTATCAGAACTAGTTCTAACTTTTCAGTGTATATGCAGTGGTTGGTCGCAGGTGAACATCAATGAGGATGAATCAGATGGAGAACTGTGATATCACTCGGATTTGGAAGATTCGGTTTTTATTGTCATACATGTATTCTCGTAATTAAAGTTTGCATCCTGTACTGAAGATCTATGCTCATTCCTTCTTTTAGACCAAGGAAATTGCTCCTTTTGGTTGACTGATGTTTTTTTGTTTTAATTTATTTAGTACTCACATTGTGGCGGGTAGTACTATATTTGATGAAGAGATGATAGGTTGAATAACCTTGGTTTCTGGGTAACTTTTTGTTCAAGCAGGGAATTTGTCCATCACATTTTCTAGCTGCCAAGACCCTGATTATAATCGTATGGTAAGAAGGAAGATGTCGCAATATGTATATATTGTTATCCTTCCACATGTTTTCCAACTGTGGGAAAAAGGAAGACATTAAAGATTCTCTCTAGAGCCACCTCTGAGACTCGACTTTCATCTTTTCTGGCTGACACCTGAGAGCTATTGCAGAAACTCAATAGCAAAGCCATGGAATCGATGAGACAGCTACGGACTTTACCGACCAAAAAATGCTCACAAAATTCAAAGAGCAATGCTTCTAATTGTTACAACACAGCCGTATCTCCCCCCCCACCCCCAACAAAGCTTTAAACCCCAAGTTTGGATAATGCCTAAGAGGCAGCATCGAAACAGCAGTGGCCGCAGCAATGGGTTGGGTGAGAATGGTCCTCCCCTGCCATATGTTAGTCCAATAAAATTATATACATCCAAGTTCCAACGTCAGTGAATCCTTCCACACGCTCTTTAATCATGTCTTGAATTGCAATCCAGTACACCCTTCAATAAATTCAATCTCTCTACATGTATACTCTTCCGTACACGGCTGTGAGGTATCTCTATCCTAAGGGGAGGATCAGCTGAAAAACAGACCACAATAACAGTTAAATTATCACATGTATTGCGCTTGAGTGACTCCCATTCAAGCTCTCTTGAGCGTCGCTCCGGATCATTGTGATTTGTGAACAAATGATCATGACAGCAAATTGTAACAGCAAACTGGCTGATCATGACATCCCATAGCCCATCACACCCCATTATTAAAAACTAATCATCCTCAATCAGTGCATTTCCTGCAACTCTTGCTCTGCACTTAATGGGCATATGGATCCCTTGGCAACCTTTCATATGCCAGTCCCCTATGGCATGTCCAACCGCCAACTGCACATTGAGGTAGCCATCATAAATGACTCCAAGTTTCTCAATCCTTAGTCTTTCAGATGTGCAATCAGGTTTGTGATCCTTAGACATCTCGATGGCTCTACCCCGTCTCCCAAGAACAGCTCGACAGTCTCCTGCATTGGCAATTATCATTGTCCTGTGAAGACGAAGACATTGTTAACTGCTTCCAAAATCCAAACACATCGAGAATGCGGCGCTAAACAGATGTTCCAGCTGGTTAAACCACATTATTCTAATCATCAGATACCTTCCGAAGATAATTGCGGTCAAAGCAGTTGTACCAGAGGATATGTCTAGCGAACTAGCGACTGCAAATGCATAATCCGCTTTCAAAAATGCACCCTTGATCGCCTTCTTCACGCAAAGTGGAGAATAGGAGTCCTCAACTATGAATCTAACAATATTATTTCTGACTAATGACGCTGCATCTGTCCCACCATGGTCATCAAGTACCTGTCAGCGTACATTGATGAATCACACACATGGCCACTTACTATGAATCTACAAGTGATGAGATATGAAAATTACTAAGTCATCCAAAATACTAGAGCAAACATTATTATTGAGAAAAAAAAAAAGTAACAAGATAGTTACTTAAATCTGTATAAAAGTAGGAGCAGAAAAAATTAAAATTAAAAATTCTGGTATTAGATTTAAGTATTGCGGTTGGAAGCAAGTGGTTATTGCGGCTGAGAGAGATAATTCGGGGGGTTGGCTTGGCTTCTGCTGTTTGCTTTCCCAAGTATTGCGGCTACTTTTTGCAGTGTTTGCAGTGAGCCGGTGACTTTTCAGTTTTCAACCCAAAAGAAATGATGCCCAGTCCAGTGTATAGGAGCCCGGATATAGAACTAGAAGTGGGTCGTCTGATGGAAAGCCCATAAAAGAGTGCAAACAATGATGACATCACGATTGACGTGTTTGAGGACTATTATACCTTTTTTTTTTCTATCTGCTATTACAAGAAAAGGTCATAAAGAGGACTTTTTTTGAAAGAATTTGTACTCATAATTTATTTAGAAAGTATATTTTAATATTTAGGATCATTCTAAAATTTGTTAAAATAATGGTTTCGATTTTTTTTTTAAATTCAAAAAAACTAAAAATATTAAAAAAATTACTAAAATATCATTATAGTTCGAAAATGAAAAGGAAAAAAAAAATAAGAATCGTAAAAACTCTTACGAACGAACATGCAGAAAACTTAACTTTCATAATTCTCTTGTCACAAAATAGAATCGCGGAAGCTCAAACCCTTAGTTTCGTAAAGCTCAAACCCTTAACAGTTGAAAAAAATCTGAATCAATGGTTCGCAGTCGACAAAATTTGAAGAAATAATTTGAAAAATAATCGAAGGTAGCGCTGGAATGACAATCAAAAATTGATTTCATATTTTTTTGGAGTTATTATATTTATTTTGATTTGAAATTTGAAGTATTTACAGGGCTCAAACCATCGAGCAGTTTAAAATATATTGCTCGATAGATCAATGAGAATACTAATGTCCATCGAGCCATCGAGCAAGAAGTTCATATGCATTGCTCGACGAATGGCCATCAAGTCATCAGGCAATCGAGCAGTGCATATGAACTTCTTGCTCGATTGACATTAATATTCACATCGAGCAATTAAGTAGTACAATGTCGATGGCTCGATGGTTATTCATCTCGATGGTTATTCATCAGGACATCGAGCAACTCAGTTTATATGAACTACTTGATGGCTCGATTACTGCTCATATTCCCATCGAGTATTACAGTCTTATTCTGAATTTTTTTAAAAAAAATTTCAATTTAGTTTTATATAGTTTAGTTTAATTATTTTTCATTTTAGGTGGATCAAATTCCTATATATCGTGAGCTCACCTATAATTGACCAAACTCTTTATTTTAATATCCGCATTACTGTGATATCAAAGCAAGAAGTGGTGATTGCCGATATATGGAAGAAGTTGACCTTAGTACAGTTGAAGTCTAAAGTCTACTTGTCTGGGACATTTTCTGGATGTGAGTAGTCAACTTAAGAACTCGGGCCCACTTATGAACTTTTTCATTCTTTAACAAGTGGAGTGCAAGAAGAAGCACCAATTGTGGTTTACGCACCACAAGAAGCCTATGCAGTTTGGTTTGAGGGAATTTGCATTGATGATGGGATTAAAATGTCATACAGAACTTCTGGACCACATAATTAAGATGATAGAAAAAGACGAGCACTTGTTGAATAAGTATCTTGGTGGGAAGCTTATCAATGTGTCGGAGCTAGCAGAGAAATTTAAAAGTGATGATGAGCCAAGGAGTAACAAGGATGATGAGCCAAGAAGTAACAAGGATTATGAGATTGTGAAGATGGCTATTGTTTATTTCATTGAGGAAGTCCTTTTGGCACAAGGGTAGAGGAACAAGATCTGACCATTGACATTGTTCATAACCAACAATTTAGGCCGACTCGAGCAATACCCTTAGGGTATACGTAGTTATGAGCTTACAATTCAATCTATTAAGAAGGATATCAAGAAGAAGGCAGTTGCACATAGGGACCGGTCGGAGGGGACAGAGCCGAAAGAAGAAACCTATGACTTATATGGATTTCCGCTTGCTTTACAGGTTAGGGTTTATATCGAACTTGTACCATATTTTAGTTTATATTTGCTAATAGTTAATTCATAACTTTATAGGTATATGGTTATGAAACCATTCTTCATCTTGGAAGGAAAGCTAGAGTTTGGGGTAATGAGAATCGAATGCCTCGAATTTTAAATTGGTCATCAGTGGATTCACTTATCAGTCATGAAAATGTCGTGTCGTGGACTAAGAAAAAACAAGTAATGTTTAATTTCTTTAATTCATCTAGTACTTTATTTCATCATACTACTTGAAATTAAACTGACTTTAATATTTGTTTGATGCAGCTCATCATTCGTGGAATCCTAAAGCCAACTAAGAAAGAATTAAGTCACAATATTTGAGTACTCTTCAAGCTTTCGTGGATGAGGATGACGAAGTTGTGGAACACTGGACTAGGGTGTTGGAGGAAGAAGAAGTATAAGAAGTAGAAAAAGTAGTAGATGAAGAAGTAGAAGAAGAAGAAGAAATATAAGAAAAAATAGAAGGAAAAAAAGTAGATAAAGAAGAAGGGAAAGTAGAAGTAATTGAGCTGAAAATGAAAACAACGTTGAGGTTGGATGATCTTATTCGTGGCTTAGAGAAGATGATTATGGGAGAGATGGATAAGATGTTCAGAAAATTGAATAGCCGGATAAGAGAGACGGAGAAGATGTTTATAGATATAAGAGATGGGACGGTTCCTCAAAATCTCTCTCATACTCGCAAATATCTGTCATATCTCAGATGGACCATCAAATATCGGCCCCTTCAAAAGAGAAAGTTACAGAAGAGTCGGCGGAGTCGTATGTGACCTCGCCTATCATTAAGATCGGACAGGGTCAAAGGATGAAAAAGCATGCTCCGGCCCTCACCTCTCCCTTTATAGACATCAGAAAGAAGCGAAAATATAAAAAAGAGAAGGGATTGTTGGTGACTCCGCTTCTTACCCTAAATAAGGATAACAAGATAGCTATACAAAAATGACTATAGACTGACACTGTGAAATAAGTTTTCTTTTTCTTAAACTCTAACTTGATTTAAGATTTATTTTATTTATTACATTGTTTGCTTATGAGAACTTGATTTTTCTCTATCAGGGACCCGATCATAGGTTTTGAAAGCCTAAAGTACGATAAGGAATTTATTCACACAATACTGCATCCCTCGTCATGGCTAGACAGTTTTGTAAACATTCAAAACTATTTTTGAAAACTATTATTTATACACTAATAAATTTCTGAAAAGTAACTTAGCCTAATTGATTGTTTTTATTATTTTACTTTATGATTGCAGCATTTAGATGAGTATATGTTTCTGCTACGGATGAGGCGGCATAAGTTTAATGATGTGCTTCACCAATCCTTCGCTTTCTTATATTAAGTATTCCCTTAGTTCCTGTATATATATTGGAATGAGACATTTAAGAGCTTGAAAAAAGAAGATCGAGAAAGTTATGCATTTCTAGACGATTCTTTGATGAAGTCATATATTGATAGTGAGGCACCAATAATTAGAATTGTATGGAGGCACGTAGACCGTTTGTACATCCCTTACAACATTAAAGATGAACATTAGGCGGCCTTGGTCGTGGACATTCCTAAATGTGCGATTAGGGTCATGCACAGCTTGTCAAGTAGCAATTATTATAGGAATAATATATTACAATTATTAATTCAGATAAGCACGATTATCTCGTACTTGTTGAGGAGCGGTGGGTTTGACTGCAGCTTCCAACCATTCGAGATCGTAGTGGTCACCGGATTGCATGAGAACAAAGCAATAGTAAAAGAGGATTGTGGAGTATATATTGAAATATTTAGAGTATCACCATGCAAATTAGCTGTAAATCTAATTTGTGATGATCGTATTAGACTTTTTGATGACTGTATGAGTTTTTTCCAAAGTCAGATAGCATGTGACATATATCAAATTTATATAGACATTTAATATATTAATGAATGAAATTTTGATTTTACGATATTTATGATAATTTTATAATTTAATATATAGGTATATGTAATTTTGTAATTTGATATATTGACATACTAACTCTTTTGGCTAATTTGATTTCCGGTTTTTAGCTTAAAAGAAAAAGATTTATATTTTCTGTGTTCAAGATTCTACAAGTATAAGGTGCTGTATCTAATTAATCATTACAGCTCTTTTGCTGTGTTCCACTCTTCCAGGAGGGATGATTCTATCTCAAATCTCTTGTTCCCTTGTTCAGGTTTTATTAATTCCTTTCTTCCCCCCTTCCTTTCTCACCATTTACTGGTATGATTGTTTCATTCTAGGCACCATGAGATATTTGTTGGAGTCGTAAATCGATAGGGCACGGAGGCCTTGGCCCTCATTCATCATCATAAGCAAAGAAAGAAATGAGTTCAATTTGTTTTATTTTTTCGCTCTTCATTTATTCTTCATTGCTGTGTTATGGATTTGGTGGGAATACTTCTGTGAGAGCGCCACCCCCCGTTGTTAAGATCGGAGCTCTTTTCTCGTTTGAATCCACCATTGGAAAAGTCTCCAAGATTGCTATTGATGAAGCCGTGAAAGATGTTAATTCCAATTCCAGCATCCTCCCTCAAACAAAGCTTGTTATATCCATGCGAAATTCCAATTGCACTGGCTTTTATGGGATGGTCGAAGGTAATTTAATTTTTCTTCCTGAAAGGCTCAAATATTTGATCATTGATCGTGCATTCTCCTTGGGATGCTTTTCTTCAGATCCCATTTAACGAGATATTAACTTGTCGGTGATTATTCCAGCCCTGCACTTCATGAAGACTGAAACAGTAGCCATCATAGGCCCTCAATCTTCTGTCGTTTCGCATACTGTATATCATGTTGCAAATGAACTCCAAGTTCCCCTATTGGCATTTGCAGCTACAGACCCAACTCTCTCTTCCCTTCAGTTCTCTTTCTTTGTTGGCACGACGCAAAGTGATTTCTTCCAAATGACTGCTGTGGCTGAGTTTGTTGATCATTTTGGTTGGAAGGCAGTCATTGCAATTTTCATTGATGATGATTATGGCCGGAATGGTGTTGCTGCATTAGAGGATGAGCTCTCTGAAAGGCAATGTAGAATCTTCTATAAGGCGGGAATCAGCCCAGACTCTGGAGCTACTCGGGGTGACATTATTGATCTCCTTGTAAAGGTTTCAATGATGGAATCTCGAGTTGTCGTTCTCCAAGTAAATTCCAACTCGGGTTTCTTGGTTTTTACAGTGGCTAAATACCTTGGAATGATGGGTAATGGGTATGTATGGATAGCTACCGATTGGCTCTCCTCTGTTTTAGATTCTGCCCCCCCTCTCTCTTCTGAAACCATGGATTCAATGCAAGGGATTATTGTTCTGCGCCAGCACACACCGGATTCAGACAGAAAGAGAGCTTTCTTGTCCAAGTGGAACAAGTTAACTGGTGGTTCTGTGGGGCTGAATTCTTATGGTCTTTATGCTTATGATTCTGTTTGGCTGGTTGCTCATGCTCTTGATGAATTTTTTAAACAGGGTGGTATCATTTCATTTTCTAATGATTCCAGGATACATTCGGTTGAAGGCGGTGGTCTTCACCTTGAAGAAATGTTCATATTTGATGGGGGAATGCTTCTGCTGAAGAATATACTACAGAGTAACCTCGTGGGTTTGACTGGTCCGATCAAGTTTAATTCAGATGGGTCTCTCATGCTTCCAGCATATGATATCTTGAATGTGATAGGGACTGGGATCCTTCGGGTTGGTTACTGGTCCAACTATTCGGGTTTATCAACTGTTGCTCCAGAGACACTCTATAGCAGGCCACCTAATCGCTCAAGTGCAAACCAGAAACTATACAGCGTAATCTGGCCCGGAGAGACATTGGTGAAGCCCCATGGATGGGTTTTCCCAAACAATTGAAAGCAATTGCGAGTCGGTGTTCCTATTCGGGTCAGCTACAAAGAATTTGTATCACAGTCGCAGGGTACTGATATGTTCAAGGGTTTTTGCATTGACGTATTTACAGGGGCTGTAAACCTTCTACCACATGCTGTTCCATATCGATTTATCCCCTTTGGAGATGGTCTTAATAACCCTAGCTACACAGAGCTTGTGAATTTGATCACCACCGATGTGAGTACTACTAATTCTGCTTCCGCAACGTGAATATGATATTCAAAGTTTTTGTGTTTTTCTCTAGCTTAGAATTCTTCCAATTTATTTACTACTTGTATCAGTTCTTTGATGCTGTGGTAGGTGACATCGCCATTGTCACAAACAGGACAAAGATCGTGGATTTCACTCAGCCATATGCTGCATCTGGGCTTGTTGTCGTGGCTCCATTTAAAAAGCTGAACACTGGTGCTTGGGCTTTCCTAAGACCATTCTCTCCATTCATGTGGACTGTCACTGCTATTTTGATCATTGTTATTGGGATTTTTGTATGGATTCTGGAACATATGATTAATGACGAATTCAGGGGCCCACCTAAGCGGCAATTATTAACTCTTTTGTGGTGAGTTCTATGTTGCAATGTACATTTTATCTGATATCTGTGTTCATCATGAACACACTAAAATATGCTCTACTGTTGTAACTCCGTCTCATGCTAAAATGTGTTTTCTATTGGCCTTGCAGGTTTAGCTTCTCCACCCTATTTTTTGCTCATAGTAAGTGAAGTGCAGCCTGGCTGAAAGTCTTGTCTTCTTATTCAAACCCTCCTTTTTTCTCTTCCCCATCATATTTGTAAATAGAGTTTCTTGTGTGCGTATTTACTATTGCAGGAGAAAATACAGTGAGCACACTGGGTCGAATGGTGCTGATCATATGGCTGTTTGTGGTATTGATAATCAACTCCAGCTACACTGCGAGTCTAACATCAATTCTGACAGTGCAGCAGCTCTCTTCTCTAATTACAGGAATCAACAGCTTGAAATTGAATGAGGATCCGATTGGATATCTAGCGGGATCTTTTGCTGAATATTATTTGAGTGAGGAGTTCAACATTTCCAAATCAAGACCTGTTCCTCTAGGATCACCTGAAGCTTATGCTAGGGCTTGAGCTTGGCCCCAAAAAGGGAGGTGTTGCTGCAGTTGT
Organism: Coriaria nepalensis; assembly: GCA_027186245.1. Classification (NCBI taxonomy): domain Eukaryota; kingdom Viridiplantae; phylum Streptophyta; class Magnoliopsida; order Cucurbitales; family Coriariaceae; genus Coriaria; species Coriaria nepalensis. Next base: position 14,094,722 of record CP114484.1, read on the forward strand.
TGATGAGCGCCTTTATGTAGAGCTTTTCCTTTCGAGGCACTGCACTTTCAGAATGATTGGTCAAGAATTCACAAAGAGCAGCTGGGGTTTTGCATTTCAACACGGCTCTGCCTTAGCCGTCGATATGTCAACTGCCATTTTGCTGCTGGCAGAGAATGGTGATCTACAAAGGATTCAGGATAAGTGGCTGATGCAAAGCAGTTGCAGCCTGGACAGCACTGAAATAGAATCAGACCACCTCCATCTTAAGAGCTTTTGGGGCCTCTTTCTTCCATGTGGGTTAGCTTGTTTCATTGCTCTCCTCATATATTTTTGTTGGGATAATTCTGCAGTTAAAAAGACGTGGTGCTGCATCCACTGAATCGGAATTGAGTGAAGTGGGAATGTCAGGTTCAAGGCATATCCGGCGTATATTGTCGTTGATGGATGAGAAGAAAGAGGCACCAAATAATAATAATGCTTCAAGCAAACTGTAATTGAATTTGGGGTGAGCCCAAAATCTGGTTAGCCTATCTTGTTATGAATTAGGTTGCCATTTTAGGTTTCAAAGCCCGAAACCCATTGTCTTACCGGGTCTTGAAACGGGTAATAAACCGGGTCACTATATATATATATATATATATATATATATATATATATATATATATATATATATATGACAATCTGATTAGGGCATCAGATCGATCTCTCTTTCTCTTTGCCAAATTTGCGCGTCGCTTGTGAAATGCGATTAGGGTTCTTCGTCTTCTCCATGTGATCTCATGATTCTGGTTGTTTCTTTCTGATACTTGATCTTACATGTTGTATGTTATGCTATTATCTATTGATTTCTTAAGGTTATTGGTATGAATCAGATGTCTAGGTTGAGTCAGTGTTCTTGATCTTTGAGTTAGACGTTACTGGTGATTTTGTGGTTAATCAATCTCCATTTGATTTTTCAATTTTGTATAATAGCATAGTTTGCAACTGAGATCGTTGGTTTGTAATTGGATAATATCATTACTAATGCAAATGAGTTTCATTCGGTTTTCTGGAGCTCGGAGTGGACGTAGCTTATGATTGATCGGTTTGATCTTCATAAGTGAACCACTATAACTCTCTCTGTTGATTTACTTTATTGTCTTTTACATTCTATTCCGCTTGCAGGAGAATCTTGAAATGTGTATTAAACACAAATTGTCTATTAAAGAGAGATAAATAATCTAGTTGGAAGATAAATATATCTAGGCAAGATCAATCTATAATCACTACAATAGTTTTAGAGCTTGTGTTCTTATGTGTGTTTTGTTGAATTTGAAACTTAGAAATCGTAAATATGCTTGATAACTGTATAGGGAATATGCATATGTCATGATTGAATGATCTGTAGTATTGTTCGTTTGAAAATCTTGACTGTTATTAAAAGTGTATATTGTATAGTGTGAAATTAAGTATATAAGTTGTATGCAATTGTTGATTCACATAACAGATTAGGTCTAAAATTCTTAAATCTTTCATGTTGTATAGAGACTTGCATCTAGATTTGTTAAATATGTGTTTTTAAGAATAGATTGTGAGACTGCACACAAAAAAAAAAAAAAAATTTTCCTGGAAACTGTGTTTTGTTCCTTTGTGTGTTTTTTAAAATTTGAGAAATATAAGTACTCGCATGGAGATACTCATTTTCGATGGCAAATCAGATTTTGGCATTTGGAAGAAAAAAATGAAAGCGGTATTCTCACACAACAAAGTGGCTATAGCCTTAGAAAGTGATGATGTAAAATGGACAGCAACTTTGATAGCCTGAAAGGCTGAAATAGATGAAGAGGCATACAGCCTCACGATATTGAATCTTGGAGAAAATGTCCTATGAAAGGTTGATGGTTCAGAGACACCACTGTCTCTGTGAGGTAAATTCGAATCTCTATATGCCCTAAATATGCTCCTGAATTAGCCTACTTGAAAGGAAACCTTTTTAATTGGAAAATGGATGTATCAAAAAGTCTTGATGATAACCTAGATGAATTTAATTTTAAAAGGAACTAGCCAAGCATTAGATGGTTCTAGTCAAGCTATTATTTTATTACAATCACCGCATGATGAGTATTTTGTTGTTAGAAATGCTTTGAAGTACATAGGTGGAATACCAAAATTGAACTTAATTATAGCAAGTCTAAAAGCTAGAGAACTATAAATTAGTACCGGTAAGAGATCTAGTCTTAACCTGTTTGCTAAAGGGAAACCACTAAAGAAATAAATCTTTAATAAAAACAAGAATACTAAGAAAAACAAGCATATTAAGAAGAAAGAAACAAATGAATCTAGAAAGTACTATCATTGTGGGAAAAAGGGACATTTAATGAAAGATTGTTACATTTTAAATTATAATAAGAAAGCTACTCGAGGAAATGTGGAAGGAAATGTGACTGGTACAATATGTCTCCGAAGTCTTAAATATAACAAAATGCATTGTGGTCAATGAATGGATCATGGACTCAGGTTGTACTTTTCACATGAGTCCTACCAAATAGTAGTTTTTAGACTTTAAGGAAATAGAAGAAGGTACTATTTTTATGGGGAACAAACAAATGTGTAGGATTCATGGTATAAAAAATATTACTCTTAAATTATATGATAGTAGGGTAATCTTACTAACTAAGGTTAGGTATATTCCTTAACTTAAGAGAAACTTATATCTCTTGAAACCTTAGATGAATCTGGCTACTTATATAAAGCAAAAAGTGGTAATGATTGTAAGTAAAAACAATAAACATATTCTTAAAGGAACTAAGAAAAATGGTCTCTATGTACTATGTAGTTACCATTTTGTTTCTAGTCATAATATTGCACTTCTTTCTTCTAATATTGATATAACTGAAAAAATGACATCTAAGGCTAAGTAATATGAGTAAAAAAAGTTTAGATGAATTATATAAACATGGATATTTTGAAAATGAAACTATCACACCATTTGAGTTTTGTGAAACTTGTGTATTAGTTAAACAACATAGGCTAAGTTTTCCTAAGAGAGTTCATTTAGCTAGGGATTGTTTAGATTACCTACATGCTGATTTGTAGAGACCTGAAAAAGTCCAATCTCATGGTGGTAGTAGTTACTTCCTTTCTATTGTTGATAATTTCAGTAGAAAAGTCTGGGTTTTTCTCTTGAGATCTAAGGATAAAGCTTTTGTAAAGTTTAAAGAGTGGAAGATATTAGTAGAAAATCAAACAAATAAAAGGAACAAAACTCTTAGAACTGATAATGGTCTAGAGTTTTGTAATACTTATTTTGACAGTTTCTGTAAGGAAAATGGTATAACCAGATATAGAACAATGGTCAAAACTTCACAACACAATGGAGTAGCAGAAAGAATGAATATGACCCTCTTAGAGAAAGTTAAGTGTCTTATGTTCACATCAGAATTGCCAAAAGATTCTTAGGCAGAGGCTGTAAAAACTGCAGCTTACCTAATAAACAGGAGCCCATCAACTTCCTTAGAGTTTAGATGTTCATAATAGATTTGGTTAGGGAGAAAACCAAAGTTTTGTCATCTTAAAATCTTTGGATGTACTGCATATGCTCATAAGAAGGATGGTAAATTAGATCTGAGATCCCAAAAGTGTATTTTCTTAGGCTATGAAGAAGTCACAAAATGGTATATGTTATATGATAAGGAGTCGGTTGGAGTTAAAGTTATAATTAGTCGCGATCTCATCTTTAATGAAAAAATATTTCCATGTAAAGCTGAAAATTCTAATACAGGTACATCTAACCCTCAAGGGGGTTCTCACATTGAGGTAGAGGACGTTACTCTTGTTGATCATCATGGACAACAAGAGCTAGACACTCCTCTCAATGATCTTGAGTCATATGATGATGTGTCATGCACATCTGATAGGCAATATCAAGATTATGATATTGTTGAGATCTTAGATAGATTGAATCATGATGATCTAGCCAATTACCAATTGGCCCGAGATAAGGGTAAACGGACAGTAACACCTAATTCTAAGTACTTTTATGCTAATCTAATCTTTACTGCTCTAGTGCCATAAACTGAGATTATGGAAAAGGAGCCTGAAGACTATGAGGCTACAATCACTTCTAAAGATAGTAAGAAGTGGTTGTCTGCTATAGAAGAAGAGATGGAATCTCTTAATGCAAACAAAACTTCGAACTTAGTGCTAAAACCAGACAAGGAAAAGTTAATTGACTATAAGTGGATATTCAAGATTAAAGAAGGTATGACTTCTAACAATCCTCCCAAGTATAAAGCTAGGCTAGTAGCTAAAAGTTTTACTCAAAAGGAGAGCGTTGATTTTCATGAGATCTTTTCACCTGTAGTTAAGTTTAAAACAATTCGAATTATGTTATTATTAGTTGCATATCATAATTTAGAACTAGAACAAATGGATATTAAAACTGTTTTTCTTTATGGTGAATTAGATGAAATTATTTACATAAATCAATCTGCTGGTTTTGTTAGTAAAAAGCACCCCAATTATGTTTGTTTGTTAAATAAATCTCTATATGGTCTCAAACAATCTCCTAGACAATGGTATAAGAGATTTGATAAATTTGTATTTAGTATAGGATTTAAAAGAAGCATGTTTGATTGTTATTTTTACTATTCATGCATTGATGACACTCCTATTTATCTACTATTTATGCAGACGATATGTTGTTAATATGTAAATCAAAAGAGAAAATAGTATAAAATCTAAATTGAATTTTGAATTTGAAATGAAGGATTTAGGATGTGCTAAGAAGATTTTAGGAATAGAGATAATTAGAGATATAAAAAATAGCAACCTAAAACTGCATCAAAGTACTTGTTTAAAGAAAGTAGCTTCTAGGTTTGAAGTTAGTAACTGCAAAAGTGTTAGTCCTCTACTTACTAATCATTTTATTTTAAGTAAATTACAAAGTCCCAAACTTGATCAAGACATACTAAAAATGGATAAAATACCTTATTCAAATGTCATAGGTTCGATCATGTATGCAATGATCACTACTAGACCAGATTTAGGTTTTGATGTTTTATTACTGAGCAGATTCATGTCAAATCCGAGGTATGATTATTGGCTGACATTAAAATGATTATTGAGATATATTAGTAGTACTTGTAATCTTGGATTAAATTTTTCTAAATGGACTAATGATTTGAATCTAGTTGGCTTTGTAGATTCGGATTTTGTAGGCGATCGGGATACAATGAAATTAACGACCTCTTATCAATTCCTTTTTGGAGGGAATTGTATGAGTTGGAAGACACAATTACAAACATTAGTTGCTCTCTCATCAACTGAAGCAGAGTATGTGACAGCAACTGATACCTTTAAAGAGGCAATATGGTTGCAATATTTTTTAAGAGAAATCTGTATACTTGAGAGGTCTGTACAGTTTTCTCAAATAATCAATCTGCTATTAATTTGAGTAAAAATCATATTCATCATGAGCGGACAAAATATGTTTATGTTAAATATCATTATGTTCGGGATCAAATTGTTCTCATTATGCTTAATATAGCCAAAGTCCCAACAGAGGAAAATCCATCGAATATGGGACAAAAGTTGTTTATGTCACAAAGTTCATTCACTTTTTGAACTTACTACACATGGGGTGTCATTGATTAAATTCGGGCTGTGAGAGATTTCCGAGATGAAGACCATTGGGGTACTAGTGATGATACGATATTTATGGGCTCAAGGTGGAGTATGTAATTGAATTTGGGGTGAGCTCAAAATCTGGTTGGCCCATCTTGTTATGAATTGAGTTGCAATTTTGGCTTTTTAGTCCAAAACCCACTGTCTTACCGACTTTCGAAATGGGTAATAAACCGGGTCACTATATATATATGTATATATAATAATCTTATTAGGGCATCCGATCGTTCTCTCTTTCTCTTTTCCAAATCTGTGTGCCGCTTGCGAAATACGTTGCGGTTCTCATGTTGTGAAATACATTCATCCGCCACGGAGCTCATGTTAGAGACGTGTTGATTCTCTACAGCCACAACGAGGTGGATTCCAGAGTTGGGGAAGGCTTCCAAGATCTCAGGGTTAGTGTCGTAGATTTTGACCTTGTCAATCAGAGTGGACTCGAGGAGGTCCGCTACTTTCTTAGGCGGTGGCAGGTTGTTTCCCAGGGTGCCGTAGTTTTTGCCCACACTAGACACTGTTTGAAGAAATGGGGTTGTAATATGTATAATGAGGATCAGTAAGTTGTGGAGCTTGGGGGATTCCATGGCTAGCTCAGCTAGATGCTGTCTGTGTCTTAATTGTGTCTCTCTCTACTCCGTCTGGATAGCTTTGGTTATCTATATTTAGCTATATGAACCAATCAAGCGGGTGCTTCTATCAATTCTATGTACATATATCTATCATATATCATATTGTGATTGGGCCATGCACTCCTGAGTTAATATTGTCTTAGGACAAAGTCATCGGGGAAAGTAGAACAATGCGCGCAGAGGATCGGAATAATTGAAAATCATGGCGGTCTTTTCTTTATTTATTTTTTAAAAGAATTATGAATTAGTATACTGTATATACTATTTGGGTACCACGGAATTTTGACAAACTCGATGTTCCAATTCTTTAATTCAACATGCTCTGTCCATGGCAATCTTTGATTCTAACAAACAGAATCGACATTTTAACAAAGAAAGGGTTAAAAAGTGATGAGGGAGTGAACATACGCACCATTCGGTCGTAGAGAGTGAGAATGGTACATACATAATTACATATGGTGGGGCAAACCAGACCTAAACCACAGATATTGGTATCGTGTGATGTATCCAAAACTTACCAGCTTCAGATGTTTGCCCCCCACTCTCAGGGAAGAGTGGATACAATCACAAACATACAACTTTTCTCGCCATATTTCAGATAAGCGGGATGAATTGCATTCAGATGAGAGAGAGATGAAAACTATCCACCCACAATTTGCAATTGAATTTTGTCTTGGAAACTACTAATTAGTACATATGTTTCCGAAAGGAGCCAGACCCATTCAAACCAGCAAACAAGTAGCTAGGAGAAATCAGTTCATGCACCCAATACAACACGGGCAATTCTTTACTAAAAATACTGTGAGATATTACACGCACCCAAGCTTTGAGGCCACAGAAGTCCAAAGAAAAATATGAGAGGGAGGCAGAAGGGTGAATGATAAAGGAGGCCAAGTATTACCAAAACAATATCCCAATCTTATATGGCAGGTTCCACTTCGTCTGAGTTCACAGCAACTCCATTTGGAGAATCCTCTGATCGAAGTTGAGAAGAAACATCGTCGATAGCAGAGTTCAGTTGCTCAATCTTTTGAGCCAGCACTTTTCTGGTTTTCTGTAATTTTGATGAATGAATAATTAATTATAGGTAATGTCAAAACACAAGGGCCATATATAATTAATCCCATGACAGCAGCTTCTCCCCCCAAATTTTTTGTTCCTAAACATAGGATTAACATTTGCATTGGAGCGATTATTTTGTTATGTCATTTTGCATTATAGGTCCATCATGGAAGTAAACTTCTCACCTCCAAAGCTTTTTCTTCATCATAAATGAACTTGGGAAGTTTTCTCATCAAATCCTTCCTGTCAGCTCCAGCTAGCGCTTTGCTGATCTGTGAGCACAAGAAATTTTCAATTGGAGAGAAAATGTAAAGCAGAAGAAAGACAAGAACCCCTGCTCTGTAATTAAGAGGCCATATAGCCATCACATGGCTATCACGGACCAGATAATGTGATAAAAACATGATACGTAAAACAAATATTTAAGATGGCCTAGTGCCAGATTGTAGAATTTAGCACTAGAGGAACCATGATTCTTTGTAGTGAAGGAAACCTGAGGAGCATATACGCAGCCAAGAGTTCCAACTATTAGCCCTCCCAAGACAAAGCCCCCAACAAAGATGCTGGCACTGCTTGGCCTTCCGCCATCACTGTTACAACGCCACAATTGGAAACAGGCATCAAAAAGTCTCTAAACTATAGAAAAACAGAGACCTGATCATGATTAGAAAAGGATTTTTAATAACATTTGCAATATCATAATACCTATATGCGGCTTGAACTGAAAGTGACCTTCTGGAGGCACAAAGTTTCACCTTTCCAAGACAACCAGCTGACCTCAGAGGATATCCTAGCACAATAATTGATGAGAATAGAAGACTTAATCGTATGCTATATAATGGGTTCGCACAGAGATACACTTGGGCACTTATTCAATGAAAAGAGACTAATTTTTATGGTTATCGAGATGTCTAATAATGCAGAATGTTGTGATCTGATTTCTATATATATATATATATATATATAAATTGCATCTTCATTGATCCAAAATCCCATTGTGTAAAGAAAATGAAAGAGAGAGGTGGATTCAGCTAAAATTTCATATTAAAAAAAAAAAAACTGGGAAAAAAAATTCCATTCAACCTGGCAAAGATGATAAATAGAAAATCTAGATCATTAAACTCAAAGTCAGGAGTAGTAAATGAAAATCAGGGCATCGGCTATAGTTCAAGAATTGGAAACCAGCTCAATATGATGACTCGGAAGAAATCAAAGTTAAAGAGGCAGGTCAGATGCAAGAAATGAAAAGAAAACGAAGGACCAATCAATCGGGTCGCAAGCTAAAGACGGAAAGAGAGAGAGAGGGTAAAATTTACCAGACGAGAACTGGATTCGAGGGCTTTTGGTTAAAACCAGCGAATTCGATATAGCTGCCATTGTTTGTTTACAAGCACAGAAGAAGGCGGAAATGGAGTGCGTGTGAGACACAAGGTCGAGAATTGAGATTTGAGAACTGGATTAATTAGCTATTATTTTAACTGAGATTTCTGGGTTCGTTCGTCGGTTCGATAACATCTATGCTATGCTATGTAGCCTTGTAATGAAACTATCTGGAGGGAGGGAGAGACAGAATCCTGTGCGTTGCGGGTCATTACATTTCCAACACGCGCGCGCTCGATTTTCATCACCAGACGCAAAATTAGCGGAGGACCATCCCGCCAAGTCCAACGGCCCAACTGCCAAGTCATAGACCAGAGTACCAGACCGCCAGCCGGCACAGAAGCTAAGTAATGTGCCTTGGCCCATATCTTCAGAAATGATCTTGAGAAGCCCAAACTGTAGGATTCAGGCTTGATATGGAGCATTTTACAACAATCATATTATCTAAAACCATACTCCGTTACATATGATATGGACCTAACAATTACGCCTTGATATCAAGTTCATCACGACCCAAATCCGAATAAGACCGGTACACGATTTTATTATTTATTTTATAAGATTAAGTAAGCTTTTATTCAATTTTAAAAAATAAAAATAAAAATTGATAATACATAAGCAAAATCGGTATAAGAATTTCTGTAAAACATGATAACGCATGTATATGTTTATATATTCTAAAACTAAATGAAATAATGTCATATAAAATATTTTTTTATTATTTATATTAAAATTTATATATAAGATGATTGTATTGAACATAAACAACTCTAATGGTCCACTCGAGTTCTATACATAATGTCAAAGTGGACTACAAAATATCAATATATCAAATAAGTGGAATATAAATAGTCAAAACAAATATTCACTCATTTACCTATATCTTGTATGTTGGGCTAAGTGATTAGGTATCTAGAAAAAAAAAATTTAAGAAAAAGTGAGTCGAAAACTTAATGAATTAATGTTACATAATTATGTACACAGGACAAGTTTTTATTTATTAAAATATGCATAATTATAAACTGAATGCTTAATAATTTCATATCCTCATATAAAAAAAAATTGTCAATGAATATCCATATCGGTAAACTAATAAACTATAGAACAATAATTTCACTTCATGATCATGTCACCCACATGTGTATAATTCACACAAATATAACATAACACAAGTAGTAGGAGATATAAAATATCCCGCTATATACGACCATTATATTATAAAAATATTCTTATTTAGAATTACGCATATATCATATACATATAATAAATTAAGATGCATTAGAGTTTCAATACTATTGATAATTACAGTTAATCTAACAATTTTTCCAAACAGTTCAACTAATACATAAATTCACATGAACATTTATCAAGACAATAATCTATTTATAACCAATTAAAAATCACAATAATTATATTCCTTTTAAAAAAATACTCCAACATACCATTTAAAAAATATTCAATTATCTCGTTTCAAGTCTTTTACCAATTAGACTTTATTGAAATTCCTAACAACGAATCATGTATAAATCAACCATAATCAACTTCATATTTAATTCCCTCACTCAGCTTCATCTTCAGTTATCATCTTTTCTTCATTTTCAGTTACTCAATGCCTACCGATTATGCTTTAGTCTCGATTTTCCTTACTCAAAATTGAGACTGAAGCTATGAGGTTGTCTCAGAATCGGCCTAATGAATCAATTTGCGCCTACTTGCAGTCTTTCTTCTTTATGTCCGTTGCACAGCGATTGACCCTGCTGACTCTGGGATTCTGCTTGTACCTAACAACACGCCTTATAAATAGCACAGTGACACGGACGTTTCCAGTTACTGTCTTCACTGCACAATCTTTTCTTTTATTTGTTTCATTACTACTTGGATCTTTTGAGATAGAATCATTTTCTGTCATTTTGGAATAGACAAACCTTTTTTTTTTTCTTTTGATATCCCCAGACCATTGAAAACTTTTTTTTAGAAGTTGGATTAGCTTTGGCGCTTAGCCCCGCTCATCTTCGGTGCAAGAGCGCTCGATCAGTGAGCTATTACTACTTGGATCTTTTGAGATAGAATCATTTTCTGTCATTTTGGTCTACTGAGCATAGTTTAAGGATGTCCATCACAACCCAAGTCATAGTTTCATTACTAACGTGTAGGTGAAGAACCTAGCAAGATTGAATTAAGGAACAGTGAGAAATCTGTACGTTCAACATGATTCAACTTGGTGTTTGAGACTTAGAGGTTTCCTATGTGGTTTTCTTGTAAGACAAGATTGCCGCAGCAAAGATGAAGAGCTACAGAAACAGTCGGGAGACGAGGAGGCTCTATTCTGCCCCCTCTAGTCCGCAATGCCGAGGTGCAAAAATGCAGTAAACACTGTTGAAGTTTTGATATATGCGTTGCTGGATTTGTTCATCATTGTCGGGTAAGTTCTAAATGCTTCACATTATGTCATATGTATGTCATTTCGAACTTTACTAATATTACAAGCGCAAATCTTAAGTTAATTATATGTGTGTGAGGTGCAGTGGATAAACACCTGTGTGAGCAGGAGAAACTATATCTCATTCATGTCTTATGGCTGCAAGCCTTGGTTGGGTAAGCTTCTAATTAATAGAATACTTCCTTGTGATTCACTTGCCTTTAGGAACTCTTCGCTATTTCATATGCATCATCTGAGCTTCTAATCAGTAAACTTGCTGTCTTATCTACTAAGAATATGTGTGTCTCAGGTAAGTGTTGTTAGAATTCGTACGCAAGGATTGAGAGAGTAGTAAAAAAAAAACAAAGAACACTTTGATAAATTTTTTCAGGAAAAAAAATTTTCAGATCGCTCTTTATTTCATTGAGAAAGTAAAATACTAAATATATGATGAAAAAAAATTATAAGTATATGAATAGAAAATTAATAAATGCTCTCTTATAATTCTCAAGATTAAATATGAGATTCTATCATCATACTTCTTTTACACTACTTATGAACCAGTACAAGAAATCTTTTTTAGAAAATCTGAAAAAGTACAACGACTAAAGTAAAATAGAGCTATAATTTGAATTTGAGCTCCACGCCTCAAAAACTCGTACGATCAGCAACAAAGCAACATATATTTCATGTCAAACTTGCTGATATGATCAAATCCACTGTAAAATTCAAACTTGACTTCTGACTTATTCTTTAAGTAAACTAGAATAAATTAATACTGCAGTCGTCGACCCGTCGATCCATTGAGACTATCGACCCCGTCGAGCTTATTGACTCTTCGAGACTGCCTCAAACTTATAAGCTAAGAATACTCGTCGACCCTGTCAAATCGTCGACCCTTCGAGCTTGTCGACTCCTTCGAGTCATTCTCAAACTAACTTAATTCTAACAGCTTTAAACTGCTCTTGAAGCCATTGCTAATGACTCACATCTTAGCTCTTCGATCATAGCCTTCTTCCACTGCCTGTTGCTTTATGCCTCTCCGATCATAAGTGAATGGCTTCACAAATTCTAACACTCCTCCTTTAAACTTTTGCTTATAACTTTAAGTTTTCTTCCAGAAAATCTGATGAGTTTTTATATCTCCTTCTTGAGTAAAATCTCATTTCAAAAAAAAAAAAGTCTTTAACTCTCCCATGTAGAGTTAAAAAAAAAAAAAAACTTTTCATAGTTTGTTGACTTACCAACTATCATTATGGTTGATGTAGCCAATCTTCATATTGTAGTTGCCTTATCAACGTTTCATTCGGTTGATGGACTCCAACTTTAACTATTTCTTCCTTCGTATTTAAGGTATATACTCAATGTTGGAATTTCGGTATATACTCAATAACATTTTAGACTCACATAAAATTTATGTGGAAGACAAGTTATATTAAAACTTACTTGCTTAAATATGAACTCTTTTTTTTTTACTTCTTTACTGATGCCATGATTAGCCTCTCAGTTTATTTGACTATTTACGGAAAGGAACACTACTTGTGATGATTCTATTATGCTGAGAAGCTGTTGTTTAACATTGAAACTTTAGTTATCTTAACCATCTTAGAATCGGATATGATGTAGTGATCTTCTTTGAATAGCAACATGTAGCCATTTTTCATAAGTTGTCCCACACTCAGCATATTATACTTCAAGTTAGAGACCAAGAAGATATTTGCAATCAATCTAGGACCTCTCCTTATTTTCATAGAAACCATGCATTTTTTAAAAGGTTTCACCTTCTCCTCATTTCCTACTTTGATTGAGGTTGTGAAGCTTCTATCTAGATACTTGAAAATATCTTCATCATGTGTAATATGATTTGTGCAACCACTATCGATCAGCCATTCATTCTTGGATCTGTCTTTCACATATTCTCTTGCCATAAATATATGCTCATCTTTTTCTTCTTATTCTGATGCATTTACTTGTTGACCATGATTACCTTCTTTCTCTACATTATTCTTTCTACAATCCTTTTCAATATGGCTAAACAGTTTGTAGTAATTGCATTGTGGCTTTCTCTTCCAATATCATGTTTTCTCTTAGTGGTTCTTCCTCTTGCAGATTGAGCAAGGAGGAAGTTTCTTCCTTTTAGAGTGATTTGAATCAGATGAGCTGCTTCCTTGATATTCCTTCCAGCTTTTGGTTTTGCCCTTGGTTAGGTAAGCTTATTCAACTTGCTCTTCTGACTATTTAGTATGCCTCTACTCATTTGCTTCCAGAGAACCTGTAACCTATGTTAGTGTTAATAATCCAAGGTATTTGCTTTCTTCTATGGCAGCGATCATGGAATCAAACTTTGTTGTTATGCTAACCAACATCTTATCTGCCATCATCTTTTCAGTGATTGTTTCTCTCAGCACATTTATTTGGTTGGTGACTTTTTTCATTATTCCAGTATAGTCTTTGATGATTTTATTCTCCTTCATCTTAAGTCTCTCAAACTCTCTTTTAAGATTCAGTAGTCTAATACTTCTAACTCTTTATGTACCTTGGAATTCTGTTTTCATAATCTCTTATGCTTTTTTGGCAATCTGAATACCCATGATATGTGAGAAGAGTTTTTCTTCTACTACTGATTGAATAACAGATGATGCTCTGTAATTGTTCTATTTTTCGGCCTTTTGTTTCCTAATTTGCTCTAATGTGTAGTCCACATCTTCAGCTGGAGCTGTGTATTCTCTTACTGAATCCCACAACTTAAAACATGCAAATATGTGGTCATTATTGCTGACCAAAATTGGTATCCATCCCCTTTGAATATCTGATGTGGAGGCAGATTAACACCATTGGATGCCATAGTAAAGTTGTGAGTTTTTTGTTGAGTATTTTAGGTAGAGTCTTAAGTGCTTTCGTTTTTTAAAACTATCTCTCACAACTTGTGCTCTGATACCATGTTAGAATTCGTGTTGGAAGTAAAGATTGAGAGAGAGTAGTAAAAAAAAAATTAGAGAACACTTTGATAAACCTTTTTAGGAAAAAAAAAATTTCAGACTGCTCTTCATTTCATTGAGAAAGTAAAATATTAAATACAAGATGAAAAAAAATTATAAGTATATGAATAACAAACTAATAAATGCTCCCTTATAATCCTTAAGATCAAATCTGGGATTCTATCACCATACTTCTTTTACACTACTTACAAAGTAGTATAAGAAATCTTTTCCATAAAATCTGGAAAAGTACAACTACTAAAGTAAAATAAAGCTCAAACTTGAATTTGAGCTCCATGCCTCTAAAACTCATACGATCAGCAACAAGGAAATATATACTTCATGTCAAACTTGCTGGCATGATCAAATCTATTGTAGAATTCAAACTTGGCTTCTGACTTATTTTTTAAGTAAACTAGAATAGACTAACACTGCAGTCACCAACCCATAGAGACTATCGACCCATCGAGATTATCGACCTCATTGACCTTTCGAGACTCTCTGAAACTTATAAGCTAAGAACACTCGTCGACCCTATCGAGCCGTCGACCCTTCGAGCATGTCGACCCCTTCTAATCATTCTCAAACTAACTTAATTCTACTAGCTTTAAACTGCTTTTGAAGTCATTCCTAATAACTCCCATCTTAGCTCTTCTATTATAATCTTCTTCCATCGCCAGTTGCTTTCTGCCTCTTCGATCATAAGTGAAAGGTTTCACAGATTCTAATAGGTGTAGAGTTTGGAGTTGGTGTTGTTGTCCTTGTTAGGTGTTTTGCTGATAAAAAGGCAACAAAAAATCAGATATTCGACAAGTTGGCGGTTGGATTCTCATGGTCCCCTTTTATTGCTATGGTGGTATGTCTTAGATCTTGTTTACCTTGAGGAATAGTGCATATATACTATATTTTAGAATCTTGGGATGAAAGAAATTTTAAAAACCTTTTTGCAACAATGATAGGTCTTGTTCACCTCTTTCTTTGGTGGCCACAGTGCCTTTAGGAGAACTCTTCCTTTTCCATATGATTTTGATTCAAAATGTTTGTGATCAAATGATCCTCTCATCTCTTTCTTACATATATTTGAAAGATGGGAACACTAATTTTTCTGGGTATAGAGTATAACAATATACAAGTATATAGTTGCCATGAGAGGTCAAAGTAAAGCTCCTGCTGCAGATGAGGGTGACCAATTTTATTTTTTTTTGAAAAGTGAGTGCAGTCGATAAAGCAAAATTAAAAAAAACCAACAAAGATAAGAAATAGAGTTTTGGAGGAAGTAATTCCCCCTACACGACCCATGAAAGGGCAAGATATGAAGCCTAACTAATCATATAGACTATTTGCATCATCAATATATAGGAATATATATATATAATAAATAGAATATGGTAAACAGTGATGCTGTAAAATAGAATCTGTAAAAATAGAACATAATATAATCTGTAAAAATAGAGCATAACATTAAAATAGAATAGAACATAATCTAGAAAATAGAACATGAGAGAAAACCAGAACATAATAGAATCTGTAAAAATAAAATAGATTAGAAAAACTAGAACATAATATAATCTGTAAAAATAGAATAAAATAGAAAAATAAAATAAAGCAGAATATGAAAAGACATAATAGAATAGAAATACAGAATTAAACCGAGACATGTTATGCAACAGCTTTCTTAAAACAAATTTGCCCTCTCACGTCGGTGCAGAAGATTGAACAGCATTTGTCTCTCAGGATACAACAGAGATGAATAAAAGCGACGCACCACCGAACTATTTCCACCGATCTCAAACAGTGGTTCGAACTCGACCACACTAGAAACTTATAACTCTAAAGAGAGGAATGAAAAGGGAGAGCTTTCAGATTTTGCTGGTGTGTTTCCAAATGGAAGAAAGTTGTCAATTTATAGCCTCATGAGGAGAGAGGTGATTAATGAGAATTAATTTGAAATTTAATTTGGTTGATTAAATTATAACCTTTCATCTTTATACATTTTTGTAAAAGAAGATGAAGAAACCAAAAAAAAACAAAATTCAGGAAGAAAACAAAAGTGGCCTAAGGCAAACTAAGTCGTTTTCGGCCCGATATTCGACGTGCCCAGGTGCGGGCGCACATGAGTCAAGCCCGATCCCGTCCGGAATTACACCCCCTACAAGCGCGCACAAGAAAAAACATTCTAGCTTATATTTTATTACCCATTAACAAATGTGCAATTATATATAAACACTTTCCTACTTATTCCATTTTCCAATATCGAATAATATTTCCTCTAATTTTTTTTTTCTTTCAAACCATTCAAATGATTGCACTTTGAGATTCAATTTCTCATTCACTTAAATCATTTTGAGCGTACCATATACCGATTCGAAGCTCTCACGGAGAAGAATCCGAATCAATTTTGATTTTTTGTTTACACGAAGTGCACCCCACTCAAAATCGAGCATAAATATAATATAATACATTGGGCTCATAGGATTTACTGGTATAAACAGGAGGGTGACCGTGACCCACAAAGTTTGCCATCTTCATCGGCTGGCTCCACCATGACTGCCATTGTTCGAAGGTGACTGTTCTATCCTCCCCCATTGAAGTTGACTTTACTGTTGGGGAAGATTGCGGCATTGACCGCTCGGCAAAAAGCTTTCCCTGATCAGTGTGAACACGACTGAAGAAGAATTAAGGGTTTTGGTTGAGTGGATTCTCTGGTGGAATCTCACTTGCAGACGATGCTCTGTTTTCTGGTTCAAGAATAGAGCACCCTCTAATGAAGTCCAACGGCTAGTTTTTATTTCCAGCAAATGAAGATCGATTGCCTCAAAGTCCCTAGGAACATCTCTCTCTGTCAGAATGATCTTTTTCCAGATTTTCTAGAATTTATTCCATGAATTGTTCAGTGTCAATGTTGAATTGAAAGTGTCCTGTTGTTAGTGTTTCCATTTATGCTTTACTGTTTTTGTACCTCTAGTTCTTATATTTAATAGTTGGTTGATGAATGAAAAATTATTGAATTCCATCAAAGCTTTTCACTTTACTGTTATTTAGCCTCTCACCATTGTTCTTGACATCTCGAGCTCTCTCTCATCCGAGCAACAAGAATTCTAACAGCCATTAGTACTAGGGTTAATATTTAAGCTGGGGCATGGTGTACCCCTCTTAGAATCTTTATGGACCACCAGGTACTACTGTTTGTTGATCCCTTGGTTTCAACCATAAAGGGCATCAAAGAAAGGGTAGAGGCAGCATCAGCAGCAGCCTCCGGTCAGAACCAGTGCTTGGAAACTTGCGAAATTGGATTCACATGAGGCAATGAGAGCAGCTGCAAAAGCGAAAGCATCCTCATCCATGCTACGTCCAATCAGCTGTCGCCATCATCCATATGATGCCGACCAACTGCTGCTCCCTGACAAAGCTGCCTCATCTTCTCAGTTATCTCCCTCCAGTCGCCCTAGGAAGGCAGATATTGAAGAGCAAACTGCAAAAGGACTTCATTTGAGAAAGAAGACCACCACCAATGACTTAGTAGCTGCAAAAAACATGAAATATTATGTTGTCTGAGATCAAGAAGCGAAGCGTTTCATCTCCTCCTCGTCTGGTGCAAGAGTTGTGAACCAACAGCGTCAGGCAAACAGAGATGAGAAATACAAGTTGTATTCCTGCCGACGAAGAATTAGATAGAGCTTCCACATCAACTTCATATCAGCCAAGAGGTAGATTGAAGATCGGTGAGCAGCTCCCTGTCTCCCTTCCAAGCCATCACCCACAATTCCAGTTTTCTTCTGCGCTGACCCTCCCTTGAAACCTGGGAAAACCTGTTTCTGCTTTTAGATTATGTTTATGACTAAAACAAGTTTGTTTTTTTTTTTGTCTAACTTCCCTCCCTCGACTTGCACAGAAATTTCATATTTAATATAGCTAAAATTCTTTGCGACTTTAGGTGTCTGTTAGAGACTTAGAGCTTACAGTCGTGTACGTCGTAGTTGCAACTTGTACGTGGATGATTTTGTTCTGCATGTGATGATTGAGTGTGTCTTTCTGTCATTATTGTTTCTTTCTATGACTTTCTTGCTTAAATTCAATGACCTGAACATTCTTGTATTCTTAAGATCAATAGGAACAGTACAATGAAAAAGTATGTATAAAATAAGCAATAGAAATGATATGCTGTAGTCATGAAGGAAATTAACGAAAGTGTATAATTAATTGCACAGGGATTTGTTAGCGGAACCCAATACGACGGGGTGTACATTTCTTCTTTTTTATTTATTTATTTATTTAATTTAATAATTGTTTCTTTCGAATTATAGTGATTAATGTTAGGTTCAAACTTCAAAGTAGGAGTTAGAGGCTGTTCCCAAAAATAGGAAGGACTTTGAAAGCGCGCTTTACGCGCGCAAAAATAAGGTGGTCATGAAAAATAAGAGAGAAGTGAACAAAAATAAAAAATAAAAACATTGGGTTCGGTAAAAAGCTCCATTTTTGTTGTCATTATCCGGGTCCGGTCATTGTTGATGAGCTCTGAAAATGGCTGGAGGAGGCGGAGGGGGTCCGGTTAGGCAGCTAGATCAGACGCCCACATGGGCTGTCGCTGCTATTTGTGCCATTATGGTTCTTCTTTCTATCATCCTTGAGAAAGTTATTCATCACATCGGAGAGGTGATTGTAATCATCTTTGCCTTTTCTTTCTCTTTTTTTCTTGTTTTACATGCATTTAGACATCGCTGCCGGATGCAGAGGCAGCACTGAGTTGCATGCATTAATCATCTCAAGGATGCATCTCTTGCCTCTTGGCCTTCCGGGTTAGCTTTTCTTTGATTTTCCTGGACAAGGCAAAACTAAGAAGAATAATTGGATATGCACAATAGATTCATAGGCAGACCAATATCTATGCTTTTTACAGAATTGATGCAGATTCTGAACCAATTTTTTTGTAACGTGATAGTTGATAAGATATCAAAATCTAGGTTCCTTCTCCTCCTCTGATTAATCTGTACTTGCCTCTAAAATGGGCTACCTTCCCTATCAGAACCGAATATATAAAGGCATTCTCATTAACTTTTTTGGATTGCACATGCAGTGGTTTCAAGAAAAGAGAAAGAATGCTCTGTTTGAAGCACTTGAGAAAGTAAAGGACGGTAATTGCACAAAATCTTGCGAGTTTCAGTTCCATTATGTTTTACCTATATTAATATTTTTAGGTAGATCCAGCTCTGACTGCCTTCCCAAGTAAAGAATTACAATTTTATAGTTTTTTGGTGTGGCAGAGCTTATGGTGTTGGGATTCATTTCATTGATGTTGACATTCGGGCAATCGTACATTGCCCAAATTTGCGTACCCTTCAAGTATATAGACACGATGTTACCCTGTAAACATAGGGACGGTCATAATGGGGCTGACCAGCATGTTAAGGCCGAGCATCGACGCAGGCTTCTCTGGCATGACCATAGAATTCTTGCTGGGTCGGTTGCTGTTGAATGCAAGCGAGTATGCTCTTCAGCCTTATAAATTAACTAATCTCACATCCATTACAGTGATATGGTTGCCTTTAGTTCTTAGCTATTCTTCTTGGTTGTAACTGGCAGGGACATGTGCCCATGATATCGCTGAACGGTCTGCATCAGTTACACATCTTCATCTTCTTTCTAGCTCTCTTCCACGTGATGTATAGTGCCATAACTATGATGCTTGGAAGGTTAAAGGTCAGGGAGTAAATTTTACTGTCTTATTTCTTATAGCTACAGCTATTTGACAGTGATTCTATCAGTTGTCAGCTAACATATTTCGTTTTCAAACAGACTCGTGCATGGAAGGAATGGGAAGATGAGTGCTTGCAGGAAACTGATCAGATGAATGGTATGATATTACCAGATTGGGTATTTGTTTTTATGTTCCTTTTATTATACTGATCAGATGATCGAGTGATGATTTTGCTAAATAATTGTTCAGATCCCAAGAGATTCAGGCTTACTCACGAGACATCCTTTGTGAGAGACCACACAAGTTCCATGTATAAAACACCCTTCACCGCTTATCTTGTAAGCAAAACAAGTAGTAAATCATCATGTATAACCATATATACGTCTAGTAGTTGATCAGTTCGATAAACATAACCTATTTATAGGGAACCAATTAATATATTGATGCTACGGTATATATTTTTCAGGCTTGTTTCTTTCGACAATTCTTCAGGTCCGTACGTAAGGCTGATTACCTGACCATGCGACATGCGTTCATTAGTGTGAGTCTAACCACAGCCAATACACACATACAATTTGATCCATACACAGTTGATTATATGAATTGATTTCTTGCTATTAATTGCTGCAGGTTCACTTAGCACCTGGAAGCAAGTTTAACTTTCAAAAATATATCAGAAGGTCACTAGAAGAGGACTTTAAGGTGGTGGTGGGAATCAGGTGATCATTTACAATGCCAAAATATATACAGATATGGTTGATACAATCTCATATACACATCATGTATATGGCAATTCCTGCAGCATACCTTAGTGTGCATCAAACAATGTGAGATCTGGATACCAGAAATCATGACTCAAAATATATTTGTTTCCTTTTGGTGGCAGTCCACTTTTATGGGCTACGGTGGTGCTTTATCTGCTTGTGAATGTCAGTGGTCAGTTAGTTTTCTTCTGCCCTTTTATGCTCTGTTTGAACTCTGAGAATCGTCCTACTCTCTCCCTCTATTTTTTCATTTATTTGTAATGTGTTTGTAAATTCAGGATGGTACGTTATGATTGCAGTGACCTTAGTCCCTCTAATAGTAAGAAATTAAACTTGTTCCATAGTAGCATACAATGATAGTAGGAGGGTGTTGGTGAAGGATGACTAATTAGTATTTGCGGTTCATGTAAAGGTAATCTTAGCAGTTGGGACGAAGCTTCAAGCGATTATAACACAAATGGCAGTTGAAATCACGCAGAAGCATGTGGTGGTACAGGGGATACCTCTGGTCCAAGTTTCTGATAAACATTTCTGGTTTAGTTGGCCCCAGTTAGTTCTCTATCTCATCCATTTTGTGCTTTTTCAGGTAGCTTTCTGGATCCAGCTCCTTTTTTTTTCTCTTAAAAAAAGTTGATCTTAAACAGGTTTCTGATATTTGTGTGGTATGTATGTGAGTGATGCAGAATGCATTTGGGATAACATATTTCTTCTGGATATGGGTGAGAGATCATTAATCCACTCTACTGCCCTACCAAAATATTTATCATTCTACTTCTTCTTCTTCTTGTGGTTGATTTATCTAGAGATGAGTATAACAAGGTGCGATGGGGAATGAGTAAACGGGTTTTGATTGAATGCAGTATGAGTTTGGGTTGAGGTCCTGTTTTCACGCAAACTTTCCTCTCACACTTGCAAGAGCGGCTCTTGGGTAAGTCGAACGCTTGCTTGTTATGTACATCAATGAGGCAATCCGGAATTGAGTGGAAATATATATATATATATAATGAATTTTGTGGATGCAGGGTAGCGGTCCAAGTTCTGTGCAGCTACATCACACTTCCGCTATATGCCCTTGTTACGCAGGTAAGTATAGGCGCATGCATGCATAGAAACTAGAAAGCATATATAATAAGTTAACACGGTACGTTGATGTTTGACCATGTCTATCTACTCTCTGCTCTCTATTCTCTACTCTCTACTTCGTAGATGGGATCCACAATGAAGAAGTCAATATTTGACGAGCATACAGCCAAGGCCCTAAAAAGATGGCGGAAAAAGGCAGTAGAAAGGAAGCATGAAGGGAAGGGAAGGCCTCCGCCACTGACCCAAACATTGGGTAGCCCCATCGACATGGATTCGCCCACTGATTCCCCTGCTGCTCCGTAACACGAGGGATATGAATTCTCATGTATTATAATCTCACAACTCTGTGTATTCATCATTTCCATATTTCAAAATTATCATAGCTTATTTAGGCTTTGCATGTATTCTTTTTTCAGTAATTTTCCAGCATATTCCCACGATTGAATGAATCCTGTTAACATATTCCAGTAATTACAGATCAACAGCATCTATTGAATTAACGTCTCTACCGGGCCCGGCAATTAACAAACAAGCCATGGACCGGGGGGAAAGATAAAACGGTAATTAAAATTTATCTTCCGAAAATTTTTAAAATTATAATAATTTTTTTTATAATTTTGATAATTAAAATGTAGCATCCAATTTTTAGAAAATTTAAAATAAAACATTTTTTTTTATTTAAAAATTATAATTAATTTTAAATTTTCATATAAATTATAATTAATCTTCAAAATATTGAATTAGGATAATGAATATTAAAAAATAAAATTTAATTATAATAAATACTAATTTTTTTTCCACAAATTATTAATATTATTCAACATGACCCAATCCAACTCATAAAATTAAAAAATAAAATTTTATTTCCGAAATAACTTTTTAGTTTATCTAAATTAATTTCTTTTTCTTTTTCATCATAATTTTTTTTTTGTTGAAAAATTTGATATAATTTCTCTCAAATAAACCGGTTATATGAAAAAACCGAATCAATTCGATCAGTCTAATTAAGAGAAACTAGATCAAATTTCTTTTTTTTTTTTTTCCTTTAAGAAATCACTTTTTTTTCTCTCTAAAATATTGACCATAATCAATTTGATAAGTCTTGAGAGAAATTAAATTAAATTTTTTTTCAAGAAATCAATCTTTCTTTCATGATGGTGGTTGGTGATGGCAATCAAAAAAATGAGATTGTCTGAAAATTTTATAGAAAAAAGTATGATGAAAAGTTAAATAAAATTAACTTAGGTAAATTGAGGAGTTATTTTATGAACAAAAATATATTTTTCTAATTTTATGAATTATATCTAATTATATTATATCATATTAATAATTTAGAATTAGTTTATAATTTTTTTTTAATATTTATTATTATTAAAATTTTATTTTTTAAAAATTCATTATACTTATTAAATATTTTAAGATTCATCATAACTTATATACAATTTTAAGATTAATTATAATTTCTAAAATAAATTGGAGATCTTACCTTAATTTTAAAAAAAAAAACTGGAACCCGCCGTCTAATTATCAAAATTATAAAAACTTTGTTTTCAAATTTTTTTCATCGTAAATCCTATTTTATCCTAAAATAAATGGAGTGCGCTACGCGGGCCCGGCCAGATAGTATCAACCGTTAAAGAATGGCCAGATAGATCGATGAGATAGATAGATAGGAGGGATTCATTTTGGGTGCTTTTCAATGGCGGGCATTTTGTTCGTCCATAATGGCATTAGCGAAGAGCTTTTACGATTTGAACGTTGATCGTCTTCTTCCTCAAAACCCTTCTACACTCGTCTCCAACCCTAGGGAGAATGTGAACCTTGACGTTAATCCGACTTCCATTTCCAGAAGGTCTGCGATTTTGATATCTTCGCTGCCCTTCACCCTCGTAAAGCCATCAGAGGCAAGGGAGAGACGCAACAGGAAAACCATCCCTCTTGATGACTATCTCACCAGTCGTTAGTGCTTTTCTTCTCTCCCATTTACGTATTCTTACATTCTTAACTTTTCAGCTACTTAGATTATTGCAAGGATGTAGGTATTATTAGATTGTGTTTACACCAACGAATTATTGCAGGTTTATACCCTCTATATTCATGGCTTCTGTACATCTAGGTCCATGTACTTTGATGAGACAGTTATACATTTCTATTTAGCCTTCAGTTTGACAGAAATCTGATCTTCTTTAACCTTTGAATCCAGCCGATGGATTGAAGTATTATGATGTGGTGGAGGGAAAGGGTGAAGTGGCGGAAAGAGGATCAACAGTTCAGGTTTATTTGTTTGTTTGTTTGTTTGTTGTGGAGTTAAATATCTTTCATACATAAAATCAAGTTTATATCCTAGCCAAATTGTTCCCAGGTGCACTTTGACTGTGTCTACCGACGCATTACGGCAGTATCTAGTCGGGAATCTAAACTGTTAGCTGGAAATCGTGCAATTGCTCAGGTTTGTACCTTTTTCTTCTTTAGGTAGGGTGGAGGAAAGGTAGTACGTGACTACAAGAAATTCAATGGATCCAAACTACTAGTACTTCTCCATTTTATATCTGATCCCCTACTAAATACATGCATACTTGATTATGCTGTAAGCAGCCATATGAGTTCAAAGTTGGAGCTCCTCCGGGAAAAGAACGAAAGCGTGATTTTGTGGACAACCCAAATGGTCTGTTTTCTGCACAGGCTGCGCCCAAGCCACCAGCAGCCATGTACTCAATAACTGAAGGGATGAAAGTAGGGGGAAAGGTGTAGCATTTATGTGTATAACATTGACATATACCCTTTCATGTCCTTCTCTTACCATTTTATTTTCTCATTAGTTTGGCACAATAACTCCTTTGGTTTCCTTGCAGCGGACAGTGATTGTCCCTCCTGAAGCTGGGTATGGTAAAAGAGGAATGAACGAGATACCCGTAAGCACCATGACATTGAGCCATTACATGAGCTGCATTGTTTATTGTTTTTTATTTTATTTTTTTACTCTTTATGCATATACTTTAGCTTCATTCTAGTGGGAGATCTCACTTCGTATTGAGATATGAGGGCTGGCAGATAAGAGTTTCTCTCTATTATAACAGATACAGTGTGCTTTTTGCTACCAGATGCAGAGGAGCAAGTGGTGCATATTGCCACATGTAATTCTGACTGACTTATTCTAATGGTTTGGCAGCCTGAAGCAACTTTTGAATTAAATATCGAGCTTTTGCAAGTGGTACGGCCTGAAAAAAGTGGAGCATGACTTGAGCAGGAAATTACGGTGAGTTGAATCTTCAATTCCCATGCACTGCATTTACAGGGACAATCATAGGTACCTTTATTTTACTTTCTTTTCTTTAATATAAATTTTGGTCAAAACAATTAGAGTTATACTATGAAGAGAAACTTCTCAGTGAAGTGCGTTTAGGAATCACTCGCTAAATTTTTCTTTTGATCTTTGTTGTATTTAATTTTTGTTGCTTATGAAGGTAGTAGGCACAGCGGTGGTATAGCTGGGGGCTTCAAGATGGTGGACTGCTAGAGGAAGAAAACAGGAGGACAGAACCAAGTATGAAGTCGGGGTTGATGACTGTATGTTTAATGGAGCAAGGCTGTAGGATTTTCCCTTTTTTTTTGGCTCTTTATTATTTTCTTAAGAGATATCTACATCGAATGACTAATGGCAAAAGCTGTGATGTGCTATTTTTTTTTTGGGGTCAAAATATTTTATCCATGGCATTGCATGGTGGAACTTAAAGAACACTTGGTCAAGAATATTTAGTAAAAGAAAGTTGTAAGAATGATATGAAAATAAAGAGGAGCATCTGTAGTTAGTAATTATATAAGTGGGGGTTTAGAATACTTGGCAAAAGCCGTGGAATAAAGATAATGATATGTTTTGGCGTTTGGCGTTTGGCATTTGGCGTTTTCATTGTGGGTGGGGATTGACTCTTTAAGATGGTTAAGATATAAAAACTCACATGATGGGGGGGAATAGAAGCCTTGCATCTTGACAAGATTCATACATATGGCCCCATGTCCTTCACTGATAATTAGGGTCGACAATGATATATATGAGGCAGAGACTTTTCATGCATTTTGTGATAGCTTTGTGCTTCCATATGATGTTGTTAAAGAGAAAGCGGGGTTGTTGTTGTAGCGGTAGCCATAAGAAGAAGAGGAGAGTTGCTGATGCCTGCCTGGTGGTGTGTGCGCGTGATTGTAGTACAGTGTGCTCTCACTCTCTCACTTTGAGGCCCCCTTTCCCCCCCGACATTCTGTCTTTCTATTCTCTGCGACTGCTGCTTATAACTTCTTTATTAATTTCCTCAAAACTGAATAAGAAAATGAAAAATATCAACCTAATAAAAGATGGCCGAAGGGTAATAAATGGGATTTTCACTCGGCCAATCCGAAGCGGATACCCCATAATACTGGCAGCTCTCCTCTGCGCCTTGATCTGTGTTCTTTGCCTCATTGCCGTCTCACGTTGTGCTTGGCTCCGCCACATCTCCGCTGCTGATTCCACTCCTTCGGTGCCTCTCTCAAACAAAGGCCTGAAGAAGGTCCTAAGGTCCCTCCCAACGCTCACCGTCACAGCCTTTGAGTCCTCTGAATGCTCAGACTGTGCCATCTGCCTCGCCCAGTTTTCCCTTGGCGATGAAATCCGAGTGCTTCCACACTGAATGCACAGATTCCATGTGCCCTGCATCGATACCTGGTTTGGATCGCATTTGTCCTGCCCTTCCTGCCGTCATATTTTGGGGGTTGCTCGCTGTGATAAGTGTGGTGGTCTTACGGCCAACAAATCCAGTACCGATGGACCTGATAATGAGGCAAGAGTAAAGGAGAGAGAGGGTGGTCATAGTCACACAAATACAAATAAGTTCTTATCTTAGTGCCGCAACCCCCTAGAAAATTGTACGTACCTTGCTAGCGTTCCTTACCTTATTTTCCTTTCTTAAAAAGTAGGATTATTGGTAGATTGATGATGATTGGTCAATTGGCATGATTGTTGAAACTGCTTAGTTGGTGAGATGATTGAAATATTATGAGTAGGAGTAAAGATTAGAATGCAGAGGAAGAATGAAGTACATGTCTTTCTCATGTCTAAGTGAATGACTGTCATTTACGTACCTTGATAGTTTCTGTACAGTTTACAACCTGTAAAGCATCTCCGAAATGTCCAAGTTTTAATTTTTGTGAGAAATAAGAATGTGGGGAATAATTTGATCTATTTTGAATTGAATAACAAAGTTGAGTTGTTCAGGGGACAGGGGTTGCTGATATCTTTGATTCTAGCTAGTTAAGTTAGTGCTGTAACAGGCCCAATTGCAATAACAGAGAATTGAATTAGAGCAGGGAAAATATGAGAACAGAACAAGAAGAAACGAAAAAGAAACAAATGGGATTGGATTGGATTGGTAAAGTTGATTAGTTGAGGTTAATACGCAGGGCCAAATCAGAGCATCAGTTTCTTTCTGGGATATTTATGGTGTAGTTATACTACTACTACAGTCACAGTGATCCTCGGTGAGTCTTAACAAACATCCACTATAATATATTAATATTTATTAATTAATAAAATAAAATAAAATCTCCAGTCGTGCCTACCGTATGGGTCTCTAGAATTGATATTCCCACTACACTATAATAAACCGGCCTCATTATACATTTTATGGGCTTTGGGCCATCGACAATCGATAGGGAGGTGGGCCTTTTGGGTTGTAAAGCATTTCACCACATCTACCATTGCTTAAGACCAGGTAACCTTTTTAGTATGACTGTATCGTTACAATTCGGTTAGTTATTATTACATTGAATTGCATACCCTTACCCGCCTTCACCCATCGTCGTCCTCATGTAAATTTTATTTATGAAACCCTAACAGATCCACCCCCCCCCCTCCCCCTCCTTTGCTCGTCTCCTCTCCTGTATGCAAGTTTCATTTTAGAATATGGCATCGCTTTGGACTCTTCACCTCCAGACCATTTCTCTCCAGGCAAGAATTTATTTTATTTTTTTTTATAATTCCTTTTTCATTACAGATGTTTGTCCTTGTTTTCAGTTCTCCTTTAATAGTATACATCCGATGTAGCCTTCGAGTTCGATTCCAAAGCATATGGCTTCGTCCACTGTACTGGAACGAAGTAGACATTATGGCTGGAATTTTACTCATACCCATCTTCACTGGAATTGGAGCCGTCATTCCTTGGGCCGCAATTTCCTCATCCGAGTCTCCGACGGTTTACCGACTCCTGATTCGGACAATATAAATGCACAAGCTGATGAAGTAGAGGTCCAAGCGGATGATTCTCCTGCTCGCGTGAATGCCAACGACCCGCTTGCCAAATTGCACCACATGATTAGCTCTTCCCCATCCCTTGTTTACTTGGTAGTATTCCCTCCCTCTATTCTTATACTGTTTTGGATGTTAGCCCGGTAGTACTACTGCTGCATATTCGTCCCTCAATTCATATATCATTTCAACTCATATAAACACCCTTGGCAGTTACTACTTGCATTTGATTATGTGATCCGGTCTTTTGATTTATATGCGTGCGGAGTATCAATGGACAGATGTTTAGACAAGTTTTTTTTTCTTTTCGCAGATGAACAAATATAGTGGAGGTAATCTTGCAATTGGGTTATGTATTGCAGCTGCTTGTTTTGCCATTATTATGAGAATATATGTGGTGAGGAATTCACGTCACAGCCATCCTGGGTCTGTAGCGGATCTTGTCAGGCGTGGCCAGCTAAGATCTGACAGAAGAGGCATGTATGGCGCTGTCCCTTGCTACTTCAATCCTAATCTTTGCCTCTTTGCCTCTTCGCCACAGCATGCTGTATCATTTATAATCTAATCTGCACCTTCATTATGCAGTTCAAGGCCTCTGAAGTACGAGGATCCATTCAATAACCCATTGGTAAAGGTTGGCAAAAGCAAGTTAACCGTAGAAGTGTGTGGAAAAATATATCGGTTAGCCCCTGTTACTCTTACTGAAGAGGAGCAAGCAATCCATCAGAAACGGAGGTCACGTGCATACCAGTGGAAGAGACCGAGTATCTTTCTTAAGGAAGGTGATTCAATACCTCCAGATGTGGACCCGGATACAATTAGGTGGATTCCTGCTAATCATCCTTTTGCAACAACAGCCAGCGACATTGATGAAAACTTGGCCCAGAGCAATGTGTACCAAAAGCATGGTGTTCCATTCCGTATTCAAGCTGAGCATGAGGCCCTACAGAGGAAGCTTGAGGCTCTGCAGAGTGTAAGTATTATTTGAGCCACCATACCTAGTACGAACATACTGGTGGATCATTACTACAACAGTGCATTGGTTTTTGCAGGAAGAAAAACTCAACAAGTTGGTGGTAGATCCAAGCGATGCTAAAGATTCTGAAAGACCGTTTAAGATAAAACAGAGGCCTGAGGATCAGGCAGAAGGGAGCTATAATCAATCTGATGACTCTTAAGGCTTCCATATCAGATCTTGCCCCAAGCTCTTTTGGAGTTAAATCATCTTCTGAGGAAACACATAAACCCTATGATATTTGTTGCAGGTTCATGGTTTTCGTCCCAAGTTATTGTTATTCGTTGTAACTAAGTAGTAGAGGAAAGCTGAGTTACTAAAACTGTAAGATGTAAATATGATGGCCATTAGTTTTGGTGAAAAATCTAATGAAGAGCCAATTTTTTCTAACGTCTGTTTCGTAGCCCACGTGGGTTTTAAATATTAGGTGAAGTATTGTGTCTAAGGCCGATTTGATTTGATTTCTCTCGAAAGACTGTTTTGAAAAGAAAATATCATTATTTATATTGGGAGGTAAAATAATAAAAATGATTTTCCCATTTTAATAATAATTGAATGCATGCTTAGACCCAAAGCCAAGCAAGTTGTAAAATCATGCTTAAAGACTCACAATATTCAATTTTTGCCTCACTGCTTTACTTGAAAGCAACAGTTAAAAGAGACACCCTACCCTCTCTTGTTCTTTTAAATCACTCAATATTGTTAAAAGTAATTTGCATCCATTCATCTTTGTTGTTTGTCTGCCCTCCAAGCATAACCCTTCAAACATAAATATACACATAGGGACTAGCTATAGTCTTAACATTATCATTATATATGACTTTGTCTTCAGTTTGTAATGTACTCCTCTTTACTTGCTGCGTCTCTAGTATTGCTTATACGACATATGGGCAGGATTTTTCCATCTTGGGCTACTCACCGGATGACTTGACCTCCGTTAACCGGCTGATTGAGCTATTCGAATATTGGATGACAGAACATGGGAAGATTTACGAGACTCTTGAAGACAAGCTCTACAGATTCGAAATTTTTAAGGACAATCTGAAACACATTGACGAGACGAACAAAAAAGTAAGCAACTATTGGCTTGGACTGAATGAGTTGTCTGATTTGAGCTATGAAGAGTTCAGAAATAGATATCTTGGTTTGAAAGCTGATCAGTTGCCTAAAAGGAGGGCGAAAGCTCCTGATCACCAAGAATTTTGGAGTTATAGATCGGACAATAATGCAGTGGACTTGCCCAAATCTATGGATTGGAGGAAAAAAGAAGCTGTCACTCCCGTCAAGAATCAAGGTTCATGTGGTAAGTAGGCAGCTAGCTAGCTCGCTAGTAATGGATATTACGATATATATGATGATAGTGTAGTATGTATGTATATATATGTAATATACAGATGATGATATTCGTGTATATTCATATACATGTAGGTAGTTGCTGGGCATTTTCAACGGTAGCAGCAGTAGAGGGCATAAATAAGATAATGACAGGAAACTTGACATCCTTGTCCGAACAGGAATTGATTGATTGTGACAGACCCGACAACAATGGATGTAATGGAGGTCTAATGGATTACGCGTTTTCCTTCATAATCTCAAATGGTGGACTTCACAAGGAGGAAGACTACCCTTATCTCATGGAGGAAGGCACTTGTGAAATGATCAAAACGGTACTCCGTTGTCTCTATTGTATATAAGATCTACTATGTCCTTCTTTTACACACACAGATATATATATATATATATATATAATCATCTATATCATCATTTATGCAGGGAGAAGCAGAGGTTGTGAGCATAAGTGGGTATCATGACATACCTGCGAACAATGAGGAGATGCTCCTGAAGGCACTTGCCAACCAACCCGTCAGCGTTGCAATAGAGGCTTCTGCTAGAGATTTCCAATTCTACAGAGGGGTAATTACTTTACTTAATCTCAATTTCATATATGTATATATCATAATCATCCTCAGCGTACATGCATGGTACATAATGACTAATATTGTATATCAAAATATAGGGCGTGTTTGATGGACATTGTGGAAGCCGGCTTGATCATGGAGTGACAGCCGTCGGATATGGCTCATCCAAGGGCTTAGATTACATCATCTTGAAGAATTCATGGGGGCCCAAATGGGGAGAGAAAGGATACATAAGGATGAAGAGGAATACTGGAAAGGCTGAGGGCCTTTGTGGGATCAATAAGATGGCTTCTTATCCAACTAAAAATTAACTAAATCAAATTCACACCCAATCCATCATCTAATTTCCTTCACTCTAATTTCCATCATCGTCGGATATGTAGTCGATTACATTAAGTTTTGAAATGAAGTGTACTTTTCTATAAGTGTATCCTGTGGAAGATGTGTTTGATCAAAAGCAGTATCAGATAGTACGCCGAAAAAGAGATACCAAACTTGCGGCTCACGTAGCTTACTCGTTACTGTATAAGAGAAGAGAGGATCAAAAGAATATATTACCTAATTACAGGATGAGTGATCAGATTCAGCTTGTTTTGGTAATTAACACAATGGGGGAATAGTAGTTTATATTAAAAAAAGAAAAAAAAAAGGGGGGGGGGGGAAATTAAAGTCAGGTTGGACCCATCAAACCCAATCATTTCAAAAAGAAGCTTGAGAGTCACGTTGCTTTGCGCAGAGGGGATTCTTGAATCTGGAGCTGATCTCAAATGACAAAAATTAAAGAGAGAGAAGTGTCCCTTCTCTCCACGATCTCAGCATCATGTATAAAATGATAGCCAAGCCTGTTACTCTCGCTTTGATTAAAGTAAAAAAGCACAAGCAGAATATTATTTCCTTGACCTTGTGCCTGGTGCCTTGCGCCTTGTGCCTTTTGCGTATATATTTACAATATTATATGTATGCAAGGCCCGAATTAGCTACAACTCTCTTCAATAACAATACAACATTCCCTTCCATTCCATTGCTACATGCATACATCTTCAAGTACATGCATTTTACTCTACAATTTGTATGCATGGGGCACTGAGCCTCTGTGTCCAAGAGAAGAGATGACCTCCAAGTAGTTATCTAAGTAGCTTCGTCTCCTATTATCATTCTCACATATTCTCTTACAACTCTTAAAGCCAGCTTGTAATAAGGATTAGTTTCTTACAACTGCACATTTGTCAATCCATCCATGCAGATGCAGGTACAGCAACCTGGCTCTTTATAAGTTACGCATCATTCTCATTTGAACAAGTAATTAATTAATAATTGCATGCATCCCTTTTCGCTGTCAGAGTGTTGAACTGAAGGTGGAGATGGTTGGCATCCATGAGAAAAGACTGAGGAAATGCCTCTCCAAAGTAAAAGGTATCGTGTATTTGAATTTGAATGTGTGTTAAATTACAATTTACAGTTGGGCCTGGGTCTGATTCAAAATTAATGAAAATTAAATGAAGGAATCGAGAAGGTGGAGGTGGACGGTAACAGCCAGAAGGTGGTGGTGACGGGATATGCCCACCGGAACAAAATACTAAAAGCAATTAGGAGGGTTGGGCTCCGAGCTGATTTCTGGTCTCCCACCTTTGACCTTCTTCATGCCTATACTACTTATAATGCAACTACTACAAGTTTTAATTTTACATTTAAGACCTTCAACTTCTTCTAGATTACAATTTATCAATGTCAATTAGATATGGTAAGCAAATGTTTGTTCTACTTGTATACATACATACATAGATACAGATATTGATATATATACTCATCAATGGCAATAAATTAGTTAGTTGATTATGGAACTCAAATTTTGAATAAAAACTCGGTGGCAGTTAAGGCTTCTTGATCTAAATTATATCATTTATATTTTATAGTTAATTCAATTTTTAGTTTATATAGTTTAGTTTTTATAAATTCGTCAATATAATATTTGTTGAACTTTTTAATCTATATTTAGTTTAAATAAAAGTTTTTAGTTTATATAGTCATTTATAATTCATATATAGTTTAAATGAAATTTTTTTATTTACTGTACGATCTATTTAAAAAAATTTGTTTGCATCATAAAAAAATATTTAATATTATTTAATTCTTAATCTTTCATTATTTTTTTTACCTTTTTCCTATTTATTTATTATTTTCTTTTATATAAAAAATTTAGCTAAAAATAAAAAATAAAAAATAAGGAGGAAAAACGAAACCGGTCCAATTTCTTAAGGAAAAAATGGTATGACTATTTATGAAAAAATTTATCTAATTTCTTCACGAGTTATCTAAATTAAATCGTTCCAATTTTTTATGAGCAATTTGATCGGATCGATCTAATACTTCACAAAATTTGAACATACTTTTATTAATGGAGGTCGAGCTCTATTCGAGCTCGGATCTAAGCTGTAGTCGAGCTCGGATCTGAGCTCTAGTCGAGCTCGGATCTGAGCTCTAGTCGAGCTCGGATCTGAGCTCTAGTCGAGCTCGGATCTGAGCTCTATACAGTGATAAAAAAATCATTTAAATCATATAAAAACTACAAATAATCGTATATAAACTAAAAAATTATACAAAACCAAAAATTATCATTCAAACTAATCAAAAATAAAAAAATTAAACAAAACTACGCAAAGACGAATTTATAAATAACGAACTCCGTATTACTCCCTATATTTTATTCCTCTGTTTCATTTCTCTGCGGTCCCACCACGCGAGAAGCATCGAATATAATCGCTAATAAAACGAACCTCTCAGGCTTAGCACGTCGTACTGCAAGAAGTAGACCGGATTCCTCTAAACAGGACTTCAGAGCGAGAGAGTCAAACAAACAGATACAGATAACAACAAAATGCATTTGAGCGAAAATGAAGGCATTGAGGGCAATACCTTCGTGGTGACCGGTGGATTGGGCTTCGTCGGCTCCGCCCTCTGCTTGGATCTTATCCGACGAGGCGCTCGCCAAGTCCGTGCATTCGATCTCCGATCCACCTCCCCTTGGTCCGACCAGCTCATCAACCGTGGAGTCCACTGCATCAAAGGTCTTATTTTCAGTCCCATTCTCATTCTTCCAACTGCGGTCCTAGTTCACCTCTCGTATTCCATCTTAAATCGTTCTCTGCATCAAATGCACTTGCATTTCTTAACTTATCGTGTCCGACTCGCTTCTTCTCATGGTTGATTTTCTTTTTGACCTGATCGATTGGGGCTTTTTCAAAAATAAAAATTCCATCTCTCTGATGATCAGGGTTTTAATTTTTTTGGATGCTATGGTTTTTAGTTTCTGAGTAATCCCCAATTTGGTGATTCATAGGGAACGTCAGTCAGAAAACGGATGTTGAAAGAGCTATTGGTGGTGCGGATTGTGTATTCCACCTTGCTTCCTATGGCATGTCAGGCAAGGAAATGCTTCAATTCGCCCGTGTTGACGAGGTCAATATCAATGGAACCTGCTATATCTTGGATGCTTGCTTGGAATTTGGGATCACTAGGCTCGTTTATATCAGCACGTATAATGTCGTTTTTGGGGGTAAGGAGATCGTCAATGGCAATGAAAGCTTGCCTTATTTTCCAATTGACCAGCATGTTGATGTATATGCACGGAGTAAATCAGTTGCTGAGCAGTTGGTCCTCAAGTACAATGGACGCCCCTTTAAGTAATTACCTTTGTCAACATCAGTTAGCTACTGCATCTGCTATCTGCGAGAATGAAAACAAACCATGTGGTTCATATTTTATTTTATTTTTCCCTTGGGTGCCTTTTCACTGTGTTTTTGCTATCTAGGAAGAAGAATGGGAAATGCCTTCGTACTTGTGCAATTCGTCCTGCTGCAATCTATGGCCCTGGAGAAGAGAGGCACCTTCCTAGGATAGTCTTCCTGGCCAAGTTGGGCTTGATTCCATTCAGAATTGGTAAAGCTAGTGTTAAAACCGACTGGGTTTATGTGGACAACCTGGTGCTTGCACTAATAATGGCAAGTATGGGGCTTTTGGATGACTTACCTGGGAAAGGAAAATCTCCAATTGCTGCTGGGCAGCCCTACTTTATATCAGATGGTACCATACCTTGTTTTTCCCACCCTCTCCTTTTTTCCCATGTATGTGGGCATGTATTTCCCATGGGTGAAATTATACTAACTTTTGTGGAGCGTTTAAATCTTCTTGACAGGTTCTCCGGTTAACACATTTGAGTTCATCCAACCTTTGCTAAGAAGCCTAGATTATGACTTACCCAAGGCTAACTTGGCTGTCCATCACGCTCTTTTTCTGGGGAAGGTTTTCTCAGCATTCTACACAGTTTTATACCCATGGTTGAATCGATGGTGGCTTCCGCAGCCCTTCATCCTTCCAGCTGAAGTGTACAAAGTTGGTTGCTGATTTATGATATTATAGTTGCAAACTTGTAATATAGTTGGTCATCTAATCTGAGTATTTTGCATAAAACTGGATGCAGGTGGGCGTTACTCATTACTTTTCTTATCTTAAAGCCAGGGAGGAACTTGGATATGTTCCGATGGTGACTCCCAAAGAGGGCATGGCGGCGACCATCTCTTACTGGCAGGATAGAAAAAGGAAAAGTCTGGATGGACCAACTATATATGCTTGGCTTTTCTCTTTGATTGGAATGACGGCTCTCTTTTGTGCTGCTTTCTTACCAGACATCGGGCCTGTTCTACTCTTGAGAGACATTAGTCTATTCTTGTTTCGGTCCATGCGGGTAGTAAGGATTGTATATCTTGTAGCTAGTGCTTTGCATCTGGGTGAGGCTCTATATGCATGGCACCTTGCGAGAAAGGTGGATCCTGCTAACTCAAGGGCCTGGTTTTGGCAGACTTTTGCTCTCGGCTTTTTCTCCCTGCGCTTATTGTTGAAGAGAGCTAGCAAGTAATCATCATCCCATCTCCCCTTTTTGTGCAATCTAGTAGTTTATTGTACAGATTCAGATCTGTATCCCAAAGAGGATAATCATAAGATCTGTGTCCCAAAAGTTTATGTACAAGAAGAAACATAATACTCATTGTCTTGATCAATTTCTTAAAAAGTTAAAATTCTGATGAGTTCTTCCCGAGATTGGCTGGGGAGCCGGCACCCCTGCCTGTGCATGCTTGCCCAGGCATTTGGACTGTCCTAAATATTATCATGTGAATTTTGAGATTGTTAAAATAGAAATTTAACTTTTATATAAATATTAAATAAGTTAGAATTATTAATAAAGATTTAATTATTAATATTAATTATGAATTATTGAATTTGAATTTGTATTTTAATTATTAAATAAAGTGTTTAATTTAATTATATTTTAAATATTTTAAATTAATATAATTTAATTAATAATTAAATTGAATATATATCATAATAAATTTAAAATATAATTATTTACATATTTATATATAAAAAATAAAAAATAAAAAATAAAAAGAATTTAAATAAATCTAGCTGGGTTGATTTGGTGGAACTCGTTCTCAGTAATGTGGTTGGGCTGGTGGATTGGGCCTCCTAGAAGTTTAGTATGCGGACCAAGTTCAAATTAGGCAAGCACATCATTGGTTCTTTATAAAATCATATACATAACCTAATTTTGAATTTCAGAACACAGCATGACGGCCGTTGCCCAACGGTTAATTTCCAATTATTTATATTTTATATACATTCCGGACCGATAGAGCAGTTTCGACAGAGAGAGAATGGAGAAAGGAGCCATAACTGTGTCAGCGATGGAGGCCTTTTAAAAACTAGAGAAAGTTGGGGAAGGGACTTACGGGAAGGTGTACAGGGCGAGAGAGAAGGCGACAGGGAAGATCGTCGCCCTCAAGAAGACTCGCCTCCACGAGGATGAGGAAGGCGTCCCTCCAACCACTCTTCGTGAGGTCTCCATCCTCCGGATGCTTTCCAGGGACCCTCACATAGTCAAGTACTTTCTCCTCTTTTCTGCTTTCCATTTCCATCCCTTCAATTGCGTTGCCTTCTAGTTCTGCTCCGGTTCCTCTTTTCTTGTTATGTAACTTGTTGCATAGAAAAAGAATTTCTAAGGCTTTGATTGATTGTTCGAATAGAAAAAGAATTTCTAAGGCGTGTCTGAAAATGTTGGGTTTATAAATAATTTTAAGAGCTTGAATTTTTTGGTTTTATTTTTTCATCTTCTCGAATTATTATGGTTTTTAGTTTCTTGTTCCGAATAATGGTGCAGGTTCATGGATGTGAAGCAAGGTGAGAATAAAGAAGGAAAGAGAGTACTGTATTTGGTGTTAGAATATATTTACGTAGATTTGTGTCCGCTGCAAAAGGCTCTATAATATAATATATAGTACAAAAGATCTATTCATACACTCATCAATAAACTACTGTCGGGGTGGTGGTCGGCCAACCCCGAACGCTCTAGTTAACCTTTTTAGGGAGAAAATAGAGGGTATTAAAGAAGTTTTTTTTTTTTTAATTAATTTTTGCACTACCTCTTACTATCAAGATATTTGATTTTTATACATGATTTAAGCAGGGAGACTCCTGACAATTTTACACGTGTTGCCGCCCCCTCACTGCTATATTCTTTGCCTCATGAAGAGTGTCAGCGCTTTGCAGTCTGATATAGTAGGGATTTGCTCCCCACACACCTATCCTTTTGGGCAGTAAGATACTGCCCTAGTCTGACATCTTCCAGGACATCTCAACGTGCAGTAGCGCTACCCTTGTCTGATATACTAAAGACAAGATTTTCACTCGAATGTCAGTTGCTTTCCACCTGTCCACTCGTTCAATCGTATTACCAACATCTAAGCCGAGTAAGAAAATACCTGACTGAACCTCAGCATTTTCTTGAGACTTTTCGCCTCATCAA
The DNA here is from genome assembly GCA_027186245.1 of Coriaria nepalensis. Taxonomy (NCBI): domain Eukaryota; kingdom Viridiplantae; phylum Streptophyta; class Magnoliopsida; order Cucurbitales; family Coriariaceae; genus Coriaria; species Coriaria nepalensis. The sequence goes on from CP114484.1 coordinate 14,132,439, forward strand.
AATATGGATGATTGAACTGATCAGACCTAGATCAGTACCTCAGCCTAAAATATTATCTACCCTCAACACTCTATTTTTATAATTTGAAGCTGACTACGCCCAGCCTCAATCTCTAAGGTTGCTCAACTTAGGCTCTCCCAGAATTAGGTATAATAGTTAGCCGCTTGACACGTAACCTCATTCCATGAGTCACGTGTCATTTTGACCACTATAACGGATGACAAGCTCCTGTCTCATCCTACCAATCCCTATCAATAATGAGATATGTGAAAGGATGCACGTCAGCATCTTAAATGCATCTCGATTCACGTTCATCATTATTTGTGATGACCTCTAAGAATATGACATGTGGACTATGCCAGTGGATATACTCAACCGTCGCGTCCGTTCTTCTTCCCCCTTCTCGTTTAATAACTTCTTTCCGCCATTTTCATTTCACTATAAGCTTCCTTTCTCAAATTTCAGCCTTCTCTCTCGAGTCCCTTATTATTTGTGAAATTTGCTTCCTCTCACCATCGCTTCAACCACCGTGAACCACCGTCTGCATCAATTGCTCTACCAACAAGTCTGATAGAGCAAGTAGGTTGTCTTCGCCTTCTGCATTTTCTTCCATTTCTATGAATTTTCCAGTTTTCTTCAATTGTTCTTCATTTTCTATGAATATTCTTCATATGAATCTTTTCCCGCCCTAATTTTTCTTTGAAATAATGAATTCTGATTGGAAATAGGTTTAAAGACGTCACCTATAGGTGTTTCCCTTTTAGCACGTAGCTTCGATCTTTTTACTTCCAACACTTTGGTGAATTTCATATTCTAACTGATTTCTATACCCTGCTCACTATACTACCCCTCAGTATTTCTCAGCAGTTTAGGGAATTTTCACACTTGACCGCTATTAAGGTAACCCTCAGTCATCTTGCTCGTCAGTTTCTCCACCCTTAGGCGAATTCATACCATTTCGGCTAGCCTCAGGATCATCCTCTATAATTTAGGATAGAATCTCAGCGATTAAGAACGCCCTACCTGAGGCTGACCTGTTCCTCAACTCATGGTCAGGTACCCCCGAGATGGATATACCAAGGAAGGTCCGGCATGAACCAAAGAATAAGGCGAAGGGGATGGCTCGGCCCCAACTCGATCATTACAACAAGGTGATTTCTAGTTTTGATGAAGACGACTGCTTCCACATCTTGACCGAGTACAATGTTCCTTCTTGTATCAACATAAGGATACCTGAGGAGCATGAGTGTATCTGCTGTAGGAACAGAAGGGTTAGCACAGACTATAGTGTACGTGGACCGATGCCACCTCAACCTCAGATATTATCTACCCTCATCACTCTATTTCTATAATTTGAAACTGACTACACCCATGCTCAGTCTCTGAGGCTACCCAACTTAGGCTCTCCCGGAATTAGGTATAATAGTTAGCTCCTTGACATGTAACCTCATTCTATGAGTCACGTGTCATTCTGACCACTATTACCATGTCTCATCCTACCAACCCCCATCAATAATGAGAGATGTGAAAAGACGCACGTTGGCATCTTAAATGCACCTCAATTCGCACTCATCGTTATTTTTGATGACCTTTAGGAACTTGACACGTGGAATATGCGTGTGGACATACTCAACCGTCGCGTCCGTTCTTCTTGCCCCTCCCGTTTAATAACTTCCTTCCTCCATTTTCATTTCATTCTAAGCTTAGCTTCCCTTCTTAAATGTCAGCCTTCTCTCTCGAGCCCCCTATTCTTCGTGAAATCTGCTTCCTCTCACCATCGCTTCAACCACTGCGAACCACTGTCTGCATCAACTACTTTACCAATAAGTCTGATAGAGCAAGTAAGTTGTCTCTGCCTTCTGCATTTTCTTCCATTTCTGTGAATTTTCTAGTTTTCTTTAACTGTTTTTCATTTTCTATAAATGTTCTTCGTATGAATCTTTTCCCGCCTTAATTTTTCTTTGAAATAATGAATTCTGATTGGAAATAGGTCTAAAGATTGGCCTTATATATGTTTCCCTTTTAGCACGTAGCTTCGATCTTTTTACTTCCAACACTTTGGCGAATTTCATATTCTAACTGATCTCCATACCCTGCTCACTATACTACCCCTCAGTTATTTCTCAACACTTTAGGGAATTTTCACACTTGATCGCCATTAGAGTAACCCTAAGTCATCTTGCTCCTCAGTTTCTCCACCCTTATGCGGATTCATACCATTTTGGCTAGCCTCATGATCATCCTCTATAATTTAGGATAGAATCTCAGCGACTACGAACACCCTACTTGAGGTTGACATGTTCCTCTACTCATGGTTAAGCAGTAACTCCAAGATGGATAGACCAAAGAAGGTCCGACCTGAACCGAAGAAAAAGGTGAAGGGGATGGCTCGGCCCCGGCTCGATCATTACAAAGAGGTGATTTCTAGTTTTGATGAAGACAACTACTTCCACATCTTGACCGAGTACAATGTTCCCTCTTGTATCAACATAAGAATACTTGAGAAGCATGAGCGAATATCTGGGGATGTTTACCTGCGGTGAATATGGACATGCTTACCTGGGGCTTCAGGGGTTCCCCTTCATCCCGTCATCCAGTCCCTGTTACACACATGGCGGTTTGCCCCCAGGTCAGCTAATCCTGAACGCCTGACGGACTGTGCTGGGGATGTTCGTATTGTATTTCGAGGAGACCCGGCGTGCTTGAAGCGCCTTCTTTCATTATTTGGTGAATCTTAGCCGAACTAACCAGGGTTGGTATTAATCCACCTTGGAGAAGGGAAACCCCATAACTAGCCTTTCTCAAGCCAATAAGCACTAGAAAGAGAAATGGTTCGTCTTAATCGAGAACTGGTAATGCTTGACTTGCCATTACTCCATCTGCACAAAGTTCCAAGAGAGGAGCACGCCTAGAAACCGATCTGCTACTCTCAGAGGCTGATGAAAAGGTATGGAAAGCCATAATAAGCAAGCCCAAAGAGGAAAGAAATTTTAGGGTAGTCTTGACCCTAGACCGCCTGACCGATTGTGGCCTAGTGTGTGCCGACAACCTGTAGTCGTAGACCCTTTGCACACCATTCCTGTGTCTGAACCGAGGGTTCTTCCATATGGTAGTTCCCCTTGTATCTTTAAGTATTTAGATGGTTCTCTCCCATGTTACGAAATATTTCTTCTTCTTTCTTTTTTTTTTTAACACATTTTTCTACAAAAGAATCTCTCCCCGGCCGAAGTCTGATACTCTAACTGACTGAAAATACCAGGAGCTGCAGGAAAGGCGACTGGCAAATAAAAGGCAAGGCACTCCCCAGAGCGAACCGGCCTAGGATCAGAGTAAGAGGTCTAGGGTCGAGGAGCCCCCTCTGACAGTAGTAGTGTCTGACTCTCTGGCGATAATCCCCGCTCAGGTCGTTCCCGCTCAGAGAATCTCTCCCCGGTCGAAGTCACTGCTCTAACTGACCGAAAATACCAGGAGCGGCAGGAGAAGGCGACTGGCAAAGAAAATACAAGGCACTCCCTGAGTGAACCGGCCTAGAATCAGAGTAAGAGGTTTAGGGTCGAGGAGCCCCCTCTGACAGTAGTAGTGTCTGACTCTCTGGCGATAATCCCCGCTCAGGTCCTCCTCGCTACCCCCACTCCTCTACCTCAAAGGGCTTTTCCCTCCCCTTTGCCCTTCTCGTGGGGGACTACGCTTTTGGTCTTTTTGACTCAGCAGTATAGGTCTGGGCCAACGTTGGAGCCGCGGCTCAATAAGGGATCTTTGAGGTAGTATATGAGGGAAACTTTTAAGCTTCATCTATCTCCAAAGAATATGAAGCTGACGGGGCTCCCTCTTCCCGAGGTGCACAAGATCCTCAGTGCATGTCTTTCTAATGTAAGTTTTGTTTTAGTCTTTATATATCTCTTTTTCTCTTTTTCCCTTTTAACCCTCTTCTTTGTTTTAGTGTCAGGTCGCCTCGGCCATTGTAGGTGCCTCTATTCAAACATTTCGACAAGATAAGGCCAAGCGCCTACACTCCGAAAATGAGAGGCTGAAGCAGAGTACACACTCCTTAGTCCAGCAGGTTAAGTAGCTAACTTTCGACAAAAATTAGCTCATCCAACGGTACCATGAGGAAGTTGACCTTAGAAAGGCTGACTCGGCCCAACTCCAAGAGGTTCAAATGGACTTGGGGACTACTCGAGCTACACTGGAGGCTACATGAGTTGAGTTAGAGGCAACTCGTGCTGATGTAGAGGTTGCTCGAGCTGAGCTGAGTGAGCTTAAGGCCCAAGTTCCGTAGATCGAGAAGGTTGCGGTGGCCAACTATCTAGAGTCTGAAGAGTTCTCCACTATAAAGACCGAGATCAGCGAGAAAGCTTTTTATCCTGCCTTACCGTAGTTGAATTGAAGTTTCCTTTTATCAACGTCGATGAGATCGAGTTCCCCGGTGATGAGGGTATCGTAGATGAGGTGGGGGTCAGAGTGGTCAATATCGAGGCAGCTGAGGTGGAAAAAGAGGCTGATCATCCTCCTTCAACTGGTCTTTAACTTGTTTTCATTTTTTTTAAGCTTCATTTGTATGAATACCTCTCTTGGACCTTAATGAATACTTTTCTTCAATTCCTTTTGCTCTTTTAATACTTAGTCTCATTTTCCCTTTTTCTAACAAACTGAAAATATAATTGTTAAGATTATCAGATAAAATAAACACATTATTGGAATGAACTGAAGTATCAGGCTTCTATGCCCCTTTCATCATCACCATATAAGCTCTTCAAGTGATGCTGAGCCCCTATCGAGTGCTTAAATATCTTTTATCTTGGACGCCAAATAAGCGTTCCAAGTTATTGATGTTGAGCCCCTATCAGGTGCTCAGATCTCTTTTATCTTGGACCCCAAATAAGCGTTCAAAGTTATTAATGTTGAGCTCCTTTTGAGTGCTCATATCTTTTTTATCTTGGACGCCAAATAAGTTTTCCAAGTTGTTGATGCTGAGCCTTTATCGGGTGCTCAGATCTCTTTTACCTTGGATGCGAAATAAGCGTTCCAAGTTGTTAATCCTGAGCCTCTATCAGGTGCTCATATCTCTTTTACCTTAGATGCCAAGTAAGTGTTCCGAGTTGTTGATGCTGAGCCCTTATCGGGTGCTCAGATCTCTTTTATCTTGGATGCCAAATAAGCGTTCCAAGTTGTGCTTTATAATTGTACATGCTAGCGAACATTCTTTCCTTCACTTAGTGTTTGAGGATCAATATGATCAGCAATACAAATCTTACACTAATCCTCATCCTCGTCCATACTTTCTTTAGGGTAGACCTTGAGGTTCTCTGAATTCCACAGGTGTGAGAGGTTCTTGCCTGCTTTGTTCTGCAGTCTGTAAGTCCCTAGCCTAAGTTCATGGATAATCCTATATGGTCCTTCCCACTTTGGCTTCAAGGAACCTATATGCATGAGGTTAATAACCTTCATAAAGACCAAGTCACCCACATGTATCGGCCGAGGCCGAACACCTCTATTGTAATGATGCTCGATCCTCCTTTTCAGCGCCTCTTCTCTGGTCCGAGCTCCCTCCCTTGTTTCCTAGAGCTAGTCAAGGGACTCTGTTAGGGCCCTATTGTTATCTTGTTCGATAAATAACAACCTTCTATATAAGAGCATGCTTATCTCTGATGGCACCATGGCTTTAGTCCTGAAAGTAAGGCTGAAAAGGGTTTCTTTCCCCCGTCGCACTCTGAGGAGTGGTGCAGATGACCCATAATAATAAAGGAAGCTACTCTGCCCAACCCTTTCCACCATCCTCCAACCTTTTCTTTAGCAAGTTCTTAATAAACTTTTTAGCTACCTACTTGGCCATTTACTTTAGGATGATAGGGAGGGGAAGTGAAATGCATGATCCTTAGGTCGGTACAAAATCTTTTAAAATTTGGATTGTTAAACTGCCTACCATTATCGGTGATGATGCTTTGTGGTACTCCAAATCTACATACGATGTTCTTCCATACAAACTTAGTTGTTACTGTCTCGGTGATTGTTGTCAGTCCCTCGACCTCAATCCACTTGGTGAAGTAGTTAATGGCTATTATAACATATTTCTTCTGATTCGCCCCCTGCACCAATAATCCAATGAGGTCTATTCCCCATCTTGCAAATGGCAAAGGGTTGCTGACCGAAGTTAACTCCACAAGTGGTTTTCTGGGAATATTGGCATAAACATTACAGTCCTTACATCGTTAGCTGTGATGCTTGGCATCCCTCTTCATGGTGGGCCAAAAGTAGCCCTTCCTCATTAGCTTCCGGACTGTAACCTTCCCGGATGAGTGACTTCTGCAACACTCCTTCATGAATTTCCCTAAACAATAACTCATTTTCATTTATTAAGATACATCTCATCATTGGCTGGGAATACCCTCTGTGAAATAACATGTCCCATACTATGGCACACCTATAAGCTTGAGCCCTGATCCTTCTAGCCCTCTTTATAGCTCCTATCCATCCCTCATCCTCTAGTGCCATCGCCTTAGTTTATGTAGAGATACTAGAAATATCAAAATATCTTCTCAAAGCAGTGATATGGAGATCATCATGCGGCAAAGTTGCCAGTTTCGCTAGTGCATTAGTGTCAGTGTTTACATCTATTGGGATGTGCTTTATCTCGTAATTGTCGAATCGTTTTAGCACTGTTTTGGACATCTTCTAGTAGGCCCTCATCTTTTAGGACTTCGCTTCAAATTCTCCCCGTACTTGTGAGACCACTACTTGAGAATCACTATATATACTGATCTGCTTTGCCCATACTTTTCTTGCAAGCCTCAAACCTGCCAGAAGAGCTTCATACTCAGCCTCATTATTTGAAGCTTTGAAGTGAGACCTGAGCGCATATACGATCTTTCTTCCTTAAGGAGAAATGAGGATCAACCCGGCTCCATAACATTCTTTATTTACTGCCCCATCTACCTGCAATGTCCAGTAAGGTGGTCGATGCTCCTTCTCATTGTCAGCACCGACTTGCCTTTCTTTTTCTATGTTCGCTAAACCCTCATTGGAGAACTCTTAGATGAAGTCGGCTAGGGCCTGAGCTTTGATCGTGGCTCGGGGTTATAAGATATGTCAAATTCTCCTAACTCAACAGACCACTTTAGCAACTTTCATAAGGTATCAGGGTTTTGAAGGATCTGCCTGAGGGGAAGATCAGTCACCACTACAATAGGACGAGCTTGAAAGTTTGGCCTCATCTTGCTCGCAACCATAACTAACGCGAAAGCAGCCTTATCAACGTGTGGATACCTCCCCTCTGCCTCACTCATCACTTCACTTATGTAATACACTGATATCTGCTTCCCCTCCTCTTTCTTCACCAGTACTGAACTCACCGCCGCTCCGCTTATTTCTATATTAAGGCTCAATTCTTCTCCCACTTCGGCTTATTTAATTAGGGAATGAATGTCATATATCTCTTCAGCTCTTCCAAGGCTTTATCACAGTCTTCATTTTATCCCTTCGTGTTGGAGCACTTTAGTGATTTGAAGAACCAGAGGCATTTATCAGGCGAGCGACTCATAAATAGACTCATCGCAACAATTCTTCATGTTAGGACTTGAATTTCTTTCTTTGTTCGTGGGGCCCTCACACTGATGATGACATGTACCTTTTCTGGATTAGTCTCAATCCCCCTCTGGTGCACTATATACCCTAAGAATTTGCTTGAACCAACTCTGAATGCACACTTCTCAGACTTTGCATAAAACAAGTTGAAATTCAACACAAGTTTTATTATCGAGTGTGTCTGGGATTGATCGGGGATAGTACCTTGAAAGTATTGACGATAATGTTTTCTCTGAATTGACAAAACTCCTAATGAATTTCTTGAGATCTATCTCCTAGTTTGGTGCCGACCGTGGGGACGATTGTCTTCATTTTCAAAGTTCCAACAAATCAAGAGTTTGACTGAAAGGAGGATACGAGATGGAGGATGTGGGAGGTGAGCAGATAGGTGAGAGTGAAGAGGAGGGGGAGAGGTAGAGGAAGAGGAGTCCTCTTGCCCTTACTTGAAAGAAGAATAACACATTCGGCGAGCATAGCTAGAAAAAGACTAACGCCTTTGTAAACCCCTTAAGTGGGAAATAGTGTAGTGGACATACTGCAGGTCATCGAAAGGATGGAGAGGGGCCTAGTGGAAAGAATGAGCCAAGTGGTAAAGCATTTTATAGAAGCAAGAATCGTGGAAATAAGGGCAGGAGTGAGGCCGAAAGAAAGAGAGGAACCACAAAAAGATGCATGCGCCCCTCGGTGGATCCCAATATGAGGAGGATGATGTAGTGTCTCGCTTGAGGATGGTCACGGCGGGGGGAGAGTGGGGTGATTCAACAGATACTGCTTGGAATCTAATCCCTTCACAAGTGCTTAAGGACATGAGGCGTCCCGTGAAATCAACTGAGCCGCCAACAGGACAAACAAAAGCAATCCTAGAGTTGATAAAGCGAATGAAGGAATTAGAGACGGCAGTAAAGGGCACCACGCTTGGATCCCCTCCTCTTCCTTCACTAGTATTGAACTCACCGCTACTCTGTTTACTGCTATATAAAGGCTCAATTCTTCTCCCACCTTCGGCTTATTTAATATGGGAATTGATGCTAAATACTTCTTCAGCTCTTCGAAGGCCCTATCACAATCATCATTTCATCCCTTCGTGTTGGAGCACTTCAGCGATTTAAAAACCGGGAGGCATTTATCAACCGAGCGACTCATGAATCAACTAAGCGCAACAATTTTTCATGTTAGGACTTGAATTTCTTTCTTTGTCTGTGGGGCCTTCAGACTGATGATGACATGTACCTTTTCTGGATTAGCCTTAATCCCCCTCTGGTGCACTATATACCCTAGGAATTTGCCCGAACCGACTCTGAACGCATACTTCTCATGATTCAGCTTCATCCCATATTCTCTCATTACTCTAAATGCCTTGCTCAAATGCCTCGGATGATCCCTCTTTATTATGCTTTTCACTAAAATGTCATCTACATATACCTCCATCATCTTCCCTAGTTGCTTCCGGAACATGCCGTTTACCAGCCACTGGAAAGTCGCCTCAGCATTCTTCAGTCCAAAAGGCATTACATTGTAGTAGTAAGTACCTTTGTCGGTTATGAAAGAAGTCTTCTCCTGATCTTCCATCCATAGTTTCACCTGATGGTACCCCGAGTAAGCATCCATGAAGCTCAGCAACTCGTGCCCTGCTGTGGCATCTACCATCAAATCTATGTTGGGCAATGAGTAGCTGTCCTTAGGGCAAGCATCATGCTCCTGAAGTGCTCCTGGGCTCTACCCATTACTCAACTGCAGTAGATATGTGGTCGGTTGGCTGCATATTTTTTTTCCTTTCTTTGTACCGTGATGATTTAGTGTGATGAACTTGAAAGCAAGCACAATATTATTGCACAATGTTTGCTCAAACTTCTATTTGTGATTGTAGCTGAACTAGTCACCAAGCAAGCACTCTTCCCTAGGGATTCTGAGCTGCAAAAACTTCTGCATATATTCAGGTATCACGAGGCCAACCTGACCTTTTAATTATAAACGCTGCTTACTCTGCCTCGTATTTGGCTTAGTTCAAAAGTCCTAATTGTGATAGTATGTGATGCAGGTTATTAGGAACTCCGAATGAAGAAATGTGGCTTGGAGTTAGCAAATTGATCAACTGGCATGAGTACTCTCAATGGAGCCCACATAGCATATCCACTGATGTTCCTAGCCTCAATGGAGAGGGCCTTCATCTATTGTCAGAGATGTTGCAGTATGAACCCGCCAAGAGAATTTCAGCGAAGAAAGCCTTGGAACATCCTTACTTCAATCTTCTAAACGAAACATGTTTCTGACTAAGAGAGTGTTGCGATCATGGCATACAACTCCATAGTTAATCTTCGCTCAACTCAAGTGCGCACATGATTTGTATTTTAAGTTTCGTCTTTTTACTCCATAAGCTATATAGCTTCATCATGTTTAAATTAAAGTAGAATGTTTTGGTTGTGAAAGCTTTACAAAATGTTTGTGGTTTCGTGGGTTCTATTTTGAAAATTTGATTAAATAGGATTCAACCCCCTTCTGTTTTGAAATTTTGATGAATGGTTTGGCTTGACTTGACTTGTCTTAGACTTTGGTTTTGAACCTAAGAATAAAGGTAAATCTAAGATGCGTGGCAAAGTTGGCTGGTTTGATTTGGTTTGGTTTTGTTTGGTTTGCCTAAGTTTGACTAGACTTGTTTGGTTAGGTTTGGTTAAGCTAGGCTAGTGTCACGGACTGCCTTTCTTGTTAGAAAAGATGGAGGAGGCTTCATGGAAGAGTCTAGAAACTTCTAGACTTCTCTAGCTTTCTCTAGGGTTTCCTACACTTTTGTAGAATTCTCTAGAATCTTGTACATTCTTCTAGTCCCTTGTAGAATAGTATGGAAGTCTCTAGAAGATATATTGTAGCCATTAGATCAAATTGATCTTGACCATCCATTCCAAGGTGGGGGTCTATATAAGGAGGAGTCCTCCTCATTTGTAAATGATCCTCAAGAATACTAGCCTTCTAGCAATACAAAGAGTTCTTTATTCTCTAGCTTGAGTGTTCTTCTAAAGTCTTCAAACGAACCTCTTGGCAAGGTTCGGTTAGGCTGACTTGGTTACTCGGAGGAGTGTCAAGTGCCGCACGGAGCGTCTAAGTTCGGGGCGAAACTTTACGCACGTGACACTAGGCTTAATTTAACTTGGGTGAACTTGTTTGAATTTTTTAATTATATATTAAATAAAAATTTTAAGTTTAATGGAGACTAATTAATTTATTTTAGTGGGATAATTTCTTAAATTTGGGAAAGGATTCAAAACCTGAAATTGACTATCTTCAATGTAATTAAGTAGCATGGCAAAATAAATTGTAATTATATAAATAGTGTCATAATAATAATAAAAGATAATTAATAACATGGTTAATTTATTTTTAAAATTTTTGTGTAGTTCAATTTTTATAAATTCGTTTACGTGTAGTATTCAATCAATTTTTTAATTTATATATAATTCAAATAAAATTTTTGTAATCTCTATAATCGAATGAAAAAGTGAAGATAATAGATAAAAAATAAAAATAATAAAAGATTAAAGATGAAAAAATAATAAATATAATTTTTTAATAACGTGTCATACTATGTCATCGTGCGACATTAGTATTGTTGTCTAAAATCTTATAATAGAGACTAAAGCTTTCATTTGACCTAAACAATGACTAAAAAATTAGGCGTAAACTATATAAAGATGAATTTCGAAAAATCAAGAGATTATTTAACTAGGAGACTTTATTTGATAACTTACTTCTAAGGATAAACCAAAACTCAAAAATTATGCTCGATAACCATCCTTCATTTTCCTCTCATTTTTGTCTCTCTCCTCCCCTCTGCGATCTCTCTCCTTCGTCCTCTCATTTGCGTCACTCTCCCCTCCACAAACCCTCTCTCTCCATTGTGATTGATTTCTCTCTCCTTCTTCTATCGAAACCTGAATCTTTGTTACCCCATCAGATCTCGGTTGCTCCTGCTATCTCCTTCTTCCATCGAAACTTGGATTTTTGTTGCTCTATCAGATCTCAGTTGCTCATCTCTCTCCTTCTTCCATCAAACCAATATCACATTCCGAGATCATTGGCCAAGACCATGGTCTAAGATTAATAATAAGAATAAATTAGTAATTTTATCAATCTAAATTCGAGAATAGGGTCATTCGACAACAATTTTAAATTTAGTTTATATTTCAAAAAATTATTTGACATAATGCTATCCGACTAAAACTCCCAAAAATCAAACTATACAAAAAATAAAAAGTGAATTAACACTTACATTAATAAAGGGTTAATTTACTTTGTAGTCTCTGTGTAGTTCATGTTTTATAAATTCGTCTTTATGTAGTTTCCGACCAATTTTTTTAGTTCGTATGTAGTTTAAATGAGATTTTTTTTAATTCTTCTAATGATTTTTAGATCACCGGTGATGATATAGCATTATGTATCAGCATGCCATATCATTAATAAAATCAATCTTTCATCATTTTCAATTTCCTCCCATAGAAAATTTTTATTATATTTTTTAATCCAAATTTTATTTTTCATTTTTAAAAAATGAAAAATTGTGTAAAAATAAAATAAAATAAATCCCAATATAATTTCTTGTAGAAAATGATCAAAACAATCATTTTTTTAATGAAAAATTAATCGAATGATAAGATATCTACATTAAACATTTAAATGAGATAATATAATTGAATTGATTCAATCTTTCATAAAAAATAAGATTTGATCAATTTGATTCTTCAGCGTGAAGAACCGAATCAATCTTGAGGAAGATGAAGCTAGAAAAAAAATTTGTTCGAACTTGAATTGAAGAACTAGATCCAGGTTTGTATTTCAAAATCTGTATTTGTGTTCTTCACATGAAGTGCACGATTGGAAAGAACCCAAATCTCGCGATCTCTATTAATGGAAGTCAAGCGAGCTCGGATCCTTACGCATAGACTACACAAATATAAATTTATAAAACATAAACTAGGTAACTAAAAAATGAATTACCCTAAATTAACCCTCATGAATTTCATCCTATAGGAATACATGGTCATGGATAGAGGTGTCAAAATATGCCGGGTTTTTTGGCATGGCCCGTAGCTCGGGGGAAAAACCCGGCCCTAAGCTCGACCCAGATACAGGCTCGGGCTTGGACAAATTTCCAAGTCCAAAGGGCCGACCTAGCCCAGCCTAGCATACAAGCCCAGCTGGGCCCAGCAAGGCTTTGTCTGAAGAAATAAAAAAAAAATTTTTTTTCTTAAATTTTTTTTAATTTTACCTCCTTCGTAAAAATAATTTTTAAATTTTCACTCCACCCGAATTTTTCTTATAAATATTCACTCTTTCATTATAATTTTTCCTCACATTTTCTCACACACACTCTCTCTCTCAATCTCTTATCTAATCTTCTAATAGTCTAATTTATAATTAATTTTCATTCTTCTATAATCAATATTTTTCTTATCATTAATCTCAATTTCTTATCTAATCTTCTAATGTTCTAATTTATAATTAATCTTCATTCTTCTATAATCCCTAGTTTTCTTATCATTTATCTCAATCTCTTATCCTTATTCTTTGTTATCTCTCTTATCCTTATTCCTTAATCTCAAATAATCTCTCTTACTTTAATAATAATTTATTATGAATAATTTATTTAAAAAGAGTCGGACCTATTTTAGGTCCTGTAAATCTCGGTCGAACCTGGCCCATTTTGAGCTTGGATGAGCTCGGGATAAATTTAAAAAACTTTCCGGACCGAGCTAATTTTAGGCCTGATAAAGCCCGGTCGAACCTGACCCATTGTAAGTCCGGATAAGCCCGGGATAAACTCAAAAAACTTTCCGAGCCGGGCTCGGACATATATTTTTAAAATGGATCAAGCTCAACTCGACCTATTTTTTTTTTCAAGCCAAACCGGATCCAACCATAAATAATAAAAAGTCCTAAAAAAGTCAGATTAGACCGAACGCCCGTTTTAACATCTCTAATCATGAGTGTGTTGATAATAATACCCTCTCTCTCAATGCCTGCTTTTTCTCTCTCTTTTGCCTTCTTTTCTTTTCCGGCTTTTGTCTTTCCTTGTCCTTTCGATTAATAATATACTTTTTTTGGTAAATAAATAATATAAAAGAATAATAATTAATCACACACAGTATCGACCTTTCTCTTTAGAGGCTTTGAGAGAGCAAAATCTAAACTGTGTCAGCTTCTGCTCAAGGAATGCGAGGCAGATTGTATGTTCAACAATGGTGGGTAGTGAGAGTAGTGTGACTGGATGAGTGAGTATACGCCTTAGCCTTTTAAGGAAGCAGAGAGTTAATCAGCAATTCCGTCTTTAGCCTTCCCGAGGCCCTCATCGCCTCCTTCCCCCTCTACTCCTCAACTTACACTGACTGTGTCAGCACCGATTTGCATAACTTACTTCATCTTCGCTGGCATTCTAAATATTATCGAGTAGCCAAAGTAGTCGGAAGAAGAAGAAGAAGCGGAAGAATTTCCCCCCCTAGTGATTGCGAATGGGGTCAGAGCAGCACAGATTCCCTGAGCAAGAACGTGTATGCACCTCCTCTCTCCCTTAACCACATGCTTATGATGCTAGATCTGGACTTGTCTAACTCTCATTTGCTTGCTTTGGATCTAGATTTACTTTGTTGCCTTTTTATCGTTTCTTGGAATTTCATTTGCATCTTCCCCTCCTCCCTCAGATCTGGATTTTCCCTCTATTTTTCCACCATTTATCACTTCTGACTTCAATTTACTTTAATTTTTTTCCCCATAAAAAATTTATTTGCAAATTTGTCACATGCTGATGATTCCACCTGATGCTACAAATACTCAGCTGCCTGTCTATGACCTTTACTAGTCTGACCGAACTGAATGATTCTTATGATTTTGATTTTACGAATTACTTTCTGTGATGATGCACCTCTAGATCACTTCATCTAACCTTTAATATTTATCCCCTTAAAGTTTTCAATTTCAAAACTAGACTGGCCCTCTTATGGTTTTGGCTTAACTCCTCTCTCTCTCTCTCTCTCTCTTTCTCCAGCACTACTCAGGCACTCAATACTGAGACCCACTCCCGGTAGTGATACCACAGGCTCAGGCACTTCTGATTTTCTGAGAAAAGAGTTTTCCGCTGTTATTTCGTATAATTTCCGTCCCCTTGGTGTTTGCCTGCAGGAGCTGCTATTCTATTCGTACCGTTACGAGGATGGTAAAATGACCCTTTTCTGTAATGGGCTACCTCGTTCCCCTGGTTGTTCCCAAATATTGGTTCTTTTATTTGTTCTAACTTCTGTAGAAGTCCATTATAGATGGTAGGTCTCAATTGTATTCTATAGCCCTAAAAATCCTGTTAGCTACTTCTAATGTAATAGACTGTTTTTGTTCTCTTCTGGTAACTCACACGTATTTGCTTTCATGTTAATTTGTTTCTGTTTGATTTTCAACTCCATGAGAAAGTAGGATTTATACGTACTACTTGGTTGTATCTTACAGAGAAAGAGATGGGGAGGGTGTTGGGGTGCATTATCTTGTTTTGGTACTCAGAAAGGTGGAAAGCGGATTGTACCTGCATCTCGTATACCGGAGGGGAATGCACCAGCAGCCCAGCCCAATGGACCTCAAGCAACTGGTTTGACCAATCAGGCTACAGCTCTAGCACCATCTCTTCTAGCTCCACCTTCCTCACCAGCATCGTTCACAAATTCTGCACTCCCTTCCACTGCCCAATCACCCAGCTGTTTCTTGTCAGTATCTGCTAACTCGCCTGGAGGCCCTTCATCCACAATGTTTGCCACTGGACCATATGCCCATGAAACACAGCTGGTTTCTCCTCCTGTTTTCTCCACCTTCACTACAGAGCCATCTACTGCACCCCTCACTCCCCCACCAGAACTGGCTCACTTAACTACACCTTCTTCCCCTGATGTACCTTTTGCTCAGTTCCTTACATCATCTTCATTTCCTGAGCGGGACTTCCCACCACATTGGGATCCTTCAGTATCTCCCCAAAATGGCCGTCCATGGAATGGTTCTGGCAGGACTTTTGGCTATGAGAAAACTGGTGCCTCCATAGCATCTCAAGATTCAAATTTCTTCTGCCCTGAAACATTTGCACAATTCTATTTGGACAATCCACCCTTTCCTAATACTGGTGGGAGGTTAAGCGTCTCTAAAGATTCAGATGTTCACCCTGTTGGCGGACATGGATATCAAAACAGGCACAATAAAACTCCAAAGCAAGATGTGGAGGAGATAGAAGCATATAGAGCATCCTTCGGGTTTAGTGCAGATGAAATTATCACTACTACACAATATGTGGAGATATCTGATGTAGTGGAGGATTCATTTACCATGACGCCGTTTGGTTCTAACAAACTATCTACACAAGAAAGTATACAACATGCGGCAATGGATGATATGCTAAAAGCGCAGAATCATACAAGTCTTCAATTACAACCAGATATTGTTGAAAAGGATGCATGTGGAGAAGTGGAGGTACTGTGCAGTGGAAACAAAGGTGAGTTGCTATTGAAATTATGCCGGATGTAGTTGAGAAATCATGGGAAACTAATACAAAAGAATACTTAGTGTATCCTTGTTTTTTAATATTGGGGGTTTTGGGGGGTGGGTGGGGGATGGGGGATCAGATATAATGCAAGTTTCTTTAGGTTATGGAGTACTCATATTATTCTTTTCAGCAGTATAGTAATTATTCTCTTGTTATCTACTTAATGACATTCCAGGCTGAGTGATGTGTTTTAAAACACAAAACTGAGAGGGGCTTATAAAAAAAATTACATTCAGACCATGAGTTTTGTATCTTTACCTGCTTCTGTTATATAGAGCATGGAACTGTGAAATAAAGGATATAATTAGGAGGGAAGGACACATGGGTTGCATGTCAAGAGAGTTGGTCTTTTACAAGAAGGGTTGTAATATTCTCTTGTTTCATGCAGATCGAATGTCACAATGGCAACCTGGAAGTGTGTCTGGCTCTATTACTCCCAGAAACTATAGCATGGCTGAAGACGATATATTTTCAAAAATGGGGTCGTCCAAAATGAGCCGGAAGTATCAGCTAGGGTCATCTTGCTCTGATGCAGAGATTGACTACAGAAGAGGAAGACGCTTAAGGGGAGGCAAAGGAGATTTTACGTGGCATGATTGAGAGCTATCTGAAAAGGATGTCCTTAGTTGTTTTGCATGTGTATTAGTTTGCAGGGTTTTCATAGAATGTTGTAACCTATGATTTAACCTGTTCTAGCTCAAGAGTTGCTTACCTGGTTGGTCACTTGGAGATCGTGACATTCAGTGTTCTTTCATCATGGGGCCTATATGTTATATGTGAGTGAATGGCTCACGTGATATTAAGTGAATTGTAATATATATATATATATTTAGTGGGGACTTCCGTCGGGACTCTCTAATGTATTTTGTGGCTACCCGTTAGTCTTCTGTCTTTTTTCTTGAGCATATTTCTCGGGGAGGCAAAAGGTCGTTTAGTTTGTGTCTTGTGGTGTGTCGGATGTTTGAAATTGATATCCATGTCTGACTTGATCTAAATATCTAATCCATAGTTGGTCGTGTAATATATATCCCTTTTATTATGGAGTTTGGTGAATTTCTGACCTGTTCATGTCATGACATCCTTTTCCTCTACACTTCAGACTTGATCTATGATTTCTTCTTTTTGGTGACTAAAATATTGCAAATGATATAACGCGCTACATAATTAATTATTGAGATAATCAAGTAAGATTTATATTGTGTTTCTTGTTGAGAAATAGAAGAATAGTATGTGATGGGCTCGAGGATAGCCTCAGATGCGCAGCCTCAGCCCGAGTAGGGCAAGCCGAGGTTGGGGCAGAGTCAGCAGAGCCCAATGAAACTGGGTATCGAGGAAAGACAGTGGTTGAGGCTAAGGTCTGACAGGACCGAGGTGGAGCATCGGCCGCCTTGACAATAGCTGAGAGGGATAAGATGACGCCATACAACGTTGGGTGTTAAGTTAGGTATTTCATTGTTCAACTCAAACATGAGCACAAATGCATTGAACGGGTGGATTGAGAGAGAATCAGCAAGAAGATGATAATATGTCTCCCGTTAGGAAATTATATATTACCTTTTACTTTTGTGTCATTTGGCTTTAATACCTTATCAAAATAAGGAAACCCTGAACAACTTTACACATGTCGCATTTTTATTGCTTAATGCTCTGATAACTCTCTCTTTCTTCTGACAGGTGTCAGCACCTCCCACCATCTAACACAACATAAATCTACTTCCTACTCATGACTGTCTCAACGCACAACGGTGCCACCCCAGTATGTCATGCTAGGTCCAATTACAAACTTATGTATTCACGTGTAAATACTTCAGTATATCCCAAATGATGGAATTGAGGTTGATCTCCAAACATGTTTGTCTCGCCCCAATCTATGTAGGTCTACTCACCCGATGTGTTGTAGATTGTTAAAGAACCGATTTATAAGATGCAGAGAAAAATCTAAGAATTTCTCTGCCTATATTTATGAGAGTGAAGAGAAAAGAAAATTGTGAAATTTGGAAGAAAATAAAGAGAATTTAGTTCTGTTCTATTTCGAAGGAATACGAAGCAATTTCTAGGCTTGCTGGCGTCGTCTTGGTGATATGATTAGACAATAGATAACATCATACTTACTTTTAGCTTGTTCTTCCATGTCAGATTAGATTAGATTAGATTAGATTGGTCTCTTATTTTTGCATTTAATGATGTTTTCAAATTTCTAGTTATTAGATGTTATTGAGATTTTAAAAATTTCCTACTCTTCTTCTTATGATACAACAATAAGAAATTGGAGACTCTTGAAATCTCCAATATTTATATTTAAAGATCAGCTCCCCAAATTCAGAAAGAGAACTCTCGAGTAATTTGGGCTCTAGGCCTATTTGTCGCGTTGCTTTAAAAAGGCCATAACTTGAGAGGGTCACCTGCCTCCTCATACTCATACCTCCGCTTGGTCCTGCCCAACCTTCTGGTTTCTATCTTCGACGAGGTGGACTTCACCGCCGCTTTTAGCTTTACCCATTCCTACAGCCCCACGCCCATTGGCCCATCTTCTGTTCGGCATTATTAGAGCGAAAAGGAGGAGATAGTTAGGGTTTGAAAAAAATTATCTTTTTCGCTCCCCCTTAGATTTCTGGATCCGTTCCTGTCGAAGTTTGATTTTTCAAGGTACTCCAAATCTTTTTGCACTTTTAAATTTTCGAATCAAGTGTGTTTTGACTATATTTTTCTCCTGCAAATTCGGTTTGATTTGATATCAAGTGAAGCAGAAGCTCTTGAGAATTTGATCACATAAGTTTTGGATTTCTTCTCTTGGTGCATAATCTCCACAGATTGTTGTTGGTTAGGTTTAGGAGCCGTTGGCTTCCACTGTCATACAAATTTGTTTCTCTTTGACTTGTAAAGGGAATAGGAGCGTAACCAATGGGCGAGGGAACCGGTGTATCTAGGAAAGAAGATTCTGATAGGAACGAGGAGGAGGAGGAGGAGGAGTCGAAGAGGAGTCACCGTGAACATTGGGCAAGGGAAAGAGACAAGGAAAAAAATGGCGAGAGACGCAAGGATAGGGAAAGGAGAGACCGACTCTCTGAGAGAGAGAAGAGTACTGATTATGACGAGCAGCACTATGAGAGAGAGAGAGAAAATCATAAGGGAAGGGAAAAGGATAAGAAACGTAGTCGGGATGATGAAAGAGAAAGATCTAGTGACAAGAAAAAGGATAGAGATAGGGAAAGAGTCTGGAACAGGGAAGATAGAGAGAAGGACAGCGAACGGGAGAGAGAGAAAGAAAGAGATAAAGAAAAGAGGGCAAGGGCAAGGGAGAAAGAACTGGAGCGGGAAAGGGAAAAAAGGAAACGTCTTAGAGAAGATCGAGTGAGAGAGAGAGATAAGGAGATGGAGAGAAAAGAACGTGAGAGAGAAAGGGATAAAAATAAACACCATGAAGTTGAATGTACTTCTAGTGATGATGATATAAAGGACCATGAAAGGAAAAGGTGTCTGGATAAAAAGAAACACCATGAAGTTGACAGTAGTGATTATGATGTAAAGGACCGAGAAAGGAAGCGGCATAGAAGAGACGATGATGATTGCAAAGAGAGGGATCATGGAAGGGAAAACAGTAGGTCAAATAAACACAGAGATAAGAGTGAAGAGAGCCCTAGGAAAAAGAGCAGTGGAGAGCACTTGGAAAAGAATGAGATGAAACCTACACGTGAAGAGGAGTTTGAGGATGAACAACAAAAGTTGGATGAGGAAATGGAAAAAAGGAGGAGGAGAGTTCAGGAGTGGCAAAAGTCAAGAAGATTGAAGGAAGAGGCTGAGAGAGACAAGGAAGGAGAAGTGACTGCTGAAGAACCCAAATCTGGTAAGACCTGGACCTTGGAAGGAGAATCTGACGATGAAGATGAAACTGTCAAGTGTAGTGAGGTTGATATGGATGTGAATGTAGACGCCAAGCCTACTGGAAAAGAGGGTGGGGATTACATAGACACTGACACCAGAGAAGTGGCTTCTGAATCACAAGATGGGATCAACGGAGCTGCTGAGGATGATGGCATTGATCCTCTGGATGCTTTCATGAATGCCATGGTGTTGCCTGAAGTTGAAAAGCTAAACAATGTTGATACCCCGCAAAATATCAGGGCAAAGGCCGTAGACATCAGTCACAGAAATAAACTGGACAGTCAAAATAATGGAAAACAGGCTAGGAGGGGAGGCTCAAATAAAACTATGGGTAGAATAATCCCTGGCGAAGATTCAGATCCAGAATATCCGGACCTTGATAGCGATGAAGATACTTTACAAGATGAAGATGACGATGAGTTCATCAAACGGGTGAAAAAGACAAAAGCTGAGAAGCTTTCTATAGTTGATCACTCAAAGATTGATTACATACCTTTCCGAAAAAATTTCCATATTGAAGTGAAAGAGATCTCAAGGACACCTCCGGAAGAAGTTGCTGCTTACCGCAAGCAATTGGAATTGAAGTTACATGGAAAAGATGTGCCAAAGCCTTTCAAAACTTGGCACCAGACGGGTCTTATGAGTAAAATTTTGGAAACAATAAAGAAGCTTAACTTTGAAAAGCCAATGCCAATTCAGGCTCAGGCATTGCCAATAATCATGAGTGGTCGAGACTGCATAGGTATTGCCAAAACTGGCTCTGGGAAAACCCTTGCATTTGTACTGCCTATGTTGAGGCATCTCAAGGACCAGCCACCTGTTATTGCCGGTGATGGTCCTATTGGGCTCATAATGGCACCTACCAGGGAGCTTGTCCAGCAGATTCACAGTGATGTAAGGAAGTTCTCTAAAGTTTTAGGTTTGAGGTGTGTCCCTGTATATGGAGGTTCTGGGGTTGCTCAACAAATCAGTGAACTTAAGCGAGGTGCCGAAATTGTTGTCTGTACACCAGGAAGGATGATTGACATACTTTGTACAAGTGCGGGGAAAATAACAAACCTGCGTAGAGTTACATATTTGGTCATGGATGAAGCTGATCGAATGTTTGACATGGGTTTTGAACCTCAAATTACTCGAATTGTTCAGAATATCCGGCCTGATCGTCAGACTGTTCTCTTTTCTGCGACTTTTCCACGTCAGGTAGAAATTTTGGCCCGTAAAGTGTTGAACAAACCTGTGGAAATACAGGTTGGTGGGAAAAGTGTAGTGAACAAGGACATAGCCCAGTTGGTTGAGGTGAGACCGCAACATGAAAGATTTTTAAGACTGTTGGAACTCCTTGGGGAGTGGTATGAGAAAGGTAAAATTCTAATATTTGTCCACTCGCAGGAGAAATGTGATTCTCTATTCAGGGATCTTATAAAGCATGGATATCCATGCCTCTCACTCCATGGGGCTAAGGATCAGACGGATCGTGAATCCACGATATCTGATTTCAAAAGCAATGTCTGCAACTTGTTGATTGCTACGAGTATTGCTGCGAGGGGGTTAGATGTCAAGGACCTTGAGCTAGTGGTTAATTTTGATGTCCCTAATCACTATGAAGATTATGTCCACCGCGTTGGTCGCACCGGCCGAGCTGGTCGTAAGGGCTGTGCTATTACATTTATCTCTGAAGAAGATTCAAGATATGCACCAGATCTTGTAAAAGCGTTAGAACTATCTGAGCAGGTTGTCCCAGATGACCTGAAATCTCTTAATGATGGTTTCATGGCTAAGGTGAATCAGGGACTCGAGCGATCCCATGGCACTGGTTATGGAGGTAGTGGTTTCAAATTCAATGAAGAAGAAGATGAAGTGAGGAGGGCAGCAAAGAAAGCACAAGCTAAAGAGTATGGCTTCGAGGAAGATAAGTCAGATTCGGAAGATGAAGATGAAGGTGTTCGGAAGGCAGGCGGTGATCTCTCACAGCAGGCTACCTTAGCTCAGATAGCTGCTATAGCCGCTGCCTCTAAAGTCAGTGCAGGTTCAATGCCAATGCCAGTCTCAGCTGCCCAACCGATTCCCAATGGTGCACTACCTGTTTCTCTGCCTGGTGTTCTTGGTCTGACGATACCTGGAACAGCTGCATCTGTGCCTGGGGCTGGGCTGCCAGGTGTTACTAATGATGTGGCAGCTACCAGGGCGGCATTGGCTGCTGCTATAAACTTGCAACACAACCTGGCAAAGATTCAAGCTACCGCAATGCCTGAACATTATGAAGCAGAGCTGGAGATTAATGATTTCCCGCAGAATGCGAGATGGAAGGTTACTCACAAGGAGACATTAGGCCCAATTTCGGAGTGGACTGGAGCTGCCATTACTACTAGGGGTCAGTATTTTGCACAAGGCAAGACCCCTGGGCCAGGAGATCGCAAGCTTTACTTGTTTATAGAGGGCCCTACTGAACAATCTGTCAAGAGAGCTAAAGCAGAACTAAAGCGGGTTCTGGAAGATATCACAAACCAGACATTATCGCTTCCAGGCGGGACTCAACCAGGCAGATACTCAGTTGTTTAAGAGTAAGAACTTATTCCCTTGTTATTAGTGTGCCCAGCTTGCTGCTGTTAAGAGCTGTCAAGTCCCCCGCTACTTGTTCATCTTAATACTCATCTTGTAGTCTAGAACATAAATATTTCATTTGCACAGTTGGCAGTTTTCATTTGCTGATTTAAGAGTTGTCAGTACACATTCTCACCTTTTGATTTTTCTTCCTCTGTTCGCATGGCGCGAGGGATGATTAATGCCCACGCTCGCATGTTCAATATTAGAATCTCATCCCAATTACCTATTTCTACTGTCGCTATCATAAGGTGATCTGGTGCTACACTTTTTCCTCATTTTATTCTTGACATCTATTGGTTAATTCAATTGGGTTGTGGCACGGGTATTTGTAACTTTATTACGAGAGAATTGTAAGCACATTATACGGACATTACAAATATCGTAGGTGCTTCCAGGTTCGTAATGAGAATATTACAGCTCCTCCGTATGTGACTCTGATGCGGTATTTGTAGCCTGGACCGCGCTGCCTTTTTGTAGTGATTAACATCCATTTTGTTATATAATTTTGTCCGGACTTTGTTGTCTCTGTTGTATGTTTATTGGCAATCAGAGAACTCTTCGTCAAACATGATCAAATTACAGTATCACAGAAGCTTATTTTAAGATATGTGTGCGCGCGCCAATATTTGGCCATGATATGCTTGTACCCGTGTTATTACTTTTTTCATAGTGGAGAATATTATAATATCATCAATACACGACCAAAACATTCTACTTTAAACACACAATCTTGAACTATGAACTCAAAATTCCAAATCCCCAACATTGAATTCCGGACAACCCCATATTTTGAATCTCGAACTCCAAACTTGAAAACACTTATGAACTCAAACCTCGAACCAAAATTTTGAATCCCAAATATCAAACTCCGGACATTAAACCTTGTACTTTGAACTTCGAACACCAAACTTGAAAACGTTTATCCTGAGTTCAAACCTTGAACCAAAATTTCAAATCTCAAATATCGAACTCTAGACTTCGAACCTCGTATTCTGAACCTCGAACTCCAAACTTGAAAACACTTATCCTGAACTCAAACCCCGAACTCCTAACACTAACTCCCAAATCACACAATCCGAACCCTAAACCTAGAATCCTGAATATTGGAATCCTGAACTAACCTAGAATAATGAATCTCAAAACATTAAATATTAAACCCAAAATCCCGAACATTTGAATCCTGAACTAACCTAGAATAATGAACTCTTAACTCTGAACCCCAAATCTTGAATCCTGAATCTGAATCCTGAACCTAGAACCCCAAACTTTGGACTCGAAATCCGAAACCTTGGAAACTCAAACTCAGAATCCTAAATCCTGAACCATGAACCTTGAATTCCAAACTTGAAAAGACTTATCCTGATATCAAACCTCGAACGCCTAACACTGACTCCCGAACCCCACAATCTGAACTCCAAACCCAAAATCCAGAACATTGGAACCCTGAACTAACGTAGAACAACGAATCTTAAAATACTAAATACTAAACCTATAATCCTGAACCATAAACCCTGAATACTGAACTCTTAACCTTGAACCCCGAATCTTGAATCCTAAATCTAAATCCCAAACCCAGAACCCCTAACTTCAAACTCGAAATCCAAAACCTTGGAAACCCGAACTCGAAATCCTAAATCTCGAAACATAAACCCCGAACTTTGAAATCCAAACCTGGAACTTTAAACCCTAAACTCTGAACCATGAATGCTGAACCTTAAACCTCAAACTTTGAATCCTGAGCCATTAAAAAAAAAAAAAAAAAAAATCAAAAGCAAACCTGGCTAATTAGGATTTTTTTTTTTTTTTTTTGTATAAATAATTTTCCCTTTTTAAAAAATAGTTGGATCTTGAGTTATGAAGTTTGAAATGCCCACAGCAAAAATGAATGATGGAATCTCATAATCCCCGCAGGTCATAGAATCACACGACTGTCCCACCTCTGAAATGATCCCTACAATCAACAAAAGTAGAGATCTAAAATATCCTGCTTCTCATATTTGATGGCAAATGGTGGAATAGGATTGAAATTGTCAAGAAACAATTTCTGCACGCTCTGATAACAAGTAATGCAAATAGAAAGCAATAGGAACTGCCACTAGGAAAGATAACTGTTCAAAATATAAATAAAGCAGACACATAGTCGGCAGTAAGAAGTGATCAAAAGCCTTGGCACTCTGAAGTAGAGTGATTGTGCCACAATAGAAGTACTGTATATACAAAGCAACTACAAAACAAACATTTGCAAATATCATTGAGGAAAAGATAAAGCTCCTCTGTCCCCCTATCGTTTTTGGTAATGTTGACAACTTCCTTGAAGTGTCTAGAATGCACAATAGTTATGATCATAGGCCTCATGATGTGAAAATAAGTTTCATTGTTACATCTCATAATGGAAGTATGGAACTAATAATTTATGCCATTCACAAACTACAAGAAATGAATATTGACGTGAAGGATACTTTGGGTGGCACAATCTTGATTCAATGGCTTCATGCCGATATTGTTGAATCAGAATAATTAGCTCGAATTCCATCAACCTGTTAGATTTAAGCAAAACAAATCTCAAAAGAGGTCAGGATATTTAACATTTAAAGCTTAAGAAGAATCCAAAACAAATATATTGCAAATTTCATTATGAGTGGTTTAGTTAACTGCTATTCTTTCTTCTTTTTTTTTTTTTTTTTTCTTTCTTCTTTTCTCTCTCGTGACACTGATGATTTGTGATTTGTAAGAACATGAAAATCTTACTCCTCCATTCATTCCCGACTCTTCGAGTAATCTCCCATTTACTTCCTCAAGTTGGTAAAGTTGCTGAGAGGTAATGATCTGTATTTGTATCCATTTTAATTTTTTTTAAGATCGATTTCGGTCCAATTTTTACTGTACCAAAATCTTGATTTTTGTTTTCAAATATTGATATTAATTTTTTTTAGGAATGACATCATTTATAATCATATCAGCATGTTTTGATGGAGAATGTAAATATGATAAATGTATTTTAAAATCATTGAAATCTGGGGTACCAAAAGGTCAAAAAGATGGCAAGCTACCTTAGTTGAAACATGCATAAGCTTCACTGATTTGTTAGAAGTCATCCACAATACCATTCGTGTTGATCCTAGTGCATTTGGAATGAAAATAACATATAAGCCGTTATTATCATTGATTAGTTATCCAATATTTATAGAAAATGAGATAGATATAAAGCATGTTCGGATAATCCATCTCCATTATATGTCACGTTAATTCCGAAAGGGAGAAGTGGTGTGTATGTTCTAGAGCGACGTCAGGTATCCGATCTTGGTAAGAATGAAAATGAGAATTTTATGAGTTATGTTGATAGTAAAGATGAATATCTAAATCAAGATTTGAATCTGGATGTGGACCGACATGTTGATTTCGAGATTGAGATTGAGGATGATGAAGAGAATGAGGATGAGGTGGAAGATGTAGATGACGAGTTTAGAAGAACAGAGGAAGAATGTGATAATTTTCAAGATAATGAAATGAATCATAATTTTTATTTATATGAGTATGATTTCTTTGATGGAGTAGTACTTGTACTTGATTCTTTATCTTCTCCAGATAATTTGGTTGCTCCCGATTTACCGCCACTTGTCATTCAACAACCGGAAAATGAAGATGATGGTGATAATGATGATTATGTATATTCTTTTCCTAGTATTGGTTTTTCCCGGCAGTATAAGAAGTAATGTATTCTCAATTGCTTGTTCCCAAGGGAGCAGATATGAGTTTTATTGCACTAAATTTTTTGATTCGAAGAAGGACGTAAATATGTGTTTATAGATACATATGATTTGACGGAATTTTGAATTCAGGATGAAGAAGTCAGATAAGAATACATATGTCGTTGGTTGTGTAGATTCAGATTGTAAGTGAAAGCTCCCGTGCTACGTGTAAGTAAGATTGTGCACTTTTCCAAATTCGTACTTAGAATGACCAACATACATGTAGTTTTAACTCTTCACGACACAAGCATTGGAAAAAATCAACATTGGTAATTGGATGACATGTGATGAATAGTTTTAGTAGTAGCAATTCGAGTTCTACTCCGTAAATGATTAAAAATTTAACTCGAAATAATATGAAGGCAAATATTAGTTATTGGAAGGCATGGAAATCAAGGTCTATTGTACGTGATCTTGTTCGGGGTACGACCGAAGATAGCTATGCAAGGTTACCATATTCTTTGCCGTGATGAAACTGGTAACTGCAATTTAGATGAATGAAGAAAGAAGGTTTCTTTATTATTTCATGGCTATTATGGCATCCATTAAGGAGTTCCATTTAATGCGAAAAGTTATTGGTATCAATGAGACATTTTTGAAGGGTAAACATAGAGGGACGCTTCTAACTGCAAGCGTACAAGATATTAATAAATATTTATATCTGTTAGCATGAGCTATAGTCTATTCGAAGAACGAGGTATCATGAACTTGATTCTTGACTAAGCTTTGAGAAATAATACATGATACCCTTAATTTGGTGATTGTTTAAGATCGAGCACATAGTATTAGAAATGTTATACAAATTCAAAAAATAGTATATGCATTTGGCACATCGGGGCAAAATATGAAGTCGAAATTTATGAGCAGTGGAATGACTTCTTTATTCAAGGCAGTTGCCAAAGCATATACAATAGAAGATTTCAATAAATACTTCATTGAAATTAGAAGAGCACATCTTAGTGTGGCATCATACGTGGATGATATTGGTTTTGAACATTGGTCAAAAACTCATTTCTAGGGTTTTAGATATAACATGACGATAAATAATAATTTTGAATCGCGTAATGCTTGTATTGAAGAATGTGCATGAATATCAAATTGTAACATTGATAAAAAGTATTAGGAAGATGATGACGACTTGGTTAAACACTAGAAGAAATGAAGCAAATTAGCATAGCAAGTGATACAC